>PTEX01000244.1:1054366-1109286 GCA_003342815.1 Eudromia elegans
TCAACACAACAACCTAATTCTTTACTTTTTACTTTCATTTGCATTTGTGCTGATTGGTTTGACCTTGCTATATTCATACCCTCTATACAAGGAAAAAAAATGTCTAAAAAAAGACAGAGTCAGAATGAATCAGCGTCCTTATATCAAGGAAATACAAGAAACCAACCAGACATATGAGATCTGCCATACGATAATGAAGTACGATAGGAATATCTTGGTGACGGTGCTGTTGAACTTCTTGTTAAATTCAGCAGATATCAGGGTTATTTATTTGTACAAATGGAAGAGAAAAATCATAGTACCATTCTTGAAATGCAACATAACTTACCAATTCATTAAATGCAATTCTGCTACAAGTAAATGTTTGCAAAATCTGATGCTTCCGATCATGTTTGGAACTTACCCTCCTTCCCTTCACAGTTCAGACTTCTATCTGTTCAGAGGATGCTCACACACTCAGAAAACCATATATCTATCTCCGTAGATATAAAAAAAGTCAGATGGACATAAAGTCTGCAGAATTTGGCAAGCTAAACAAAAATGAACTGTATATGTTAAAATACTGTGGCTAAATATATTCATTCTCCCCTCTAACTTCTTTTGAATTTAATGGAGATGATTATATATGCAATCTTAAAGTCTGCTACATGTCATGATCATTGTATTTACCCTTCACCTTACTAATTATTATTATTTTCTCTTAAACCCTGTGAAGATATTTTATTTTGAAAATTCCCAGAGATAGCTTTTTTTTTTATTATCACATAGAAACATGCAACAAACAAATGGGTTTTTTTAAGGTAGCAGGAGAATGTGGTCAAACCATCTTTCCCTCAGAACTGCTTCTCAGTGCTTTCCTAATTTCTGCTTTCATTTTGAAACTATACAAAGAACAATGAAAAAGGTTAATGTTTGTTGGTCTGAATATAGTATTTGTCTGTGCAGCCCTGTATCTAGTCTGTTCCTAGAGATCTGACTGTTTGAGTTTATTTGAAGTCCATTTTGGTCCACTTGCATGTCCTCTCTACTTGCCTCACTAAAAATTACCCTCTAAGCTGCTTGTCCCTTACCAGGGCAATGAGAATGACTGCTTCGAAATATCATAAACCTTTATTATTAGATTTACATCCTGGGAAGAATTTACTTCACCTTTTTGTCTAATTCTGTCAGACTGGAAAAAATGTCTTATAGGAAACACAGTAAGTTGTATCTTACATCTTCAGAATGACGGGATCGTTAATGACAGATCTTAATAAAGGCACTTATATATTAATAATGTTTACATTAATTACTTGGCTATTATATAAAGTGCCTCTATAGTCTATATACATGAATAGTACCCATGTAGTAAATCACAAGGCCATATGTCAACTATAATTATTCATGCATTTTTAACTTTCTTTTGCTGCTCTGTTGGGCACTCTCACATTCCAACACCATGGACAACCTTAAGCTTCCTTACCTTTCTAAAACAATTTTCCTCCTTTTACAAGATCTAGACTTTCCTTTCAAAATCATAAAGGTCTAGTTATGAAAATAGTGTAATTTGTTTAAAGTTCAGATCTTTCTTAAAAGTRGCATTTCTATATCTAGAAAAACATTTAGGATGTGATAATTGACATCTTAGTGAACTCATAGACCTTGAGATTTTCAGATAGGAAAACTACAATATTAAGTTATAAAAAGTCTATTTTCTCAAGATATACTTAGAGCTTCTTATGTCTTTAGTCTGCTAAATTTCTAAGATAAGGTGAATATATTTGAATCCTTTCACAAAAAGAAAAAAAAAAAAAAAAGGTAGTGCAACTCAAAAGGCCTATTTTTTGCAACGATGGAAAAATTTTTACTTCCAATTGCCTCTCCCCATTTTCACAGTTGCAACAGTACTACAAAAGATTTGGACAGGCATACTTCCAAGAATGCCCTATATTTTCTCAGATTCCTTTGGCCCAGAGAAACCTAGGACTAGAGAAATCCCAGAACCATTTTTGTTGTTTCAGTAACACACTGCAATAAAACAGACTGAGATAATTTTAACCATGCTAACGCAGCTTCTGGAAGAAGCTTAGACAAGATTGGAACCACCAACTTGTAGATATGTTGTGTGTATAAATATATTGACATAATGTCTGAAATTGTAGGTATTTTTTTCTAGAARGAAGCAGTTTAAATATGTATGTAAATGCTAATTATTAGATAACACCTCAGTTGAGCCATCCTACCATGATGCTACTTTCACATTCTTTGTCAGGACATGAGAATTTCCATCATAGCAATTCTCTTCCTAGGCAGAGAAGTGATGAAACCTGTGCTATTATTTAAAAATTTCTAAACATCTAATGATAAGTTTCTTTTMTTTTTTTCATTTTGCTTTTCTTCCCTGGCATATGTGGCACAGAGAAAATATATGATGCTGTCGGAATGTTGCTATGAAAACCTTTTTTTATATATATTTGGGAGGAGCTGTAAATGTCCTTCTGCTTTCACAAATAAACTRCATGGAAATACCAAGAAACTCGGGCATGGATAAGATATTTCCTTCAGAGTCATGCCAATAAAAACTTTGTATCAYGCTGCTCTGTGACGTATTTGGTAATTATGGTATAGCAATAATGGCATGCAGTGAAGAGAGGGTTAGAGATTTCATCTTTAAATTATAATTTCATGTTTGCAAAAAAAAAAAAAAATCAAATGAAAATTAAGACTTTTGCTAGATCCTGTATTTTTTAATCAAACCTGATTTTTTTCCCATAAAGCAGGATCATGTAAAAAGAGGAAGTTACTCTATACCCGAAGAACTAAGTCCAAAATAATCTTGTTATTTTGTCACTGAACTTAGCTTTTCTTGCCTCTTCTGTAATATATAAGCCTCTCTGGACACTCCTGTTTTCCCAGTTTCCTTGCTGTCTGTTGTATAACGATTCCCAACTGTTTGTCATATTGTTACAGTGTTTTTTTTCACCTGCTTATCACTTTTTTACTCTAACATGGCTTACTGTGAGCTCCAGATGGAGTTTTCCTTCACAAGYTTGAGAGCTTTTCATGTGCTGGAAATACTGTTTGCTGTGAGTGACCTGTGTCTCCAGATAGAAACAAAAACGTGCATGTGCAGTTCAGCACAATCTGAACTCATCTGATACCCCTGATTTTTGAGCAAGCCTTTCAGAGATATGAGTACATTGTCTTCGATATACAGCTTGCAATTGTCAGTTTGCAGAACTGAATATAAGGATCCTGTGCTCAAGACCCAACTGGATACAGTCATTTATGGCCCATTAATGTCCTAACTTGTAAAAGTGCTGTCTGTCCCACTTAAGGGTAGCTTGAGAATTCAGCTTTTTTTTTTTTTTTTTTTCCAGGCCTTTTAGACTGTTCTAGTGCACTAAGTCATCAGGTGCTTCTGTGGATCTTATGCATGTTTTCAGAAATATTTAATTCCTATTACAATTTGTGTTGGGTCTCCCCTGAATAACACTTAAATCAGACAAAGGACCTGACTTTTGTCTTCTAAAACCACTACTAATTGAACACAATATATATTTTGAGTATCTCTATAGCATTTTCTTTTACTTTTTGTGAGAGATTTGGGTCTATTGTTGCCTGCATTTGTCATAATCATCCCATCAAAAAATGAACCATCTCGTTATGATAAATCTCTGTGTAGATCCATACCTGCTTTCAGAGAGTCAGATGTCCTGGTCTGTTGATACAATTGATATAAATGCATGAAGTCACCTAAGATTTTAAGCAAGAGTCCAACTCTGATGAAATTAGGATATGTACTGCTTAATGTTATCTGTTGAGGATGAAGTTAGAGCATTATGGAATATGCTGTTGATAGAGTTAGAGGCAATATGAGATGGGAAAGACATTCATTAGTGTGGGGTTTTTTTTCTCTCTATCCTTATTTTGGGAGGTTTTACTTTCTGAGTCCTGCTTCAGCCCTATTGAATTCTAAATATTCTTAGCTTGCTAAACACAAAAATACCACATAGACAGCAAACATGGTGAAATGCTAGAAGGGTTTTAAGTGGCAGGAATATAAAAAGGGCATATTACTCACAACTTACTCTCTTTTCTTTGTTCCTTTTTTTTTTTTTTTGGGTTGTTTCTTTCCACTTTTTCAAAAGACATGTGGTTCCCAACTAAACACGATGTTAAACACAACAGCAATGTTTCTTTTCTGCCTTTAAAAAAAAAATACACCCAATATCAGCAGCTTAATAGTCATGCACAAGCCTACAATGGCCCTTTGTTAGGAGTGTGTTTGTTAGACAAAGAAAACAGATCCTAGACGCAAAGGATTCTAGGTTCAATTTTATAGATTTTCTATACGGTTGGGTAGTGTAAAAGTACCCAAAACACTCTGGCCAATTTTGCTATATATTCTTTTTAGATCAGTCACAAAACTTGAATAAAAAATGCAGGATACAGAATACTACTTTGTGCCACCATAGCTTTGTGGCTTTGTTTCAAATCACTGCTCACTTCCAGGAGATACTAAGTACTCTAGCCAAGGGTCACCCACCATAGGACAGGCAAAGGTCAATACTTAGATTGTTTCTTTCTATGGTCACCCTTAATTCTTGTTATAAAATATATATAATTCYCTGTGATTTAAATGTTTCATGGTATTACATGTTGGTTGTATCCTTTTTCAGCTCCCTGATGCAAACTGCGCCTTTTTCCAGTATGTATTAATAACAAAGATATTTGACAAATCTTTATTATTCTTGCAACTTCTCGCTCTACCTCTAAACTTCTGGGATGTGGTAAGAACTGCAGAAGTCTTTGGAAGGCCAAGAGAAGTCCACATGATATGTGAAAATTACTTACCTAGCATTTAGTTGATGGAAAGCAGTAACAAGCCGAGTTTAGGTTTAAGGGATGGTTTTGTCATAATCAGGCTATATTTCACCACAGGTTAGATAACAACCATAGAAACTATTCAGTTTAAAGGACCACACAGCTCTGGATTCAAAGAATTATGTGCCACGGCTTCTTCAACCATGAAGGCCAGGTTCACAAAGGTACCTTAGATCCTACAAAATAGAGCACTGGAGTGTCTAAAGAGACACCTCASCACTTAGTAGACTCTTTCTAAAATAGGAAGACTTAAACACCTGAATTCAAATTCATGGAAGCTGGAATACTGAGCAGAACATGCATGGACAATGCAAAACCAATAGTACCTCTCCAGGAGGAGGAATCTATTCCGGGCTCCATGGAAATGTCTGACTGCATTGACTCCTATGAGCTCTCTCCTGCAGAGCCATGCTGAAATTCTCTCTATAAGGTAATAATAGAAGGGGTCTTCCTTTTAATTGTCTGTGGATATACATCTAGCTCTACCAATTGTCTCTCTCTTTCACTCTCTCTTTTTTTTCCCAGGGAAGTAGAGAAGCCCTGGTTCAGCAAAGCAGCTTTTTGATTTTTTTTTTCTGTAGGCCCTTAAATATCTAATAGATTTGGCTGGGTACATAAAGCCTTATAATATGGAGCTGAGAGTGTTTGAAATTTCTTTGAAAGTCTACACTTTCTGGCACATCTAAACTGTATTTGAAATCTGCTGTTCTTGAGAAAAGGTGAAGGCCTTGTGCATTCCTTAGACTACCAAATGTCCACATTGCCTTCATAAACTGCTGAGAAGGCAGCCTATCCCCATGTATCCTACCACATTTGCAGAGGCCAAAACTAAACCACTTGTAGCATAGACTTCAGCATAAACATCTGCCAGCGTTGGTCACATAACATCMCTGTGAGAATCAATGAAATGTATAGATCTCCACCACAGCGAGCAAATAGTGAAGAAGAGTTGTCTACACAAGTAGAACTCAGAACATGCACATTTTAGTTTAATTTTGTCTTTTATTATTGGTGTCATGCTATGTCCCAGGTCTTGAGCATTTGCATATTCTTCTGAATAGTGTAACAAATGAAATTGTCCTCCATAAATACCACAACTAGACAGACAAACACATTACTAATAACAGGCCACAGACTGTTGGCATAAAGCTACGTAGTTGGCTTCGGTGAAACCAAGCTGATTTGCACCAGCTCACAATCTGAGCCATTATCTTTTTTTTTTTTCTTCCTTTTTTAATATAGCGGGACAATAAAGTCACTGCATTTATAGCCCAGAACACTCTCTGCATATTCCAAGATCTTGTTTGCTCTTTTAACAGCTCCCAAACACTGTGCAGATGGTTTTACTAAATTATCAACAATCACTTCAAAGGCAGTTCTGATATTCCTGTCCTTGGGGCTAAACTTACTGGGGCCAAACACATCCCTGGTGCAGTTCTGCTAGAGTAATACATTTGTCCCATGGACCACAAAGTGCACTGCCTCCAATTACCTCCTCTCTCTTGCTCTTATCTCAGTTTACTGACTCTGTACTTATCTTAGTCCCTTACTTCCTTATCTAAAATACTGCAATCTTCCAGGTCCCCTAATGCAGTTCATGATTTGACTTCTGTTGTTCTCATCTAATATTATTGTCTCTTTCTATATTTTACTTTCTCTTCCTTTTCCTGAAGCACTCCCATAAGCACTGAGGTCTTAAAAATCATTGCTGTTTACCGGGTTTATTACTTTCCATCATTTCTTATAGTTCTGCTGTAGCATGTCTTTCAAGTCATTATCTCTGTGATTTACWACATTGGTCACATAACCTCCTCCTTCCTGCACTAATCAGCTCCGGATTATCTACCTGGTAGGGCCAGATTGTCACTGACAGACTTTTTTTTTCCCCATTTTTGAGCCTCACCCAGGCCTGCTGGGATCCCCATCCCTCTGGCCTTGTCCCATGCGGGCACGGTGAGCTCCTGCGCCAGATCTAGCGCACAGTTCAGCTCAGCAGAGCGGGCAGCGACCGTAACTGCCTATTTGGGCAAATGTCTTGGACAGCGAAGAGCCGGCGCCTCTGYGAGACCACCTCCTGATGCCTCTATTTAGGTCGCAGAGCCATATGCACTGCCCCTGCGAGGCTTGGATGGAAAACCACAGCGCAGCCCTTCGCCGTGTGTCTCCACACCCAGCTCCAAGGACCCGAGATCCTGTAAAGCGCCCATGACCTGACAAGAGAACAGACAGCTCACTAAAATATTGAGGGCTTCTTAAGGGAGAATTGGTTTAAATGATCTCCAAGTGGATTAGTTGGCCCTAGCAAGGCGGGGAGGGCAAGGAGAGGAAAGCAATGAAATTGCCTCTGCTCACTGCTTTTAGGGCTCTTGTACCAAGGAGCTGGCATAGCTTGTAATGGAAATTACACAGCAAGAAACAAACCCCAAGCATCTACCTGGTTCTCGGGAGTGTGGGAAGAGGTACATAAAAATATTTTTTCTGAAACAAAACAAATAAAACCTGGCTATTAAATGCACTAGCAAAAGTAAAATCTTAGAAATATCCATTGCTCTTGTGGGAGTAAAAAGCACAGATATGAGAAGAAATCCCCACAAAACAGACAAAAAAAAAAGCTGAGGCGCAGAATTATAGTTTAGCAGATCCAAATACTTGGTTGGGCGTCTGCCTCTCTGAGGCAGCTTCCCATGACCTCAGTTAACACCAGAAAGTTCATTTCCAAAAGAACTTCAGGGCTGACTGCGTGGTTCTGAGACAAGCCAAAGACAGTATGCAGCAACACTGTGGCACTATTAAAGGCATGATGCATTTCTACAACTATTCTAAATAATGCTATATTTGGAGAAAAAAGAAAAAAACATGACATATGGATACTTTCTCCGTGGAGGTGATTTACCACTTCTATCATCCTTTCTCCAAAAACAAAAAAAGGAAAGAACAAAAAGAAAAGTTCTTCAGGAAAATATCAACAAGACTGTTCATAGGAACTTTCAAACTATCATATAACAAGAAGGCATGAATATACCCTTCCCACAGAAATTAATTTGCTCTTCARTGGGGTCCCGTATCTTMGGCTCTCTGAAATGAGGGAAGAAGCATTTGGACAGCTGGGAGGCAAGAGAGCACTTCCTAGATGTAGATGTGATTCTTAGGGAATTGACAGACATCTTCTGGGATATTTTATAGTTTTAAAATGCCTCCGATCCCAGTGTGCCATCCCCTGTTCTCTGCCAGAGACGAGTGCTCTCGTCACAGCAGCCTCAGAAGATGCACTGGTGTTCCTCAGCGGACCGAGCAGGTTAAGTGCGTGTGCACGTCCCAGATGCTCCAGTTCTCAGCCTGGTATCTTAGCAAAACAYGGAGGCCTTTGAACTGGAGCTTCTGAGGCACAGGCACCTGGTCCCTCCTTTGCAGGCAGAACAGCCTCTGATAAAAGAAAAATGGCAATAAATGAYATATTAATCTCCTAGATCCTCACAGCTAGGGCCAAGTGGGATATTTCAGAGCAATTATTCTTAGATCGTACGATTAAGACTCCCAAAACATCTCAGAAGGAGACTGGAAAAGTCCTTGGCACTAYTAACATGGGCACCAACAAGGCCTGAAGTATGTAAACTGATGCTAATGCTCTTCACAGGAGAAAGCACAGCCATTAACAGTGCWAAGATTTCCTCGTAGCCGTTCTTTTGCACACATCACTGATCTATGTCCTGCAATTAAATACACGCACACACAAGGCAGAAGTGTTTACTAGCTGATACTGCCCTGCTTTTGTAACAATGGTCTTGCAGCCTAAAAACAGATGTCAAAGGCTAATAAAACTACCGGCCCTGAGRAATGGTGCTACATACCTGGGAATTTCCCCCAAAAGAAAAGATTTAGCCCTGAGCAAAGAAGTTTTCACAGGAACTACTAGAAAAAAATGTTTATGAATGTTCTGGTACCCCTATTTCTCCTAGTTAACACAGCAGCAAACCATGAAATAAAAAAAAAAAATCACTCTCCTCTACTCACTACCTACCCTCCTGCCCCCTCCATCCTCCTAAAAAAAAAAAAAAAAAAAAAAAACCAACAACAACCCCCACTCCCACCACCTGATGCCCCATATTCAAATTAAAATGCTATGTGAAAATGTGCAAGTTTTCCTATCTGGAAGCAATCTTTCTCAAAATTTACATATCCCACCCCTACCTGTCCCTGTCCCCTTTTGTCAGTCAAATACAATGTTCTGGCAAACTAAATCCTGTTTATAATCCATATTGACCTATATGTGATTTGTATATACGGCTCTTTGTATATATGGTCTCTTACAGAAAGGGCCTCTCCTGTCCAAATGGTTAGGAATCCAATACACAACAATCTTGCAGAAATCAGCTGCCAGATTTATTAATCTACCTGAAAACCCCAAACAAACAAACAAAAAAAAMCCCAAACAAACAAAAAAGTGGAATAAAAACAGACTTTAAATAAACTTTTTAGGTACATTTTAAAGGGGTAAATCAGTTCAGTGAAAGACTTTTCTATCTTCTGCTGAGAGATCATGTAATGTTGGTCTGATTGCTTGTTTTGTTCAGTGAGTCACTACCGTATACAGATATATATATATATATTTTTCTTCTTAAATATTACACATTTGATGCATTTTTTTCTTTTTTTTTTCTTTTTTTTTGTCCAACCCCTACCCTAGATACCCACATCCTGCCACAGGCAGGAGGCGCTCCGTGCTGACAGTAAAGAACCCAAACCAATCCAAGGACTTTTCATCAAAGCATCTTTCATTTGAACCTTTTTTCAATGGAAACCACATTTCTTTGCTTGTTTTCTTTTTTTAAAAAAAACTATCTTACTTCACCTTTTCTCTTTCTTTTTCTTGATAATTCTGCAATTTTAGACTTGCAATTCTGGGTTGATCACTGAAAATTTAATTGCCACTGAGACTCTTATCAAGAGATGACAGAACTGGGTGACATACTAAGGCATATATATACACTCCCACAAAATATATTGCCTTGTAATGGATCTAAGTAAATTACACACTTGCCCAAACGTTTTCCTGTACCTGTGGTTTCTAGTGTCCACTACTTTTTTTACTTTTAATTAACTCTGTATTAAAATATTCATAGATTAAGTAGTGTCTTAACTGACAGAGAATGGAAAATTAACTCAGCACCTAGGACCATCTTGGAAATCAATCCATTATGAGGAAAAACATTTTTGTTGTTTCATGGTTATGTATTCATTTGGCTTCTACTTCCTGGGAATGCTGGAAAATGAGCTATTCCATATAGCACTTGCYTAAATCTCTCTGGGCAAAGAAATAAAGAAATGCAAATGTTAACCCCTCTCCCTCCCTTCAAACTAGGAAATATTATATTTCAGAAAAGGTGCTCATAAATATTTAAAACTTTTGTTTTCTTCACTTTACATACAGAATAATGTGTGGTTTGTGTTCAAGATCACCTCTTGCAAAAAATAAAACAGTTAAAAAGAACAAAAAMCAGACCCAAACCCACAAAATTGAAATTGTCTTCCAAACATCTCCAATCACATTTACATTTAGTGTCCAAAACAAGTTGATTGGTAACATCAGTGCCAGCACTACAACGTCATACAGCGACTTCATGGTATTCTTTGACAGTTCGTGTAAGTCCCGTCCCACCAAAAGTTACAAAAGGTTCTGCAGAGCTTTCCTCAGCAAGCTGAAGCTCACTAGGCATTTGTGGATGCGCGTAAAAGCTGCTTATAGCACAGCTATGGCGTAAGCTATTTTCTAAGCAATAAATGGTTCAAGTCATCTATTTTGTCCTGAAATGCTACCTGTAGTTACAGCATTGCTTATAAATGGTCATAGTAAATTCAGCATCAAAGAGAATATTACAGAAAAAGACAGCAGCAGAAGCATTAGCATTATCTAGTATTTATATATGTTATCAACATAACACAGCAGTAAAAGGTTTAAATGCATATTAATGGGTACCGTGTCTAAAAATTACTAAAGTACCTATTTAGTGTATTGGATATTTTTCTCAAGGAGTGCTTGCTGTGTCTAAACAGCATAATTAGATATGTGACTTAGTACAGTTAATTCCTATTGATTAAATAACTTATTTATGTACCAAAAGGAAATGGAAGGATACAAAATGTTTTCTCCCTCCTGATCCATGATCCTGTATTTAATGCTGACACGATCATCGGAAGGCCTACCACATGTAATTACTACCCTCAAATGGATCTTGAAAGGTCTACAGCATAGTGTGGGCCACAGACATATAACAAGGTGGCACCAGATATAACATACAACTTTGCAATTGGAGGTCAGGGCTCGTGCTGCTCAGTCACTGCACTGAGGGTCACTCTGCCCTTACATGAGAATCTTTTTGAGGTCATGAAAAAAACAAAACAAAAGAGAGTAAAAAWTAAAAATATATATAAAAAAAGAGAAAACCATCTTGAGATACTTGCTTGTTTTTAAAGGCAAGGCGCAAGGCCTGCCACTTCTATCTTCTAAATTAAATGCTGCAATACATGCTTTGTTCCTATTTYAAAATTGCAGAAAGACAATTAAGAATGGCAAGAAACAAATGCCCCAGGCATGCTACACTGATATCATCAAGTGGTTATTTTGCACAATGAGAATTAACTGTACTACAGATACCCAGAGAAAATGTACAATATCTTATGCTGATATGAAACAAAACAGACATGATATAGTTTTTCTGTACTTAAAACCTGTATGTTCCCTTCCCAAACTTAAGTAAAAAGCAAACCCCCCCTCCCCTTTTCTTCCTGTTACACAGAATAACGTTTAGATTCCAACCCTCCCCTTTCAAATAAAGTGCGCTGTCCATGGCAGACCATAGGAGTAATGCAACAGGAAAAAGCCCCTTTTAGTGTACTATTTAAAAAACAAACTGAAGTCGATGCAGCTTTCCCCTGGGTCTTGAGAAAGAGGAGAAGCTTAAGGGAGGGGGAAAACACCCCCTTCGCTGTCACTGCTGTTAATAGACGTAGCCTTCGTTATAGGGGTGGGTGTTGCAGCAGCCACCGTCCTGCATGTAGACCATGCTCTCGTCAAAGTGGGACAGAGGGACAGTGTCCTCCTCGTTGATGTGGCGCTCCATGTCAGTCTTCAGCAAAGGGCGCTGGTTGTCTGGAAAGGCCATGGAGAAAAGCGCTTCGGGGTCGCACACGAACTTGTAGACGTATCTTTCTCCAGCAACCTTTGGGTAACAGAGAGGGGAGAGAAAGGTGCAGCAGCGTAAGGTTTCATCTGCGTATTTGCAGCTCCAAGCTCAACAAATTTCTGAAGGATTCATCCTCAACATGCAATTCAATGCCAGGGTAGCAGAACTGGAATGGCAACRACACCAGCAAAGGCAATAGGGACCTGCAGAATCAGCCTGGGTGCGTTTTTGGGTTTGAGGCACGTGATAGCCTGTCAGGAGAGGGACTAGATATTCTACATCTGAACTTTGCTCAGGATCATTTCCTACACTTAGCCACAAATGGAACTGTTCTTACTGGAAAGTGTAAACAARTTGTCACTACAGGGACAAAATAARGTGACTAAGTCCCACACTCTGTGTGCGAAGTGGAAAAAAGAATCATGTTCCATGATAGAGATCTGAATTTCACTTTATACAGATTGATTCATACTGAAGAATAAAAGCACTTAGTTTTAGTGCATACTGATTGCACAGAGCCTACGTAAGCAAACAAGTAGGCTAATATGTATTTAGCTATTGCTCATGCAAAGCCTGGACATTTGGATTTGCTTATGGAGGGGCCATTTGTCCAAATATCCTTAAGTATTCCTTTACTCAGAAATACTTATAAAAGTCTCTGCTTCATCTACTWCAAAGCAGAAGAGTGATAAAAACAATACAGCATTATTGTCTTATTTGAAAAAAAAAGTCAATACGATAACTTCTCAAGTACCCTAAGAATCATGTTCAAAAATATGAGCCATGTTGTACGCTTCTAGTAAATTTAAATGATTTCCAAATAAGATCATACTGCCTGCTTCTTCTACCTCCAACTGGCATGGTATTAAGAATGGGTGAATGAAGGCAGCAGAATGTTGCAAACTTAACTCTGTATTTACTAGTGAAAATACTCTGAAGTACCTCCTTTTGCAGAACATGTATTCCACAAAAAGTTTTCATAGAGTCTTTTTTTTTTTCTCCATCAAAGGAAATTCAGCTAGTTTGTCAGATTAGAGTCTGTATTCAGAGACACTAACAGAGTCTATCAGCCTCACTTAACTTAAAAAATATTTTAAGGGGGAAATATGTGTGTACAAATGCCACAGTAAAAGAAACCTGACACAAACCTAGAGCTCCCATTAGATTTCAACATACACTGACCRGTCAGATAGGATGATACCAGGGTAAATCTTAAAATTGACTGTGCCAAAGTAAGCAAGACTTCAAACTAGCTTTTAAAATGTATGTTAAATATACTCCTGTATAAATACAATAAAATATATTWAAAAAGCTAAATATGTAGCAAGCTAACTGTTACACAAACCTATAAACTGTCCATTTAAAATGGATATGTGGGTTGGGCAGTGTTATCAGCATTATGGTGTTACTGTCCTCACTTTATGTTGTTTCACACTCCGTAGCTTATTCTTACCTCTGGCCCACCTTAGAGCTGTGTTGGCATGACTGTCTGTGCAGCCACACTACAAGCTAGGATAAGGAACTCACCTGACTGAAATATTATACAGCAGCATCAAGGTTTTCTGCCTCTCCCCAACTGGACTCTGTCTCCAGTCCAATTTATAGAGTCTAAATTCAGAATTATGTGACCCACAAAAACACATGAGGCACTGGGGTGTTTTAAGTACCGTAAGGCAGTGCTTAGCCAAATTGCTTGCCACAAAGTGAAAGGGGGAGAGCTACAAAGATCCTCCTCTTCCGCMTCAGGCAACTCTACACTGAGACCTCACAAAATCTCCTAGAAATGTTACCCAGTAACTTGAGCAGGTGGCACTGCTCCATTCACAGACTTGGCAAATGGCATGTTTAAACATGTTAGTCATTACAGTGCACAAAACTGGTGTGAAAAAATATGGARCAAGTTATACAGCGCAAGGTGCTCATTACGATCTTTGATCGCATCTACTGATCTAGTAGATGTTGCAAAGAGGTCCCTCCTACTGATTTCTCAGTCAATCTACATAGCACTAAGTGGTAATATCTAAGAATATATATGTAAATCAGCACAGCACAGGAAAGGAACAGGCTGAATACTGTCAGCAAGACCAGACTGTTATACATAAATTATTGTTAAATAATTCTCAGAATTCAGCATATTATAAAATATTGAAATACATTTAAAAATGGTATTAGTGCAACACTATTGGTAAAACAGCCAAGTATTTGATATTTTTGCAAGYATCATTTTTCTCTCCTGTCTTGTAGTTAGCAAAGTAGCCCAGTGCTCGGCAGCTAATTTAGAACTGCAAGACATTATTCACAGCATGCTCTACTGTTTGCCCTTCCCAGGTGCCAGGAAGTTCTTTTGGATATTTTTGAATGTTATCTCTCATCCTAGATCATGATGTGCACTGTGTGAACCATTTAAAAACCAGAATTTTTTTTTTACATAGAAAAAAATAACTTGATGCATATACTGGACCTAGTAGGTGCAGTACAGAACTTAGTGATTGCCTAAACAGATGAAAAAAAATCTACCTGAGAAATGAAATGACAAATACTCCTTGTAACATGACTTATTAGATTAACATGCAATGCACCACTGAAATGTAATATGGAACTCGCTGCTCACCTTTTGCATGATTCCCTTTTCATAATAGTAGCGAAGTGATCGGCTAAGTTTATCATAGTTCATGGCTGGCCTATTTTTCTGAATCCCCCAGCGACGTGCCACCTGCCACAGAAATGGATTAGCATTGATTTGTTAAATGCATTTAACAAGCAGATCTTATCATCAGATATTTTATTTAGGGGTGGGAGGTAGAACCCTGCAGTGGAAGGCATAAATAAAGCAGAAAAGCTGGCCATGACCTGAATTTCCCATAACTCTTAAGTGGACACACAATCATCCATTAAACTTGGAACGGACTTACTCATTTGCAAATGAGGTGGAAAGGTTTGGGGTAGGGAGGATGTTGAAGAGAACTGGAGAGAAAATGAAACCATATAAAGAGTAAATAGCCAAAAAAGAATCAAGTTTCATCAGAAAAGTTTAGAGAAAGATGGAAACTTTGATACTGTATATAGCTTTACTAATCTCCTTGCTTTGTCCTTGCTGTCAGAATACTAAATTATATTAAACATACATGTGTAACCACACATGCATACTTAGTTCATGAACTAATACAGCCTGAACTTAGAACGACAGCACTGCTCATATTTTTAGGAGATATGAGTCAAAAGCCAACTCCTAGTCCTAAACACTACTTTAGCAAAGAAAATGAACTGTCTGAGAAGGCAAGGTAATCACCTGGAGAAGTTATATGATAGTACAAAGAATGGGAGAGAAACTATATGGCTGCAGTTGTGTAATTTCCCTTAAAAATAATAATAAAAGAGGAGTCACAAGTAACTTGTAACGCTGCTCCATGGMGAACAATATGCCTTCTACTCTGACTTATCATTTCCACCTGTCTTTATACTTCCTGTTTTATTGACAGAGGTAGTTCTTGAGAAACAGACTTTTTGTTTAAAGAGCTTAACTGCTTATTCTCCACCCTAAATTATAATCCCTTGTTGGTGACATTACAATTACTTGCTATCAAAGTTATCATCACGCCACTGAAAGAAAAAAAGACAAAAACATTGTAGTTGGTGAAGTATTTAAAGTACAATTTAGAAAAATGTTTGTAAGGCACATATGCATACAGCCCTGGAAAAGGGGACAGTAGCCAAACAGTTTCTCTGCAGACTGCTCTATGAAATTTCCCTAAAGGTGTCTGGAGTCTTTTGATGCAAATCACAGATGACATGCGGCATTTGGAACCGAAAGGGACTAAATAACAACAGCAAAAGCCATGACTTTCATCTCCATCTGGACAACAATTTTTAAAATTTCTTTTAGAAATATTATTTCCTCTTTGTGGTTCAGTTTTTCAGACCCATGTAAATTACCGTAGTTCTGGTAACTTCAACTATGTTGTAGCTGCATTGAAGCATACCTCCAAAGCACGTCCATTTACTCCAGCTGTAGGTTTACCCTAGATACATAACCTTGATTCGCTATTCATCTCTGTAACGAATGCCTACATCTCTTCATTCAATCCTGCCAAGTTTTTTTTTCTGCATTAATCAGAGTCTCCCAAACCCCCAGCGTATCAGGTTTACATAATAAAGAAATACATAGCAAAGCTAACTACAACAGATCAGTGAATGAGAACATGCTGCATTGCATAATGTTTTAACATTCCTAAATAGGTAAGCAAGTCCAGAGATGGTTACTTTTAAGAATGTATCTGCAGATCCTTTGATGTGTCTTGCTAGGACTATCAAAGGGAGACAGGTCCCCCCGCCTCTTCACCCACCTTCCTGCTGATGTCTACTGGCCTGGTATCAGGCAGTGAAAGAACTATATCCAAACCTTAGCCCTCTGAGTTTGCAGCTGCTTATATGAACACAAGCCTACTTTCTCAAAGAGCTACGGGACCTGAGAAGCTGATATATRTTAGTGCTCGTTGCCACCCTTTCTGTAGGGACACGAGCCTGCAAAAAGGGGCAGCACAGAAAGGTCACATCACAAACAACTGACYTGCCACAGCTGAACCAACAAGCTCTTTGGCTACTCTCCAGTTCACACCTAGCAACCAACAGGAGTGTGTGACATCCCATAGGCTATTTTTATTTTAATTGCCAGTTTCTGTCAGACCCGTGACGCTGTGGTGAAAACAACCTGGACTCCTTTGCACTCACAAACGGCACAGGGTAGCGAGCAAGTATTGAGCTTCTGCTTCTTAGACATGGGGCTGCTCAAACACACACTGCAATTGCTGCACAGTCAGGCAAGGAGGTGACCTGGTTAGCTTAAATCAGAATAGTCTGCTTTCCAGGGAATTATGAAATAGAGAAATCTTAAGCTCTTTCTTTCTTTCTTTCTTTCTCTCTCTCTCTTTCTGTGATAAAATCTATTAAGTTTTTTGTACCACCTGCTGGGAATTATATTTTCATAAAACTCTCTAAATCCTGAAAAACTTTTGACACAGGTTAAAGATAAAATAAAATAAGGAAGGGAAAGAAACAGTAAATGTGTGTGTATGTGGGAATGAATCATATATTCACCCTAAAATAAATGCCTTTCCAAAGATTTCAGGCTGCCCTGGGCCAGGCCACACCATCAAGAAGACTATGTTCACTGAAACYTGTTAGAGCCTCAAGCACAACCTAGAGCTTGCTAAGGCTTAAAGACGTGCCAGCAAAATTTCAATATCAAATGGACCAAAAATGTGGCCAAATCCTCAGCTGTAGGACGGCACAATGTGCCACTGCAAATATGGCTAATACAGGGGGCTCTCTGGTAGAGCAGAACCAGCACCCAAGTCCCTGCGGCAAMCTAAGCAAGGCCATATCCAGAGGAGAAGGGACGTCAGTACTGTCTCTCATCCCAAGCTGCTGTAGCATCATCCCTTTAGGGCTGTTGGCAGATGATGCAACTCCAAGCAATCTAAAAGCTTTCTTACGTCATGCCAATAAACAGCAGAAATAGTTGGGGGAAGGCAGAAAGCAGCCTTACACTCCCTGAACCATCCTACTTAGCTGTACCTGGGAGCAGATCTTGACAGCAGATTTGCTGTGGTTTGCTCTGTTACTCAGCTCCTTCCAAAGGGCAAAAATCATAAACCAAAATGATATCATTTTGACAAGCCTAATCAAAATATCCATATCAGTATTAAAACAGAACACAGGCATACCAGATTTTATAATAGTCTCCATTTTTGTTTAGAATCTATGATAGATTAAGGATAATTTAAATGCTATCCAAAAAGATTACTTAACAAAATGTTCAATTTATTCATGTTTGTCACACAAGTGAGCTAAGTTACGATTTGGCAAATATTTGTGAATACAAGCAATTTTGTCTATCCATGAGTCTTTCATGGATCAGGGGAGCTGCGTGTGTACATTGAGTGTTTGCAAGACGAGGATCTCAGTGTGCACTAAGCAACCTACTGATGGAGATAGGCAGGAACACTTTTTAAAGAGTTGTTTCTTATAATTTTGATAGTATTTGACAGGTTGATTTTCTTAAACTCCTTTTCAATTCATATCACACTCTGAGTCTTTCATTGTAGACCAAAGAAGTTCAAAGCTCCCAAAAAATCACACTGAAAAATATTTGGGGCTAAAGTCTATTCCTGGACAAATTTGCAGAAGAGCATAAAACATAGTAACTTGCCATTTACTAGGTGAAGGTGTTCTGAAAATCTAAGCCCCAAGAGTAATGTTGAGTGTCTGGTTATAGGTATTATTATTATTTTCTACAATTTGGAAATCAAGACCATACTTAACACAACTGTACCTTAACTGAAGCAATACTTCCCTTACCAGTCCTCCCCATCATATTTCTGAAGTACTACTGATGCAAAATATTGAAGGAAAATAGTGGTTGACTTTTAGGGAGCCCTGTTTAACCTGTGGGACACCTTGGTGGATGCAGGGGCACGTTGTCCGCCCAACCCACCTCTTCCGGCTCGATCAGCTTGAATTCCATGCCTCGGCCAGTCCAGGCAATGAAGTGGGAATTTGATGGGTCATCGAGAAGAGCTACTAAGAACTGCCACAGCTGAAGTGAGCCTCGCCGTTGATACGTGGGTCCCTCACGGTACATTCCTGGCTCCTGTTTGACGTCACCTACGTGCACACACACAATAAAGATAATGTGTATCAGCACTCAGTTTGTCCAAAAAACTGCTGAAGCAATCATTAGAGTTAAGAAAATAAGAAGAATTCTTATTTCCCTTTCTGCTATTGATTGTATACACCCTTACAGCAATGTATAATGTATTCATAAACTAAGAAATACCTAGATTCAGTCACACTTTACGGCAGTCTCCCTAAGCCTATCCCCATCTACTCCTGAAACATGCAAATCTTTGTTGCAAACCATTTTGCAATATCCTCTATMAAAAAGAGCACAAACTATTTTTGTAAGCAACTCTGATGTCTGGAGAACTGCGTTTGTGTACAATTCTTTGCACAAGCCCTAGTTTTGGAAATGTAATGTATGCTTCATAAAGCTGCAAAACCCTACTGAGTGAAACTTCTTTTGCATGCAAATTCATCCAAGGAAAATTTGACAAAGTATTTGACTTGGACTTAAACAGCATGTGCTTTATGTATAGGTATGCAAATCCTGCAGACACGCGAGTTTCTCTGTGGCATATTGGACTTGCATATAAGCACACATTACATTTACTCATATCTACATATTAGATTGGCATTTCCCCCACAGAGCAGTAACTTAATTCTTCTAAAATTTCAAATCCACAGAAAGCTATTAAAAAACAACAATAATCTGCTAACTGTTCCACAAACTGCCAGTGAAAAACTACCCTGCTTCATCCACACTGTCCTGGCTGTTTCACAGTGAAAAAGTCATGAAAATAATAAGCTGAAAGGTTTGATGCTGAAACAGATTCTTTTCACAGCAAACAATAATAGTAATCCTTGATACCTCAGTAAAACTCCTCAGTCCAACTACTAAAACAGCAGTCCTTGCCAATAAGAAGCATGAACTCATTTAATGCTGAAAGCAAGGATTTTACATTCAACCACAGCATTAGGATGCTCAGATGGCCATTATGGAATGGCTCTGTGTAGCGAAAGTAATAATAATAATAATATTAAAAATGGAGTACTTCCTTTTGTAATCAGGACAGCAAATTGAGTCAATAGCTATGGAGAACAAATAAATCAACACAAAGCTTTAGGTATCTGTTAGGTTCAGGTTCCAGGTCTGAAAACCTTCTTTTTCAAGGATAGGATTATTCTTTTAACAATAGCTCAGCAATGTGCAAATAGCAAGTGCAGTATTAGAGAGTATCATATTCTTAGCCTGCAACAATCTTTGATTTCAACAGAAGCAGTTGAGAATCTGGTTCTGAAACATCAAGTCTAGTCCTGGGTTTATTTTGATTTTTTCTTTACTGGCCAAAATATAATGGCATGCCTATCATCTTTCCTCAAAGCTGATCATGCCACAAGTATTATCACGCACATCCGCAACACAGCATCAATCTTCTCAAGCACAAGGTATTTTCTYAATAGACAAGCACAGCAGCTAAAAGCAGACCACTTGCTTTGYGGGCGTGCAAACACTTCCAAAGATCATTATTCTATTTATCTGTATTTCTTCTCCATTCTTCTTCCCTTCTTTGTACAATGAGTAGGTGAGGGGAAGCTTTTCAAGAACAATGGAGACAAATATTAGTCCTGAAGAGTAATACTATTTTGCACAGTACAGGGCCTGATCCTGCTCCATAAATGTAAATAGAAATTTGCCACTGCAAACAGGTTAGACACACAAATGATTTTTTGGAGTGAGGGGGGATGCTCAATTGACATGATACACCTCTGTATGTGTAGATGTATATATACACGTATGTACATTATATATATAAATGTAAGCATATATTATATATAAGCATATATTCTAAACAAATAAATAATGATTTTAAAAGGTAAAATACAAAATAAACTTTCAGTAAATCACCCTCTCACTGAATGTGTTAATCCCATGAAAATGCAATGCTAAGTTTAACAGTCTTCAGTGTTATGTATAATATTTTTCAAATCATCTGCTGTTCCTCACCATCTCCAAAATGCATGTGTGACGCCTTAGTTTGAAGAGTGTGTAATTCTCTAAGCTCATTTCATTTTAGTCCTCCATTCCTTAGTAAGCACAGCAACTGGTACTAGACACAGTTGTTCATTTAAGTTATTCACAGAACAAAACATAACGAATTGGGAAAAATAAAATCCTCTTAAGATCTGCAGCTGTATTTTTAGCTATGGTCAGAGACCTGTTCACAAATTCGTCAGGAGGATATCTAATCTCTCCTGCTAAAATAAACAAAGCTGGACATACACTAACGCAAATAAGCCCCTACAGTGAATTTAAATAGTCGGTCTCCAAATGACTTCCCAAAATTGCAGACTAACAGAGTCACTGGCGCAGAGTACTGCTTCCATCTACTTTGATTATAATGAAATAAATTTGAAATCAACTGAATTACACCAGGAAACTGTTTTCA
The DNA here is from genome assembly GCA_003342815.1 of Eudromia elegans. Classification (NCBI taxonomy): domain Eukaryota; kingdom Metazoa; phylum Chordata; class Aves; order Tinamiformes; family Tinamidae; genus Eudromia; species Eudromia elegans. The sequence goes on from PTEX01000244.1 coordinate 1,075,479, forward strand.
CATCAGTGTAACTGAGGATAATTTGGGGCATTAATTTTACTTGACCCCAGAATCCCTTTTAAAACATGGTTGCTATAACAGGCAACACTGTGAAAAGGTCACTGATTTGTTATCAGACCCATTAGAAAATAAAGCATAATACAATTTTTAACATAACACAGAATACACTTATACTCAAAAATACCTTCTATACTTAGTGCTCACAATTCATCTCTTAACAGACAAGAGGCTTAGTCCTCAGTAAAACCCAAATTGCTGCTTTCTCATCTGCTTTGTTAATTTTAAGGACAGCTTACACTAAATCACTAACAACAAACGTGACCAACAGTGCAAAGGAAATCCTCCTATTAATTCTCAGCATTACAAGAACTGAGCTCCTCTGTAACAACTGGCAAAAGCAGAATGACATCTTACTGAAAACAAGACTTTGGTTCAAGAGACAAAGGTCAGCTTTGGTTGGGTGCCCTGCAAATGGTGCGTTAAGGAATCCCAAATTGGCACATTATCAACCTTTTTTGAACAGTAGATAAAAATCCCTCATCTCTTCCTTTTCTAACTCCCAATACAAGTGGAAAAAAAAAACAAGAAAAAAAACATAGAGATATGTCATACATACCATCAAACTTCTCTGGAACAACACAAGTGTCATCATAAAACTGCCTAGGTCCCTTTTCATACATACAACCTGTAAGTCAAAGAGAGAGAGAGAGGTTTATTTAAAAGATGCAGGAATAAAGAAGAGATCATAGACTGAAAGCCAGAGGGAACGTTAAGTCATACAGGAATCCAATTAGTATCCCATATCCTTTACACACCACCCACCCACAACATGTTGGGCTCARTACAGGGCTCAGTACAATTAAAGTCTACGTTTTCAAAAGACAGCAGATCTCCACCTGCAAAAACGAAAAATTGCCCATTTTGCTCCATGTTTTATTCCAAAATGTTTGCCTCATTTCCTATTTGAGATAGTGTGGTTTCAGCTTTTATTGCAATGTTCTGGTTAACCAGAACTGCTCTGCGCAGCAGTCAGCCTCGCGACCACTGTTTTACACAAGCACAGCAAAGGGTATGTCATTCCCAGTCTCCTCCTGCCTTCCCAGGACCCTCCATGTAATCAGACACATATTACTAATGTGTCAAAGGGCTACATATTACTAATGTGTCATAGGGCTACATATTACTAATGCGTCATAGGGCTACATATTACTAATGCGTCATAGGGCTACATATTACTAATGCGTCATAGGGCTATATTACTCTGTGCCATAGGGCTACAATGTTTAGTTGAAGAATTTTTCCCCCCACTGTGAAGCCTAGGAGGAGTAGCCCCTTCTCACAGTCATTTTTTCCAATATATTATTTCCCGATACCATTGGTCTAGTCAATGTTCAGCATATTAAAACCACATTTTCTTTAATGTGCCCAGATTACCAAACAATTCAAACTGCTTTGTGCAACTGCTCTGTCCTGCCCGTTATTTACCACTCTGCCTACCTTTGTGCCATAAAGTTATCAATTAACTTGCTTCCATAACATTATTGAAAGTGTTGAATAGTAACAGTCCTGATATCAATTCCTACAGAACCATAATAGAAACAATCCATTCAATGATTGCCACTTTTAGATTTGTCAGTTAGCCAGATCTTAATGTATTTAATGTATACTTTATTGATACTGCACAGTGCTAACTTCGTAATCAGAAAGTAATGCAGCCGTAAGACAAATGCCCTGAAAAGTCTAACCGTATCATACAGAGACTAGTATCTTTATCAATCAAACTTCTAATCTTAATAAAGAATGAAATCAGCTTCGTTTGACATGACCTTTATTCCATGAAATCACGCTGAATGACTTCCAAATACAGAACACAAATATTTATTGACCAATACTGCTTTTCCTACGTCATTCATAACAATTCTACCACCTCTGAGCATTTACRGCAGCATAACATTGCTAGGACTGTTTTTCCCCTATCTATGCTGTGAATAAAGCTCAAATTTGTTATGTTAGGCCTACAGTTTGTGGATTTTTCCCTGATGTTTTTTACCTCCCTTATCAAGCTTCTATACTTGATATAATTTCATACATGGAGACTGCTATATACTTCCATCTCCTGTCTTGCCCTCCTTTTTAGGTATTACCTTCTATTTCTATGATCTGCCTTTACTCCATGCCAGAAGTAGGTGGGCTTTTAGTCAAATTTGTTATCTTTTCAGYTGTGTCTTTTGATTATTGAATGAAGTCCTATTAAAGGGCTTTTATTCATACGTCTGTCTAAATTCCCATCAATTTCATATACAATTCTCCTCAGGTTTTCAAAATCAGCTGCTTGGAGGAAAAATAAATAAGCAAAAAGAATTGTAACAAAAAGACTGCATGCTGACTAAAAGGATACATTAAAACAGGCGAGGGAAAGGCATTTTTTAAGTGGTTGTTTTTACCTAGCTGTGTTAGCAGTCTCGTACATAAAGAGCTACTAAAGTAAGTGTTTTGYGATACATTAAACGGCTGTGCAACTGGTTCTAAGAAGAACCAAAACACTGAAGAAGAAAAAAAAAACCTCCTAATGAACCAAAGGGAAGGCCAAAAATGTTCGTCAAAACCCTTTTAAAGTATCATATTGATTATTTAACATTTAACTGAGCCTGTCACACYGATAGCCTGGAAAATATCATCATAACAGCCTGGGCAAGATGGACAAATTTATAAGCATCACTTCCTTTCAATAGCTGGAGGCCTTGAAAAGCAGAATGAGTAAATTCATAATAAAGTTGCTTTGGTCATAATCAACCTGTGGCATTAGAAGAAGCTACAAGTATCAGCGCATCAAAAACTCAGGGCTGGGAATGGAAAAAAAGTTTTCCCAACAGGAGAGTTAAATCAGTGAACCCCAAATCCCTCCAGATATCTATTACCTCTTGTACAAAAATGATACACAATATAAAACTTAACTTCTGTTCTGTTGGGGTGAGCCAGGAAGCCTTCTTGCCTCATATAAATGGAATGGCAGCTAGGCACTTCTGMAAGGAGAAGACAACAACACTAGTCAAAAGACTGTCTGGAATTAAAAGTGTGCAGGTTATCAACGAGACAGGCTGCAGACAGAGATGCAACAAAAGAGGACACAAGTTACAGCAAGGTGAGACCTGTCAACACAGTTTCCATTTCAGAGCAGTGTGTACAAGGCACAACAAAAAAGAAAATCTTCAAGTGAGGATCACTGATCCCCTCTAACTCAGGCCCTTGGACTCAAACCCTTATTGCAATCATCCTTGCTAAAAGCTGATCCCTGTGATTTAAAACCATTCACAGACCAAAAGCCACATGAGACAGTATTAATATTTTAAACCTTGTGCTTGTGTTTCCTTCTTGGTAACTAATTTGACATAACATTTTTAATCAATAACACAGAAAAGCCTGCCAATCACATGAGAGACTTACAAACTCTGCAAAATATGGTATTATTAATATAAGGAATGTCAAGGTGAACCTAGAGCAAGGTCTGCTTTTCAGCTTCTGGTTAAGAAACTGAAAARTTGAAGAAATTGTCTGCAGTTTAAGCACTTAAACTGGTTAAGGAATTCAGATGCACCAATTTCACTCACCATCTGCACACCTTTAAGTAAAGCCCTCTCTGCACGAGAATCCCTACAAAATGAGTATGTACATTCAAAGTAATATAAATGTTTATTTGCTATTCCCCACCTCAAGTATGCAAGAGAGAGAAAAGAAAAACAAACTAATGAAAAAGGCGTTCTTTGAACGTCTTGATATTTTCCCCCTGTGTCTTACTCTTTCTCCAAGTAGTCACATCCTGTGCACAGGGATTTGCAAACAGAAATACACCATAAATGTTTGCTCTCCTCGACCATGTTTAACTCACTTCTTGGATATCAAAAGTCTTGCTTAACAAAGTCTATTTGTTAATAGATCTTGTGATAAACTCCTACCCTAAACTATGCAATCTGTTACCAGTAACATGTAACTCAGTAAGAGATGCAAACAGAGGTCAAAAGAGCAGACATTAGTTTTCCAATGCTGCCAACAACCTCTTTCAGAATGCAATTCTAAATTTCACTGTTCACTGACTAGTGATGAGTATCAAAGATCTGGCAGGATAAGAAAATGAGGTTTTACACTGGCTTCACAAAGCAAGAGAAACAAAGGGTGCTAATAATTGTTTCCTCCACGAGCGCAAGGTCTCTCCTGCACATCTCTGTGGTGCTCCTGGTGCCCCTTGCCAGGGGGCAGAGCTGCCTCCTCCGGGCCCCYTGGCATTTCAAATGCCCCAGGGACAACCACTCTGAGCTGTCGTAGGAATCRGTGATTCAGCCACCACATGAGTCAAGCCTGGTTTTGCAGACCAGAAGCCAAGGCTACAAGTAGTAGTTCACCTGCAAAGAATCACTCATGTTACGAAGTAGATTGAATTTTAAAGAGAATGGAAAAATCTACGTAAAAAAGAGGAAGCCTGAGAACTGAAACAGATGCTATATTCTATTTTAGGTAAAAAATTCACTAGTATTGGCAACGAGACCTTTTTTTGACTCATGAACTCCACTCTGACAACATGATACAACAGAGCATAAGGAAAAGAGAATTATGTACCTATCCTAAAAAGTTCTGGTTTTAACCAATTTGGGATTTCATCTCCTATGCTCCTGATAATTATAATTAACATCTGGAGTCTTTTTGAGACGAGCATTGCTTGTACCGACATTACTTAATCTTTTGGTTAGCTTGTGTTTAAACAGTCCACAGAGGATGGAAAAATATAGCAAGGAAGAGTTTATTTCTCGTAAAGTAACTAGAGTCTTGTTATCCTAAAGTGCTATCAGTTAATTTATGACTATCAGAGTGGGTCAGACTCTAATCAAATTGTAGAAACATTTCCAAAGTGATTATTCAATCAAATGACTAACATGGTTAATTAGGAGCCATAAACATTGCTCTGAAGTTCATCAAAGTAATGACTTGCCCAGAAAAATTACTGCTAATTAAATTGCCTGCTGCTTTCATTTCTACCTTATCTAATAAAAAGTCCAACCAATGAAATTTAGCATTGCAGTTTTAAATTGTACTAAATGCTTGACTAAGACCCAGAAGTATTTTTACTAGCTAAACGGAGCTACTTCAAAAGAAAACATTTTAGTGGAGAAATTACAGAGCAATTATATGTTTTCTTCTCCTTAAAGTATTGTTTCAAGAAGACAAATAAGAGAGAAGTAGGAAGTTGGCATGAAACACTTCTAGAGCAGGACTGAAGTGTTTGAGCTGACTGATGCTATTGCCTTTTAGGAAATTTCAGTGTCTAAAAAATGCGCCTGAATTTAGGATACACTACACACTCATTTCAGACTTTTAAGGAAATAGCTCACATTRTGAAGTTAGTTATATCATTTCGAGAACAGAAGAGCTCAGTTAAAAAATGAAAATAAAAATAAAAAGCATGAGGACATAAAAGTACTGCGACTAATTCGGAATACTTTGAGGTCATCCTCATTGTTTCTCTTTCTGAGAGCAATATAGCAGTCACCACAAAACAGAGAATCTGGACCTATTTCATGTTGCTCTGAACTCATTTTTTTCTAGTAGGTATATATTTTTTAAATTATATATAATCTAGACACTGCAGAAATGTCTTCTCATCTGGGAGTATCATGGAAGAACTACTAGAAATATGCTTTCCTGTACCTTAGTCAAAACACCTCAAAGTAAAAAAGCCCAAAAAGACTTCCTCAGGATACGAAAAAAATCCTGCTGCTGAATTCAGTAGGCACAAGGGTTGTAGTTTTTACTGTCAAATGAGACCTTTGAGAAATCCCCTCTGTAAGGAAGTACTAAGCTATYGAATCAGAATTTAAAGGGCTAGGTTATAACTCCGAGTGATTAAGGAACTTTTACTGCCCTGCACAGACAGCGATGCAGAGACTTGGTTACCAGCCCAACCTGCCAAGCATCAGACCCAGCTTCAGAGTCACTGCCCAGGTACACGGGGAAGACTGAGCTTCCTCATGCAAAGAGACCTTCCTTCCCTGAATAAAGCAAAGCCCAGGAGAAACCGGAAAGCCAAGCTGGGCTTTATTCCCAGGGCCATTCCTATGATTCTGAAATTACACGTCCTTCCTAACTAAATGCAAGTTGCTAAGTTAACACTATCTCTCTGAATTACTTTTTAATTCTCTGCATCAAGATCATCCTAAGATTTGGAAGCTTATGTGAAAGTGACAGAGCATAACGTTATACAGAGRTATTACCTGACATACACGCACATGCAGAAAGGAGAAAGGTTTGAGAGACGTGTACAATCTGAGTGAGGATGGGTGGGAAAAGCTTAGCCACCTGCCTGGCTTTTAACTCAGTGCAGCAGCTTACACCTACACTATGGTGTCCTGGCAGCTCCCACGTGCACCAAACAAGCCCCACAATGACCAAACCTCAGCCCACACACAGAACATGTTTCCTTCCCTCTATTTGTAAAATAAAGTCATGACRCCAAAGCTGTGACCACGTCATACCTGCTCTCTTTGCTACACTCCCTGACCTCAGTTGGTCAGGGCCCTTAAACTTTGAAGGTCTCCACTGGGCAGGGACGTAGAGCACACAAGCTTCTCGACTGTCCTTTAGGTCTTAAAAAGTAAGGAGAGGGGCTTTGATTCCAGTTTCAGTGACTCAAAGCAGGTGTATCAGTATGAACAGACTGAGATGGGCTTTGCCACCTCTCCCCTGCTGATGGGGAAGAGCACATGCGGAGCATCTCCTTCATGCTGCAGGGCCCAGAGGGGAGGCCAAAACCCCAGAGAGCCGGCACCAGCCTAGCTCCCGGCACCGAGCACATGGAGCAACACGTGTGTGCCAGTCCTCCCTCCGGCACCTCGCACGGCTCGGCACGGCGCTCTCTGGTGCACTGCAAGGGCCGGCTGAGCAGCAGGAGAGACTTTCTTTACTTAGTACAAAGGTGGCTTTTTTATAATGAAACATTTGAGCCGGAACACATTATACTCTCAGCCTCAAACTTAGTAACATTGCAATCACACGGCAAAGAACTTTTCTATTCTCCGACGTCCGAGCACTGACAGGCTGTTTACAAAGGATCGCTTCATCCACCACGGAAGCACGTTTAGCTGCATGCTGGAAAGCAGCTGCTTAACCCCACCAGTGAGCTGGCCAGCTCAGTGGAAAAGCAACACTGAAATCACTGCAAAACAGGACTTTTTAGGTAAGACAGTTGCTCAAACTAGATCGCTACAAGTAGCTAAGGTGGCAGCAGACACCACTACGGAAAAGGCATGATCTGTGTTTTGCTGGGACACATATCAAATGAATCCTTTCGATCAGGAAATCTTTTATTTTGTAAACCTGTAGAATACATTTAGATTAAAAAATCATATGTCTCTACATACCAAGACATTTAGGTAGAAATACTGGAAATAATGACATAATCTTCCTATGTATGAATTGCTTGAGCTTATTCACAACTCAAATCCCCGTGAGTCGAGTTTAATTAACTCTTTAAAAGCTCTATCCCCACAGAATCTACACAGCTACGACAGAGTCCAACAACTAGTAAAATTCTGACAGTATGAAGTCGACATGGATTTTTCGTTAGCAAGGCAAGGCCARCATGTGAAATGTGGATGTGTGAAGTTACATAGGTCAACCTAAAGCCACTATCTTCCCTACAAAAAACAACAACAAATAATTTCACATTAGGCATTCTTTTCCCAAATCATGTTGTGAGTTTAAAGACATTCAGCACAGAAGATTTTGGGTTTCATTTATGGAGACATCGATCTTCATTCCAGCAATTTGAAAAATATTATGCTATGTGCAAGTATGTGCACAAATGGATATGAATATACCCCTTCTAAAAAAAAAAAAAGTAATTAAAATATTTTAAAGTAATTTCATTACTTTGATTTTCATTATCTTTATAATCTAATAAATGCTTAATTCTTCACATTTCTCTTGACAAAATCTACCGGAGAAAACCAGATCTGGTCCCTGCAACTTCATCTAAGTGAACTTAGACGYGCACACACAGAAAGCAAACCTTAAGCAAACAACTTCCTTTCCACAACTTTGGTTTTTAGATCTATGACAACATCTAATGCGTTTTCTGAGACCAGATGTCAACAGCCTGTCGAGGCGATGTGTAACTTTTTATACAGCCAAGCAGGAAAACAAAGGCTCATACATCCAGTCCCGGATTGAAATCCCACATGGAACTGATCTTTCTAGCATATTTTGAAATCGTGTATTTACTTTTATTAACCTTAATAACTTTAAAACGTAGTTTAAGCATCCACTCCCCTTTGAGTTCAGTGGAGCAGGGGAATCTTTCCTCCCGCCGCCCCCCTTCGACTTTTGCCGGTGATCTTGCAGCAAAAATGTCTGTGTTGCTTTTTCTCTCCCGCCCCATCCCCTGCCTGTAAAATCGGAGTTGGACAAACACTGCACGGCTGAAGTGACATATTTGAATGGAATTCAGACCAACCAGTTCCTGTTTATGTTTCTGATTTGAGAACGCAGCCTTCTCATTCACTATACATTAGAAACACACCAAGGCCATAAAGGGTGTCAGCTTACAGGCAGGCCGGGCCAAGGCGCATTAATCATTACTTTAAGGCAACTGGCAAGAGCAGCAGCTGAGGGAACACTACACCCTTCAGCTCGGCATAAATGGACATTCCAGGGTTTGGGTTTTTTTTTTTTTTTTTTCCCCTCCTTTTTCCCCTCCCTTTCAGCATCCATTTTATGAATGAAACTTCAGGCTGCGCAGAGTCCATTCATATAAAAGCTGTGCTCGCAGGGCTTGGTCTCCCGGGATCCATCGGTCTTGGGTAAGGCCGGTGTGATTGGTTTAAGGCAGGCTTCAGCCTTCCATTACTGATTTAAAATGCAGCCCGTGTCCATTTGACCTGCGTTAATGCACAAAGAGTAAATCCAGACTGTGCTCTCAATCCTCAAATCAAATCATTAGCCAGGGCCACTTACTGTAACTGTAGATTTAGAGGATATTTATCCGTTTCTTTGAAAAAAAAAACGGGGCTGCAGGACAATTTTTCAGATCGTATTGTCTGCTTTGAGCAGAAAAAATAGATGTATGGCCTCCTGCCTACTTGCTCATATTAACATGGTACTCCGGTTTGCTTTTGTTCATGAAGTTAATAATATCAAATTAATTTTAGCCTAACTCCAAATTTCTTTTAGACAGAGTTAGTGAATAAATAGAGGAAATGATAGGAAGTGGAGAGGTRAAGATCTGCCTTTCGTAGCAGTTCTGCTAAGTTCAGGTTTCCTACGTCCCTGCAGCTCACCGTCTCTGGCACCGGGACTCCCTCCCGTCCTACCACCCAAGAGCTGATGCGTGCCTAGGTGTTTTAGGAGCAAGTGCGAAGCGTAGTGCGGCTTAACGATCGGCTTAGCCAAATCCCTGCTCGCTCACCCAGGCAGCGCCGCAAAGACGAGCTCCTGAAGCAAAGCACCTCAAACCAGACTAACGATACCGGGGAAAACTGCAAAACCAAAATAGAGAGAGAAGGGGACACTTCTTAACCTTAATTCTGCCTTCATCCCCAGCAGATTTCCTTGCAGAACAACCGTACCGTTGTGCAGAGTACCCTGTGCRGATGCAGTTTTAAGCTGCATGCACTTTAGTATCACATCCCTTGAAATGCGGGGGTCAACTCCGTTCTTCTGAGCATTTTAATAAACTCTGTTGAAAATACTGCTAATATTTGCAACTTGACAAGACCAAAAGGAAAAAAAAAAAAAAGAGAGAGAGATAGAGAATTTGAGGAAAAGATTAAGCAGCTAGAGGATTTATGAAGAAAGATTTCAACAACTGCTTGCACAGAGCATACGTGCAGACTGTCTACAGAGATTWAGAGGTGCTGTGCTAATACCAAGGAATTGTTTCGGATGAGGCAAGGAGGTGTAGCTACGAGCAGGGGAATGCAGCTGATCAAAGGAAAAAACAAATTTAGGCTTACTATCAAGAAACGCTCCTTAGCTGTGAAGTCTATTAGGCTGTGAAATAATCTCCCAAGGGAATAATTGTAGCAATAATACTTAGCACTCATACAACGCTTTACATTTTCAAGGCCCTGTACAAAAATTAGTCAATGTAATTAAAGAGAGTAGTGGAAACGTCATGCGCTGTGTCAGTTTAAATGCTRCGCTGGTGAATGCGCTGGAGAATATCGTGGAAAAAAGCAACCCCGTGCAGACTTGCATTGACAGTTAAGGTTTCCTTTCTTCCTTCCCACTAGTATATCCAAATGTCTAAAGTTTACTTCTAAGACCAAAACTAACTTCACTGAAAAACACCCATCCAACAGAATATCCAAATATTGGGTTTTTTAAAAAAAGTAAAAATAAACATACTCCCAAGAAATACATTTAGCATTCCCCTTTTTTCTTTACATTTTAATTCACCACACTCCCTAATTTTACTCCACAAGTTCCTACATTAAACGGAGTGTCAGCTCACCCCAAAGAAAACAGGGATCATTTTCCAAAATAATCCGCACTGATTTGCTTTTYAAAAAGCACCACATCAGGTAATTGGAAGGACTCTTTCTTTTTACTCTTTTCCTAGTCATTACATAAATACACATTTATAACATGGAGAGCAGAAAGCTGGTAACATGCTTTGTAACCGGTTAAGAAGTGTCATAATTTCCCGGGTAACCTTGATTCAAGTCCTTGGTTGCAAATGAATTTCGATACAGCCCTGTGCCTCAGGAACCTTGCCTCTTGAGTGCACAGATCAGAACTGTTTAGGGGAAGGGAGGGCTGTGCAGCAAACAGATTTGCAGGTGGACCCCCTGCTTCATTTGCTACAGAAGCTGGAAGTTGTATGGGTAATGAGGCAGAACGCTCCAAGAAAGGAAAAAGATGACCTCAAGATTAATACAGCTGAATGATCAATTTTAGGCCCCAACAAAGCTGGTTCCAGCCCCTGCAACATTTTMCAGACTCTTTCAAGTCACTTATGTCAGCTTTTTCATATTATGTATTTCTTATTTATTCAGGGCAGAAAYTGGGATGTTCCTGTCTAATGCTCCTGTATTCCCTTGCATAAAAAAACCACAAATGCAGTCTCTAGGAACTGAGCTTTGAACATATATAACATAACACTCTTYAGAAATTCACCAGTCCTAACTGGGCACTCCAATTAAGCATATATTTCTGATGTGTATGCTTGTCTCCCTTCACTCTTACTAGGGGAGCAATTCCCCATCCATCATCATGTGCTGGTAAAGGGTATTTATTGCTACTGAAGTCCTCAGGAATTAGAGGTTTTGATAAGCAAGCAAGCAAGAAAATAAGACAAGGAGAAAAAGAATAAACTCTTCAGAATTATTGAAGTAATGGGACTAGTATCTCAGAAGAAAACTTTGGAAGTGGCAGGGTTAGAATCATAATTTTCCTCAAGACCATTCAAGTACATTATTCATAATGCTACCCYGAGATAAAAATGCAAGAATTGCCTTGCTAATGTTTCTAACCTGCTTGGCAAGGCCTGAATCTACCTACATTTCAGCAGACACATTTCTGGCACTTGATAGTAAGCTTATGCAAGTAACAAAACCAGGCCTTTTTACTAAACAACTACACAGATGAGCTAAAATCAAGATGTGCTATCTGCAAATGAATGCTCATATTTTCCTTTGTTAAAAAAGAAAAAAAAAAAGTCTTGGGAAACATTGTGGTCTATATTCATTAAGGATGTAATGTCAAGTCTCTTTCACTGTGCTTGTCTGCATCTTTGTGTTTGAAGTTGCGAGCTATAACATCAGGTACTAAATACATCTTTGACTGGCAGCTGTAGAAAAAAATCTGTTGTAGAAAATAAGGTCTTATTCAACATATAGAAATGTGATGCCCTGTGACTTCTAAAAGTGTGGACAGATAAGAAAGAGCTTCTGCTTTGTTGACATTTTTCTTTTTCCATTATCTCAAACATTCTGCAGTAGAAATTGCATATCTGCAATTACAATTACAACTAATTGATCTGCCATTTCCCATGTCATAATTAATGTCATGTTTTAATAGAGTTATAATCATTCCATAATAATGCTTTTCATTCACCAGCTTCCCACAAAGTATTAAAGTATAGTGCACAAAAGCAATGAACTTTACGAGGCTGTTTCAAAAACATCCCTAAAGGAACATCTTGGTATATTACAATGAACTTTTTAAATATGTTTCTATATTCTTATCTGAGCTGCAATAAAACACCAGGCAAAACCAGACTTTTTACTCTGGCATTCCTCCTTCTATGAACATCCATAGGTGAAAAATAAAATCAATGAGTCAGTGACAAATACATTATGCTTCCTAAGGGGTTATTTAATGTACTCTTAGCAAGGATGGAAAATGATGGTTTCTAGAGAACAGATGGTAACAAGACAAAATATCAACAGACCACAGTTGTTGACTGCAATTTATGGAGTGTACAGATGTGTCAACTTAAATGCAGTGATTCTGAGGCCAATAAAAGTACTTCCTGATACCAACAGATTAATTTTTCATGACCACTGGTTACACAGCTATTACATTTTTAAAAACTAATTATTCATCTACAAAAGAAACAACAACTTTGCTTGAATGTCATTACTATAAAGTGGAATGTTGCTCTTGCTGGCAACAACAACAACAAACAACAAAAGGGAACTATGGGATTGGATACAAGTTTGAACATCATCCTTTCAGAATAAAACCTGTTTTTTTGCAATAAAGAATACTGTAAAGTAAGATGAATGTCAGCAGCCAACACAGATTTAAAGTATGCTATAAGGAGATTCCAATTCCTAGCCAAATGTGAGGCATGCTTACAAAAGGGCCTTTTTTACTCTTTAATTTAGCAGGATGAATTGTGCTTGTTAAGGTTGTAAGGGACTGGCAAGTGCCTGAAACTGCAGTTCCCTATTTATTATCCACAGTCGCATTAACTGGGCAGACGGTCTCTCTGATGCTACTCTGCAAGACTAAAGATACATGACTGCCTTTAAAACCACATATCTCTGGACCTTCATCAATGAAAGCATTTAAATTGAGATCTGATCATCATAAACTGATCCTGTTTTCATCTTGTCTTATACTTCAACTTGGGAAAAATATCACCCTGATTCCATTCCCACTATATATCTGCCTCAAATTCCTCTATGGATCGGTCATTTGTTTGTCAAAAATAAGAAAGGAGGACAGCTCTATATCACAGAGTCCCTTGTTTAAACATACAAATCATTCTGAAACAAACACATAATAATCACATAACAAAATGCCTCACTTGACAGTGTTAAGTTAGCCTATAAAGAAGACATTAAAAAAGAAAAAAAGAAAATGAAAAAAAAAAGAAAAAAAATTTTAAAAAAAGGAAAGAAGTCTCCAGTATCAAAGATACAAGGTAAGTTATTACAGGCCACACTGTTTACCCAATCCAACATACCCAGCCCACCCTATGTTACTTTAACCTCATCCTCTCTCCACATCTATCCTTTTAACTTCCCTCTCCTCCTTAGCTCCTCAGCCATCGTTACTTAAAACTTTTTTTTTGCTTACTTAATTCCCATCTTAAAATCTAAAAATTCCCATCTTATTTTTTTCTCCCCATATATAACATAAACACTGTATTTAAATTCTAGCAAAGTAACTTAACATTCACAAGGTGATTCCCCCCATTTCTGTTACTTATCTATGACCAGAAGCTGTTCAGGGCAGGTTCTGCCACCACCACTTTTTCATATACCCCCTACTGCAATGAGGCTCCATTTTGGTTGCCCGATAAGCACTATCACAATAAACATTATTAATAGCAATAGCTTATTCTCTACATCAGCAACCTGGCATCACAGATTATGTACATCCACAAAACACACCGGCGTGCACAAACTGAGAAGCTGACACCAATTTGGCTGATTCTTCTCCCTCATTGGTTTTATAGCTGTATAAACCCCACTTCAGTGGAGTTACTCCTGATTTAAAGTAGTGTAAGCAAGTCCTCTATTTCTGGTAGACAAATGAAAGAGCTCATAAAAACAGAGAACACAGATTTAGAGGTCAAAGATGCTATAGTACAAAACATTCCCCCTCCCCTTGAGTAAAGCTCATTTTTCCACCCTTGAGGTTTCTTCTTTGGCTTCTTTAAACTATGCACCGCCTAGATAGAGTTCTGGAAAATGATATCCTTTACAGAGCAAGCAGACAAGGCATCAGTGGTACAAGATATTCTGCACTATGTACCGCTCCTACTACTTTGCAGAGATATTGGGCATTACGGAAGTCAAATGACCAAAGTGCAATTTATACAATCAAAACATCAAGAGCACAAGCTTGGATTTACTTATTAATTTACCACAGAGAACTAAAGGAGAGTCTCACCTACCTGAATCATATGCAAAATCTCTAGGTTCCTGTTTAATCATCAGAGGAGGGGGGAAATTTTGACTGGCTGCACTGCTAACCATAGCGTTGTGTTCATAAACTGGATCATGGTACTCCTGCTTAAAACCTTGTGGTGGGAAGGGGATGTTTGGCTCAGACATCTGGCGCTGATATATTGGACGTCCTTCCCTTGGCATTGCAGGCAAAGGTGGGAAAGAATTGCAAGGTTCAGAGAGCTGGCGGCGAAATCTAGGACACAAGTTAGAGAGGTCATTTAAAGATGCAATTACTAGCTTTGAGGTACATTCTATTTCCTGAAGATCTTCACAGGTCATGATTAGCAGGAGGGAATGGCTTTATCACTTCATCAGTAGCAAATATTTTATTTATGATAATGCTAAATGCTCCCATCAGGATTATGACCACTGTGGTGCTGTAATAACATAAAGCAGCAATGAGCAAAAACAAAACAACAAAAAGAACCCCAATAAACACCAAACCTAAAACCCATTCCCACCATCATCCTCCTTTCCTTCAATATCTCTGCAACAGAAGAGGCAAGCAGGAAACACATTTTATCAACTTTTTAATTATGCCTCCCCATTAATTATTTAACAAATTCAAACCATCTAGAAGGACAGACTTCATCCACCGTGTTAATACAAAGGAAACTTCAGATAGAGTTCTTTGTCCATTCTCAAGCATTAATGACATATTGCTGGCATTTTAATTTTCTCTTATTTTATTCTGAACACTACAGAGAAACGATTCAAAGCACCCCAACACACACACACATTTCAAACAGTACTGCCTGTGGTAACATCTGGAATCACTCTAGAGTAGGAGTCTCTAGTTCAGTTCTCTTCTCCTGGCGATGATGCCATGGGAAGTCTACCTGAGACTGGCATTGCATTCCAGCTTCAATGGGAAGGAGGTTTAATCACTACAGAAGTAGGACAGGATGCAGATTTTGCTAAGAGACACAATGTTTAAGAATTTCCCTTCTGCCTCCTCACTTTGTTTCCTAGGTCATTTCTGATGAAAGAAATGAAAGAAAAAGTCCATTTGAGCCACATAGCTACTCACTACTCCAGAATGTTCTTCAAAAGGCAGAAAAGCCAGAGAATTCAATTCATCACTGCATTGCAGCGATGCTCAAGAACCTAGATATGTTATGCCATTTATAAAACATATATAAAGTCTGGACATTTAGACATCTGCAGGATCAGAAGCACAGAGAAGAATATAAAGGTGCTATTTTTCTACCCAGCCCTGATGAATTGCATGTATTATAGCAAAGTCCTTTCCATCTGTCCTGTGGAATATATACGCTGGGGGAACCTTTGCACTAATCTGTAGCAGATCAACTGTTCTTAAACTGCTTACTACACCTATTAATATTTATCATGAACAAACACGTTTTTCTTTTCTTAAAAATAGAAATAAAAAAAAGGCAAACAGATGCCTGTGCCTTCATTGCAAGTTTCTCACCGTCAAACTAAAAGTCAAGAACTAATCATTCTCCAGCTTCCTGCACTTTGCAAGCTCAACTGACTCTGAGCAACTAAAAGTAGATATTCTCTTGAAGAAAGCTGGCTGAGTGAAGCAGAAAGCAGGGTTTTGACTACAGAGGCAACACAGCCTTTGAATAACATCTTATATATAGTACATATTTCTGAAACAATTTAATTCCACTAAATTATATCAAAATCCTGCTCTGAATTTGGTCTGACAAATATTTACAAATACTGTGGGAGCTACAGGGATAGAAGCTATTACAATGCAGTAGTGAAAACTGAAAGTTAATTGTTCTACTGAAAATTATTTTTAATGCTGCTCTAAGTAGTCTACTTTGCTATAGAAGGAGCACTGCACAGTAACGTTAGCTTTTGCAATTCCACCTACACCTGCAGAAAATAAACTTAGAAACTCAAATGTATTATGAAACAGTTAGGCTGACTGGCACTGCATTCATTTCCCTCTTTTCCTTTTTTCATTAGCCAAAAAAAGAAGCAGAAATTATCATTAAGAACTGTCAAGGAGTGAATCAGAAAATTGCAACTTGAAGTTAAAATAAGAAACAGGCTCACTCACAAAGCCTCAAAGGAAGTTAATAATACTTGTTGTACTGGAAGCTTTGTATGGAATCAAGCCATTTGTTTATACAAGTGGATTTGATTCCTGTTGGTACTTGTTAGGACCACTTATCGTTCATATATTCATGTCCTGTATGATGCTGTATGTGCTGTATATTCTAGATAGTGAAACTATCTTATGCCATCAATGCATGTTGGAAAGAAACAGGCTTTGAGTTATGGAGCTATATACAAACTCCCACAGATAGGTCATTTGTTTAAATGACATTTTCTACACAAACTCACTACGAAAGAAAGTCTTCTGTGGCTCAACCAGGCCCTGAGTAGCAAGTTATCTTGTACATTAGGACAATTTGAATTTCACGATAACATGAAATCCATTTCAAACAATTTGGTAGTGAGGAGATTCAAAAGTAACTTTCCTTTAGAAAAGGAGAAAGATGAAACTTTTGGTCTACTCCAAGTCAGCTATTTTTGGACTTCACTAAAAGATTGTTCAATATGATGTTCCATCATAGAAGTGAGCCATTAGAGCAAAATGCCCTGAAGAACATGAGTATCAAAGTCACAGAAAAAAGAAGTGTCTGTCCTGTCAAGACCTCATAAAGCTTGTTTAAAGCAAGTGCTATGGATATAGAAAAATAAGCTGTTTAAGGTGCATACAAGCCTCTATAAATACTCAAATTAGCTGGCATACAGCTTCAATATTCTTTTTGCAGGTTGCCCTAAAACAAAAAATCTTCTCATCTGAAAAATTCTATTTTTGCTTTCTGCGAAGTCATTCAGCTTTTGGAAATTCCAGTCTCCTGACTACTTGACTTCGGTCTATGTACAGAAACATATTTGTCCACCATCCCATAGTCAAAGCCACAGGCTTCACCAGCAGCCTGAACGGTTAAACTACAGTCCAAGGACAAGGAGAAGCCGGGCAGCTTACAGGGCTGATTGTATGTTTCGGCACTGCCAGAAAGGCTCATGAAGAACCGTGGGTGATATTTAAAACTATCTCAGCAGAGCATAAAACAGCAATACAAACCTTAGTAACCCCCTTCAGAAGTGATGTGCACAAATCCCTGGAGATAATATCCCTTATTAGAGCAGAAGCATACAAGTCGCACTCCCAACAACTATGATTTTACTTTAAGGTTCCTTTCATTTTACTAACGTTTCAGTGTTAAGTCGAATCTCTGAACATACACATCTATTTATACATAATTGAACTGCTCAGAGCAACCACAGACTGCAGCAAACAAAAACAGACTTACGTAATAAAAGTTGGGACTATTAAAATTCTACACACACATGTCTGGTCTCAAAAATAAGAGAAATCCATTCGGAGCATATGATCTGCAAAACTGAGCTAAGAAAGATGGTCAGTTGTCTGGATCYCTAACATACCAAAACAAAACAGGGTGACTTAAGGACAACTTAAGCTCTAATTCTAGTTTCTAGCTCTTGTGGGTTTTACTCAGACTAATGTTATTTAAGCATAGTTTCTTTGACTTCTTAGCTTGTTTGAAATGCTTTATTTCAGAAGGGTTTGGAAAAAGATCCACCCTTCCAAAGAATATTCTGAAGCAGTAACATCATAACATAACCACTTATCTTTTTGATAATTTCTTAGCAGAAGGTCAGACACACACACATAGAGTGAGGACTATGACTTCTTTATCTCATAAGGCTTACCAGCCTGAAGTGGATCACCCTCACAAGGTAAGAGAAGTAGGTCATTAAAATCCTGTCATTGCCAATATGAASTCTTACTGGGGCCCATCAAGCCGGATAGCAGCCTTTTATTAAACATTGCCTATTCCTGGCAYTCTTAACGACTCTGACTGCCATCTCGGACTTTTTTCAACTGTCCTCTYTTCCAAGGGAATGGCTGAGGGCATGAACCCATGGCTGCCCTCTGACTGAGAGGCAGTTAGTCAGCTTGCAGCCACAACAGAGGCATCTTCTGTTTGGATCTCCTGCATATTTTGTGTTTTACCTGTGGTCCATAGGGAAAGTGTTGTCTTGAATGGACTGGGATGGAGGGAGATGGGTAGGGAAAACTCGGTCGGGCTTAGGAGTCTGAGCTGAGTTTGGGGAGGCATGGTGCAGTGGTGACACAGGAGTGCTGGAGGGCGTCGGTGGGTTGGAGGGCCTCATTCCCACTTGTGGCTTCTGATCATAGGCACTGCCAGAAACAGAAGAAATAAGGAAAGTTATTTTTTCTGCAAAAAGTATAGCACCTGCACTCAGGGAAAGGAAGTGTCACATTTATAAGTTTTTTATTATAGATACTTTATCAACTAGTTTGGGGCACAGGAATTCTCTGCTTTACACTGAGAAGAGCAGAGGAAAAATCAAGTTAGAGGTCAAGTGGCTCAACACAGCATTTTCCTCTCTAGGGCCTAGAAATGCATTTTTTARAGGATCCAGTCTTAAAGTGACATTCTAAAGGAGATGTACAGAATACATAAAAGTAGAAGCACCAGGACTAGAGCACAAAGGCAGTCTTGATTGTGCCTGTCAAGTCTCCTTTTTAGAGCTTGCACAAGCCTCAGAGTGAGACAGTGAAACACTGCAGCTGGAGGGAAGGGAGGCTGGCCCAGCAAAACAGTGTTGTTAGTTTAGCTACCCACACTATTATGTCACAGTCTCTCCTAACAGGTTATTTTTCTCTCTTTCAAAAATAAGGCTCTGGTCCTGCAAATATGCAGACGCTATTTTCAAGAAGCTCCAAATGAGGAAAAGACTAGAGTATTTTGATCATCCCAGTATCTAAATGGCAAAAATGCAGATGCTGGGTAGACAGTAAACAGGAATTTRCATATTTCCTTAAATCCTTCCTTCTAGCATCCATCAAATCCATTTTGTATTTGATTTTCGAAAACAAAATCATTCCTCTAAGACTGAGAAAGCCAATTTTTTTTTTTTCTCCTTCCTCCCCATTCAAGTTAAATGTAGAAGTATTACCAGGTTTGGTAATACATTAATGAGAATAAAATCTCACTGCCAAGATAAAAGATTCCAAAATAGACTAAAACGTTGGTAAGTGACCCTTCACTGCTGACACTAAAGGAAGAATGAGTGACATGCAAGTGTGAACCAAAAGCAAGTCAATAAAGACTGTAATGGTATTGAGTCCCCTTTCCCTGACTTCCCCCAAAAAACTAAAGCTTTTATGATCTACACTTTTAATCAGAAGACAACTTGCTTTTGAACAGATAAAGATACCAAGACCTAAAAAATACAATTTTAAATTGCAATCATCCATGAATGCATATATATATACACACACATATATATACATATATATACATATATACATATATGTATATACATATATATATATATATGATCTGCAGGACTTGTCAAATACGTAATGTGTTGCTCAGATCTGCCAATCTCTTGTCTGCTGCACAGAGCTCTCTCTCTTTCCTAATGTGTGTAATGTATTTTAAAAGTACTTTCAACACACCTCTCAGAAAACAAGACACTCCTTCCTTCTATTTCACACTTGCACCCTCAGTTTTTAAGCTCTGGCTCTCTCCCACGGAGGAGGAATGAAGAATATGCATTTTGATGAAAAACACTGCTTTAAAATGATTATGTAAGTGTTYGATACAACCGTAAACAACTCCATCAGTGTTCATCAGCTAAATGCATTATCTCATCAGTCTGTTATCTGCTGAAGAGGTAACTTCTGTAAGATCCCCATTACGGTTTTATCACTCTTCAGTCATTGAAATCAGCAGTTCCCACTGCAAACACAACAGACACGCTCCTGGTGGCTTTACCTGACATTGTACAGGCACTTTTCCCCATAACTGAACTTGAATGGTTGCTCTTGACTGCAAGTGGAGCCAAGTTCCGAACATGGGCTATGGGGCTCCTTCTTGATTTTCACAGGGAGACCGTGAAAAGCCACTGGAAAGAGAAAGAAAACACAATTAAAAACCAAGTACAATATTAACAATGAGCTTTCTCAAGCTAGACACTGCTAATTAAACACATGATTAATTAAACCATTGCAGTACTAGAAACAATACAGTAAATAAACATTTCAAGTATTTCTTTGGGTGTCAGCGGAAAAATAGACACCAGAGATCCTTTGCATTGGCTATTAGCACTTTTATTGTTTAATAGAATGATGGCCAGAATCCCATCTCATTAGCAGGAAAATAACAGCCCACTTATATTTGGCTTTACTACTGTAAATGTTGTCAGAGGCAAAATACTTCCCAGGCACCAAATGTTTCTAAGTAGTATTAGCGAGGTAGCTTTTAGCTATATATGCAATAGCAGTTCACTTCAAAGAGTGCCACACAAATAACTCCAAAATTCATTTCTTATATTTGAGTCTCAAGTATTTGATTGGTAATCTTTTTGTCCCGTAAAATACATGAAAATTTGTAGTAAACTTATGGAATTGGAGGATTATAAGTACAGTCTGAAAAAAGTCACATGAAACATTTTTAGTAATTTTTCTCATATCTGCACAGGATAAAATTGTGATCTCGCTGAAGTCAACAGCAAGTTTGATGCAGACACAAACAGAGAAGGGATTTTTAGCCACACTTTTTTAAATGGCAAAAAGAACAGATGGAGTGTGACAGAAACACAGCATTAATTAGAAGCACAAGTTAGTCTGGATTCAGAAAAAGGCCAAAGGTAAAGGTAAGGTTAACCAGCATATTAGTTCAAGCCTATCAACTTTTTCCTGATGTCATAGACAGCCTTAACCAAAATGAAAGCAGAATAAAATGCAAATCGGTCTTAAATCCTTCTCCTGATCAAGCCAAATCTAGAATAGGTGAAGATGACAAAGGACTAACTTAACAATTTGAAAACACATATTTCAAGTTTTAAATAAAATGAGGCAATAAATCTATTTTAGGATGTYGAGAATCACAGTTTGGGGATTAATTCTTGTGACTGAAATTTGATGTTGTCCCTACACTCAGAGGCTRGTCTGACACAGACACTCCKGCTGTGGATATCCACATATGTGTAGCARTCCCTGTTAGAGAACCTTGGTGCAAAATTAGGTCTATTATATAACTACATACTATTAAGCAGTGTATTGTCCCTTCCCTTGTACATGAGTTTGGAGAGAATTTATTACACTCTATRAATTCTCTGATATTAACATACATGCACGTATATGCATGTGTGAGGTGGGGAGGGGAAAGTAAATAAGACACAAAAAAGTGAGCAATGAAACTGATAAATTGTGATCTACTTGTATCCAATCCTGATTCAGGATTCCCACTACAGATCTCCCCATAGCGAGGCCACGTACAGAGAACTCTCTCACTGTATATGACAGCTTAYACAAAAGTTCTTTCCCGAGACATCTGCAAGATAGTGCTACACTATTTGACCACCTATTTTCCCAAAACATAAACCATTTGTCTGCAAGGCTGTTACCCAGMCATTACATTCAGTGGGTAATAGACAATTGCTTGAAGGTGCACTAAAATGAAAGACTACACAGACCTCTGGAATAAGGGTTGTCAAATTTTAGTAACTGTTGTCATTTTTTAGCAATGAGGCAAAACGCAAGGCACACTTAGCCTTACACTATAACCGCCTGGCAGCTTGACGTCCAGAGTTCTGGCAGGGGTGCCTGTGTTTTGCCGGCGAACTTTTGCTGCTGTCTCTCTTCATGTGCCCTGGTCAGATGATGCACATTAAATGTGTACGATAGACCCCGCATCTCCARAGCGCGGGCTCTAACCCAAAGGTGAGCAAGTTCCTCGACTCCAATCGGAAGTTTAAACCACGGCTGTAATGAGAGTCTTTTTTAAAGCTGGTATCACATATTTGCACAAAGGCCACACGCTGTCTTTATTTTTTTTTCTTTTTAAAAACTTTGCTACTTCCTCGGAGTTAATCTGTTATGAAAAATTACTTCCCTTATTTATTTTTAAATAACGGGAGTACAGAGACTCCCACACCAGAGCGCTGTGCGGAGAACTGGCTGGGTATTTCATCACAGCGCTGAGAGCCTGAACGTCTGCTAACAGGCAGTTTTCCAGCTCACTGGCACAGGCACAAGTGAAAGCAGCACATTCATTTTGTGCAATTTGCTTTACCTTCCCACATGGAGTTGGTGCATGTAAAAGGCTGTTAAGTACTAAATTATTCCTTATCAAATCACCATCATCTGGAGTCATGATCAACACTAATTAAATTACTTTCACTGAGCACGGCTCCAGCCTGCTGCCTCGRCTGCGAGGTACATTTTATTTAGCTTACTGTACAGTCCTAGCTAGGTACAGGGCACACTGCTAGAAGGCATCTGTGCTGTAGTTTTAATTAAAGTTTACCTCACCTTCCTACCAGCTTTATAAGCTAGAGTAAAGTGTATCAAATCAAGTAGGTTAACGCCTTCATTTCATTTAGGGAAGGCATTATAGTGCAAAGTGATTTTATATTAGATCTTTATCTTAACTACGGCCAGAACAGATAATGTAGCTGTAAAATTTAAAGCCTTCCCCAGGCAGTCCCCTGATGCAGTCACCATGCAAAGCTGTATTTGAAACTTCTTAAATGCACACTTAGTGAGAGAGAATAAAAAAAGGAACCTTAGACACTTTTCACATTTTGTTTGGGTTTGAAGATTTTGGGTGGGGATCCTTGAAGGCTGTTTGACCTTTCAAACCACATCTTTCATGTGTCCAACAGTTATTTTCAAGAGTAAATTTTCAAAACCATTCAAAACATTTCCTTGCATCATCACTGCYACCTCCACCCATCACTGTTCATTTTAGTGTGACATTCGTTTTAGCATAGTTTTTAAAATACACAGTTTTACTAAGCTGAATTTCATATTGGGCCTTTTTTTTTGAGAGAGCAAGGTTGCTTATTTATATAATCTAATCTTATTGCAGTATCCCTACTAACACATTCAAATAAAAAAAAAAAAAAAAAAAGAAACAGCCAATTCCTCACCATTTCTTTTTTCCTGCAGGCAACTTCATTTTACTTAACCCCAGAATAAAACCTCAACTCTATTAAAGCAATGGGAACTTTGCCTTAATAATGATCTTAAGAAGTGACCAAGGGCCAAGATTTCATCCCAAGTGATTACTTACAGATAACTACCTCCAAACCTGAAAGGTAAACAACCCTAGAGTGTCTATTTAGATGGATGTCTTCAATAACCTATCTCAACGACTGGGGAAAGTATCCAGACCTGCTCATTTTGCAGACCTGCTGTAGCTTCTTTTAGCTATACTTGCACACATAAGGCAAGCAAGACTTGCCTCCCACCGTGGAAATTTGTTTAAGGTGCAATATATTGCTATATGCATATTCTCCATCTGCAGACCCATCAATCTGTATCTGCAGAATAAGGGAGCCGGCATGCTACACACAACGTGACCTTGCGTTTTCTTTTCTTAGCATCCTGTATTTCTGAAGTGTTCTTAGGGACTTMGATTCTACAAAACAGTAATTTTGCCGTGCACTAAACTCATCAAGAACATACATAAATATAGGCTGAAGTTGACTATGCCTTCCTTTGAAGTGTTACTCCTCCGGTGGTTGTTACCTGTCAGCAGCCTAATCCTCAAACATTTTACTCATGATAACTCCCATCTTAAGATGCAAATGTATAACAATTGTTTTAAGAAATCTTAAATTAAGGAGTAAATAGATTTTCATAGAACAGACTAATCTGTACATTTTCCAGGCTGAGAGACAGGACATCTACCTTCTCTGCATATACAGAATTTAATCTTTTATTTTGAGAAAGACTAAGAAATACATTACATAMACATAAAAGAAATGGTTTCATGCAGTTTTCCATTCAAGAGATGAAGAAACAGCCAATTTTATATGAAAACACTTGCAAGTTGTCACTACTTTAAGTAAAATGCTATTTTATAATTTTCAAACTTTAGCATCTTGTCTATGACAAAGTAAAATTTGTTTTTATTTTCTATAGAAGTGATTTTTTTTTTTTTTTAAATCAGTGATGTGGTTTAGCGGCTAGCAATGTTGGCTCCACTGCCCAAAAGAAACCAGGCCATCTTATTATGGACACTTACAGGCAATAAGCATTTACTGCATGGCATAGAATTAACGGACAGTAGTAACCTTGCTTGTGTTCTTGAACTCAAATGACTTTAGGTGTTATTATATTCTTGTGTAATAAATTTGAGGACTTTGTGCCTCCACAGAAAAAAAGGAAATAACAGGGAAGTCAGTATAAGTCATGTCCTCTATGCTTGTGCTGAATGTTTCTGGATTACTTTTCATATTTGTGCCCTCAAATCACCCTCTAAAACTATCCTCGTAAATAGTAAATAAACTCGTTCATTTTTTACAATCATTTACAAAAAAAAAAAAGCAACTGTTAGTATGTGATATCAGGTTACAGAGATTTCTCAAAGATACTTGAATGGAGGGCATTTGATACTTGATAAGAGAAAAAAAAGATTAAAGGAAAAAAGTGAATATAACTTACATCTCCAGGTGCTAGACTGATTAAGATGACTCGAGTAGTCAGTAAAATTTCAGAAGTAAAAAAAGAAGCCCTCTGTACTGATAAAGCCAACACTGTCACACACAAATCTATATTGCAACACACACAGAAATGCAGCAGGCACTTCAGATACATCAGAGTCTCTCAAAGATTCTTTTCCAGTACATTTACCTCCGCCAAGCCCTCCCCTTCCCCCAACACACAAAAATCCATTACTAAAGGGTCTAATCTCAGCTATCAGCACAGAGTGCCTTTTATGGAGCCATTAAACCATTTCTCTTGTTTACAGTGCCTGAAGAAAGATGTGAATTATGTCTGTGACAAAACAGGCGATAACATTTCTAAACTGCTATCAAAATGCAAACTGAAATACACTTAAGGACAGGGACCCTAATTCACGTTTTTGCAATTTTCCTCGCTCCCTATAACTGAGTAGCACTCACCTGATGATTCAGAGCAATTATTTATGCTCTAAGGACAACAGGTAGGCATGTTGGTCCAAAAAATATAGATAGATAGTGTAACAGTTTATTGAACGATTCATTCAGCAGGGCAAAATGTTGGTTACTTTTCAGCTGTTAGCAATGACCCAGGTGCTCTTATCAGCAGAGTTAAAGGAAAAAATCCAAACAACACAGTGGGTTTATATAGTTTCTACAATGCTCTAATACTGCAACAGTTACTTACCATTTAAAGACATAACTTCTAAATTCAGTACTGCCATTTGTTGTTCCAGTGCAACAAGTCACAAAATTGAATGCTTCCTGCATGACCTCCCAGGYGGGAATGCCAGTCTCATATCTCTGGGTTTTGAAATGGTTCTAAAAATGTGTATGTAGCTTACAGAACAAACACATTTCAAATCCTGGAGATTATTTATTGATTCCTAGTTTCTAGATCATTGTCATTTGAGCTACAGACCTTTTTACCTGCACTCTGAACTTCAAGACTTACTAYGCACCTGACATGTCAGAGTAGGGTACTCTTTCCATGTCACTCCACATCAGCGAGGCGTTTGACAGGTTCTTAGGGGTGCACAGGAGAAATAATTGAAATAGCAGAAGCATGGACTGGACCCAGATGACCAGTCTCTCATACTCTAGAGTTTACTGCTGCCATAGCAGCTGAATGGATCATACAGCCTAGTGTACTAACATAACTTGAAATAAAAATGCTTTTTTGGGAAGATGACAGCTCAGTAATAAGCATAGATAAAAAGTTTCATAGTGGGAGAAAGCTGGAAGGAGGGAAGGTGCAAAAAGGCTGGTATTAGAGTCTCTTTAGCTAAGCAGTTCCCAATGCTTTTGAATCTAAGCCTACAAAGGGAGACCACTAAAACAGCTCCAGGAATGGATGACTGAGGCAAGTTTCCACCTTGAGCAGTGTCTTGGCTATACAACAGCAAAAAACACTCYAGTTTCTGACCACTGAAACAGCTGCAAAGATGAGTAAGACCTGAAGACTGTGGACTGCTTTAAAAAGTGGCTGAGCAGATTAAATCTGCACAGACTCTACCAAGTTCTCCAACCATTTGATCTATCAAAGTCACCTTTATCAGATCTCAGATGGGCTCCAGTCAACTGTATTTCATTTAGGTCCTACTCTCTGCCAGGTATTAGAAGAAGATGGTGACAAATTGGATATCTGACACATAGATGTGTATCATCACTGTGGCTTCAGAGACTCTCCTGGCAGTTTATATAAAAGCTCAACATGGACAAAGGACCTAAGCCTGAAAGGATTTCACAAATGAAAGTCATTAGAAAAAATATATACTATCTATCTATCTATATTCTGAAGCAAATCTAAGTACTCTTTTTTGAGGGGGTGGGAGAGGCCCGATACTGACATGATAATATTGTCTAGCTCAAAGAGAAACAATTTGTCCCTAGAGAGGACTGGCTTTCACCCAGTCCCTCTGAGGGTGCGCACACACACACACTCAAATGGAAGTAAACACACTGAAGATGCAAGCATGCTTCCACAATGATATATTGCATTTAATATTATATTAAACAGTAACAACTTTCTTCCTTTTCAAATACCTACCGAGACTTGGATGAAAATGGGCAAGAGCATGCAACAGAGAGGAAGAGGATGTACAAAATGATTTTAATGAAAAAGTTAGTTTTTCTATGTGTTGGTCTGGTTTCAAGKTCAGGGAATGAAAAATTTAAGGATAGCCAGTACCACCGCAAATGTTCTGCCACCCCTTGTCTCGGTGCTCTCCCAAAAAGTGAAACCTCATGACTGGGCAGTACTTGGCAAACCTATCAGATGTGATTCCATCAATTCAGGCTTTGCCTTGGCTTCAGATCAGATCCTTCCAGCCCCTACCAGCTCAATAGATAGAAACAGCATGGGACCTCATTTTTTGGAAGCTGGTTCTGAAAGATGAGCCCAAGCACCAGCTTTCAAGGCCAACTGGCAAGAATAGAATACGTGGGCAAATGGATCTATTTGAGAACCTTGTTTAACAAAAAGAAAATACCAGCTTGGAAGTAATCTGTCACCTTTACTGGAAAATATGCAACTACAAATTCACTTTAATAACAGTTRAAACACTGCAAAATGAAGCAAATCATTTATTTTCCTTTTCAGTCTAAAGAATACAATACTGTGCAAGTCAATTAACAGTCTACTTAAATACTGCATTGTACAAATGCAATACTATGGTTTTAAAATTCTTGGCAGCAAGATGAGAGGTAAAGAAGAACAAAAGATAGCCCTTAATTGTAGGATTTGGTCCTCAAAGGCTACACAAACTGCTCTCTCGTATGATATGAGGAGAAGATATTGATTATAAATTTGATTTAGAACCGAGTAGTAAGCAGATGAAGACATACTGCCCTGAAAACTGGAATTCTTTCCTATTTACCACTGTAGGATTTCATGCTGGAGAGTGACAGTACTACAACTGCAGTAATGCATGTGTATTAACAAATAGTGTTGGTTAAAATAACTTTATCTTGCTTTGGAGCTTTTTTTTTTTTTAAAGCACACTACAAAGCAATACAGATTAGAAAAGGGAGGGTTTTTTCAGTAATACTTGAGGGGTTTTTTAAACTAAATCAATAGCCCATCTCTAGGTTATTTTAATTCTTCATCTCCACTATAATTATTCCCTGTCTTTACTGTGACCTGGCTTTAACAAAGTCTTTGAGAATAATATCTGCAAGACCAAAAAAAAGAAAAAAAAAAAAAAAGAATCCTGACAGAGAACAGGGATAGGTTCACAGTCCCTGGAGCACATCAAAGTTGCAGTAAGTTTGGTACAGAAAAAGGTTATATCACTATTCCTACAACAGGTTTACACCAGGGTGTTTGTACATGGGGAAAAAGTGACCAGCCGCACTATAATTACACTGCAGATGGGAAGAGCTGCTTCCTTACAGAAGAACTTTTTCGACTGTCTCTTTTCAGTGATAAATTCTTCCACACATTTCTTCATTAACAGAAAGAAATGCCATTCTTTAATGCCCTTTTTTTTTTCCCCCCCCCTAAGACTTGTATGCTTAGAGGACTTGCATACTCCAGAGGTGGAGAGCTTCTCAGCCAGGGTGGAGGAAGCAGGGCACAAGATTGCACCCATATGGCTCGATAATTGGTTTAATTCTGTAAATCCCCATTTATAGACACCCCTCGCTTGCTTGTCTGTGCAGCTGCAATCCCCGAAACGCTCGTGGGAGCTGCCGGGAGGGCGAGCGCAGAGCCCTGCAACGGGGGCTGCYGGCTGCCTCCTGGCTCCTCGTTTAAGAGCATCCGGGCAGTCGACAGCCAAAGTTACAATAAGTTTGCAGAGCAAAAAACACAAAGGCCTGCCCAAAGAGCCAGGCAGCTGGCTGGAGAAAGAGAGAAGGGGGTAAAAAAAAACCAAACCAAACCAAAACAAAACCAACCCTTTCAGTAAATATTAATAAACGCTAACCTAGCTGCTCGCGGGCTGCCCGGCCATGGGGAGCTCAGGCGCTGCCCTCTGCCCCACAGCAAGTGCCTGGCTGCCTGGCCCTCACCCCTGCTCCCAGCACGTTCCTAGCGCACCACACGCACGGTCACATTTTATTCGGTGGGAGCCACAGTTACTGACACAGTTTTTCAGCCTCTGAAAGCAGCAATCTCCCAGATATGCATCCACGGGCTCTATTTTACTGTGATTTATATGCCCTTGACAGTGTGCTGAGCTTCCCTCGCACATTCACCTGCTGGAGCTTACAAGAGCGGCGAGCAGCAGCCGCCGAGGGACAGCACCGCTGCCAGGGGCATCGGGAACTGCCTCGGTGCACATGGGGCCAAAGCAAACGTGTTGATAATCGCCCCGGGTGCCGCATGACTGCGAGTGACACGAGGAAACGCACAGCGCCTCGGCGGGAGGGCGGAACGGAGGATCCCTACGGAGCAGGCTCGCCGCCTCTGATGCGGGAGCGGAGAAGGCGAGGAAGGAGAAGAGGCTGCAAGGCCTCTGTCCCCTGTCCCCAAGGCAATTGGGGCTCGCGGCTCTCCGTGGGGGGAGCAGAAACCTCACAAGAATTAAACCAGCTGCGTCCTGCAGCAACCCGCCTGAAGCGTGAGGATAACACAGGACAACTGGGGGCATTGAGGAAGGGGAATCTACAGAAATTTTAACCTTTCTAGACCGGATCTGCAAGCCCAAGACCCCCCTAAGAGAAATGCGGTTGCTCTGCATTTGCATCAGCTTTTGGTGTTCAAATTGTGCCAGATCAGGGTCATTAGCTCCTGTAACTCCTCACAGTGCCTGTGCCTCCAAAGGCGCCCCGGCAGGATGTACAGGGAGGCAACTCGGGCTTAAAACTCATGCTAAGGAAACAGGCCTGAGTAAAACAAAACCAAGCCCAAGAGCAACCCTACACTGTATTCCTGACTGGGAATTATCAGCAAAGTGAAAGGCAAGGAGGGAGAACACTGGACACTAAAGCCTGAGTCTGTGTGCTCTTCAGAAAAGACTTTCATTTGCTGCAATTTCAAAATTTTAATTTAAAATTTAAGATGCAAGGGCTAACTCCCATTACTAAGATATCCAAGTGAAATAATCCCCCACATGCACTAATCCTGTTTATGCAGTTCAGGTAAACTCTAAGTTGAAGGGGTGKTTTTTTTTGTTTTGTTTTGGTATTTATTATTTTAAAGATATCCTCAACTTCCTATGAAGTTGAAGGGAAGTATGTTTACAGCAGGAGGAAAAAAAAAGCTTTTTAGAAGGAACTAATGCTGACTCTAGCTTCCCCACTTACAGTAAATCTTCAAGTCACATCATTCTAGTTAAAAAAAATATATATATATTTTAAATTTTCTCATATACTCATTCATTCAAGGAGTTAGTAGCCAGTTATACAGGAAAAAGCAGCCAATCTTGTTACAGCTAGACAAAAAGTGGGAAAAAATAGACTTTAATCTCTGGTTCTGCATTTTGTCATTTATAAGCCAAACAGCTTTTGGTTTCAAAGTCGCTCAGTCCTAGGGTAGACTGTAGGTGTCTGCATTCACAGATGCACAGCCAGCCTGTTAGTTTACCTCCCTGCAAAACAGGAATATCCTCATATTGAAAGAGCATGATAATAAAGTTTTATCCTTATGGATAGTCGTACCTGTCAGTTAGCTACTCAGGAATACGTGAAATGAAGTACTAGACAAGCCAAAAGACAATAAAATGGATTACCTGAGAGCTCTCTCAACATACATTAAACAAATAATTTACAGAATTCTTTTTTTGTTTTATTTTATTTTGTTTTATTTTAGCAGTTGTCAATGATAGAGAGGAATTAAAGACAATAAAAAATATATTTTCAGATAATAATTAATTTGATGCTTCCTTCAGCAGTAAAAAATAAGTATTCATAAAGCAAGTCCATACTCCTCAATGTATCTAATGGGATTTTTGTTTACTCTGCTGGAAAAACAAAATGGCCACAACTCTAAATACAAATCTTTCCTTCATATTTAAATTTTCAAGAATACTCATCAATAAAGCATCACTACCCAGATCTACTTTCTACTTCATTAAAGCAAGACACAAATCTAAATCTTCAGTTTACTCCTAACTTACAAAAACAACTGCAAAGCTGCAGCTTCCCTTGGAAAAGGTACAGGCCATTCAAATGAGTCAACAGTAAAACTCAGCTCACAAGTTTTATCACTGATTCAACAGGGAAACAAAGAAGCCATTGTCAAAGTGGTTACATCTGGGAAATGAAAGTCAGGGCTCAAATAAGTAGCTTGATATTCAAAGACTCTTAGCAAAGGGCTTTTTTTTTTTAAGTTGATAGAATTCTGACTATGGCTCTGCTTCTCAGAGCAGCTATTTAAAGCTTCTGCTATCATTTATAGTGTCTTTACTGTATACAAGACTTAAATCTGAAGATACAATCCCATTAAAAAAAATGTTTTTTTCTGAAGTCACTTAAGTTTTTTTATTATTTTGGACATGCATGCAATCCATGAGCGTTAAAAAATCACACAGTATTTCTTACAAACACATGTGTCTACACTATGTCTGTGTAGACATTGTGTTGAATTAATCTAGCTTCCAAATTCTAGGGGAAAGTATTTATTTCTTTTGCTCTTTACTGAATATTGGTACTTTTCCCAAGTTTCTATAGTCTTCATTTGTGTTTGTGCTTAAGCATGTGTAGTCTTCTTTATAGGTGAATTAGAAAGAAAACATTGCACTGTTTCAGCATGCAGACAGTTTAAAATCAGTTTAAAAACAGTTTAAAAACAAAACAGAATTGTTAACCTTTTTTTAGATTCAGGAACAGAAAAGAAGCAACATTTCAACAGAAAAAAACAAATCTGCAAGACTCACAATTGGTTTTGCACTTGTAAATTTTCAAATGTCCTTGATTACGACCCAGAATATAAAGTTAAATTTAAGACAACCTGGGCAGTGGGTAACCTGCCTTTCAGCGACTGCAGGGCTTGGCAATAAATGTCACTGCTAAAAAATATTTCACTACATTAACTTACTGGCAACCACATTTGCTGAGTAAGTCCATAAACAGGCACAGGAAAAAAAAGACAACCAGAAATAAAAGTTGCTAATGATTCACTCTTTTCTAAGATGCATAATCCTCAGTTTAAAGAGCAAATACGTAAGAATAAAGATATCCATTACCAACATAGTTCATTTTTCTCTTCACCTCAAATCAAGGTCAACCTATAATCCAAAAATGGGCACGAGCAATGTATCWAAGACAAGGAGATCAAGCAGGAGCTACGGTAACAGAAAAGAATTTTTCTCAGGCAAAAGACTGTAGCTCAAGCCTTAAAAAAGAAACTAGTTTTTCATTTACAAGTTTGGAGTAGGTAGGTTTARATTATTTCCAAAATAAATATTGATGACTTCTTAAAATTTTAAAAAAGAAGCCCTTAACTTTCCTACTCAATGCATTGAGGAGCTGGTCTAACAAATGTTATCATTTAAATATATTTATCAGCTTATAAGAGGCTCCATCATTATTTACCTCTCAGTACTGAAATGCAAGGGATCAAAATGAAAGCACACAATCTGAAACAAGGGCTTCTTTCCCCTACATCTCACAAGGTGTGAATGAATCACAGTCCTTAACTGGAGTCCATCTGTGTCCTCCCTGGTTTTTTTTTTTTTTTTTTTCTCTGCTAAACCCCTTGAAAACTCCACTGTGGTCTGTGGCAGAGTCTGACTCCTGTCTTCAATTGCTGAGGCAGCAACAGAAGTTAAAAACACAATAAAACCACTGTAAATACATTTTACTTTGAGAAACACATACAACAAATATAAGTGGACTCATCTTCCAAACTACCTCTTATTTTACAGTATCCTAGAGCTAATGGATATTGAAATCATAATTTAGGCTGCTCTTGGTGTACAAAACATGTTTTCCAAAGACCCTAGATAGGAAGCAATTTAAGCAGAACTCACTACTTATGGGCTTAGAGAAACTCTTCAGTCTGCCTCTTGGTTGTGAGCTCTGTATAAAAATACAGCAGAAACAAATTTCTGCATACTTTAACACATCTGGAACTGAACAGCGACTCTCAAATAAGAAAAGTATCCTCCTGATGAATTAACGGAACTGCTGCTCATTTTAAGCTAGAAATAACTGTAGCATCAGGAAAATACTGCTGTGACTACTAGTCACACCATGAGGCTCGCCTGTATTTCCACAGATGAGATCTTCAAGGATTTCTTAGGAGGAGGAGAAACTTCCCTCAGAGAGGAAATGGAAGRGCTTTTTCCATACTGAAAATTCAACGTTTTAAATTAAATGTTTAAGGTTGTTGTTTTTATGTAAACAGACCTCAGGAAGTGATCTGACAGCCTTAAGAAATTACCATTTGAAAGCAAAAAGGTCTACACGCTTCATCTTTGATCTACCAGACAGATTTATCACAGGACAGGATGATTGAAGTTTATTCATTAGCTGATAACCTCCACATGCAACCCAAGCCTTTAATCTGCAATAAAACAGTGAATGAGGATAGGGCTCTGAAGAAGAGAAAGAGAAAACTTAGCTTGGCCTAGAARGAAGGCAAGCAAGCAGATAGGGGGGAACAAAATTCAAAAGGGAGGGGAAAAAAAGGATAAATAAATAAACAAAATGCTATCCAGTTGATTGGACTTCTCCACACTCCAGATCACTGAAGTCCATCCGGATCAGATCCAGATCCTGTGTAGTTAAATCACTCCACAAAACAAGACTCCTTCTCTGCTGGGATGCTCAGAGGGAATTTTTAGTCAGCAGCAGAATTCGCATCACAGCATGCAAGCCACTCTGAAAGGAAGAGCTCCTGCTTTAAGTTTTAGCTCCTGCTTTAGCAAAAGTTAAGAAATGAGACA
>PTEX01000245.1:3264-30860 GCA_003342815.1 Eudromia elegans
CGTCTGCAGCTTCGGGGCCAGGCGGCGTCCCCGGCCCCCCAGCACCGCTGGGCGCAGCGGGGAGGGCGCTAAGGAGGAGCGGGGTGGGGGGGGCGCCCAAAGCCGCTTGTGGGGATGGGGGCCGGGTTAGGGATGGGGCAGCCTGGGAGGGGCCTGATCCAGCCGCCCCCCCCCCCGCCTGGGTGTTGTCCCCGCCCTGGGGTACCCCGTGGCAGGTGACAACGTGCCCCGGCCTCAGCGTCGCTGCGTGTACGGGCAGGGGACAGATAGGGAATGGGGCGGCCGGGGGGGGTCCCGGCGCTGACCTTGTTCCCCAGCACACCCCCCCCTCCCTTTGGTGGCGGGGGGGGGGGAACACGGCGACACGCAGGCGCTTTGCTGCGTCGCCGCGGGGGAACCTGCCTTTAATGGCGCGACGGCGCCGCCGGGGACTGTCGCGCGCGGCGACACCCTCGGAGCAGCGGGAAGAGCTGCCGGGGGCGGCTGCCGCAACCGGGGCATTCCCGGCTGGAAACAGGCCGGGGGGGGCCGGTGGGGGCGGCCTGCGGGAGACCCCCCCGCTTCCCGCCCCGCTTCCCGCCCCGCTTCCAGGGGCCGGACACGGGCCGGGGTGGCCGAGCCGGTCCCTTGGCTCCATCCCTCTCCTGGCGTTCCGCCCCTCCCGAGGGGCCCACCCGGCTCCCCGCGGGCTCCCGCCGGGGCCGCTCCCAGCACCGGGACCCCCGGGCTGCCCCTCGTTGCAGTCTCGGAGAGCCCCGCGCTCCCGGTGCTCCCGACAGGATCCCGTTTTGGAGCTTTTCCAGCCTTCGGCTCTGCCGGGTGCYGGGGTTGTTTCGTGGAGGCGGCCCCGGCCCTGGGCTATTTCCAGCCTCGGCTGTCACGGTCCCCCGCGGGCACCCGCGTCACCTCCCCGGGTGCTGTGTCATTCCCCCCGCCCCCTCCCCGGTCCCCTCCTCCGAGCCGGGCCAGTGCCATCGCACTGTGGGCAGCACTGGGGTCCCAATCCGATCGCCTCCACCCGCGCTGCTCCCAGTGCCCCCTGCCCCGGTGCCACTGGTGTCCCTGGTTCCATGGGGCGGGAGGGGATGGGGGCAGCGTGGGGTCCCCATGTCCCTCCAGGACAGTGGGTCAGCAGGTGTCTGGGGGAGGGGGGCGCAGACCTGGGGGTCCAACACCCCACAGGGGCCCTGGCTGGGGGTCCCCAGCACCCTCCGTGCCGGCCCCAGGGTGACGCTCTCCTCTCTCTGTGTTTCTGCAGTTAAAAAGGCCAAGTTTGACGGGCCCCAAGGTGAGTGGCCCCATCCGGGGCAGCGCCCGGGGTCTCCTTTCATGGGCTGGGTGGTGGCCAGGCTCCGTCGCAGCTCCTGGTTCCTGCAGGGGGACAGGGACACGGGGCCGCCGTGGGGGCCCCGCGCGGGCTGGCGTCACCCTCGGCCTCTTCCCGCAGAGAAGTTCAACACGTACGTGACGCTCAAGGTGCAGAATGTCAAGAGCACGACCATCGCGGTGCGGGGCAACCTGCCCTCCTGGGAGCAGGACTTCATGTTGTGAGTGTCCCCCCCGCGGGTTCCCCTCCCCATGGGGCACCCCGGGCTCCTGCATTGGTACCGGCTTGTCCCGGCTTCCCGCCTTCCCCGGCACGGAGCATCCATGGGAGCCCACAGCGCCCGTCCTGGGAAGGGTGGGAGAGCCCTGAGCCCCGCCTAGGGCTGAGGAGCGGGGTTGGGGGGTGCGGTAGGAGGGGTCAGGGAGGGGGTCCTGGGGGTGCTGGCAGGGGTGACCACGCGCCCTTCCTGGCAGCGAGATCAACCGGCTGGACCTGGGGCTGACGGTGGAGGTCTGGAACAAGGGGCTCATCTGGGACACCATGGTGGGCACCGTGTGGATACCGCTGCGGACCATCCGGCAGTCCAACGAGGTAGGCAGGGGCGGCCCCAGGCTGGCTGTTCCCCCACCATGCCCCGGCCCTGGCTGCCCTGGGCTTTGGGGCCCAGCCCAGTGCGGGCGGCACCGCTGAACCCCACCCCTCGCACCCGCAGGAGGGTCCCGGTGAGTGGCTCACGCTCGACTCCCAGGTCATCATGACGGACAAYGAGATTTCGGGCACCAAGGACCCCACCTTCCACCGCATCCTCCTGGACACCCGCTTTGAGCTCCCGCTGGGTAGGGGCCTGCRCCCGCTCCCCTCGTCCTCCCCCAGCCTGGAGGTGCTGCCGGGGGCCCCCCGCCGGAGCAAAGCCGGGCGGGATGTGCTGGGGATGGGGGGGGTCTGTCCCGCGGACCGGGGGTCTGTCCCTTGCAGATATTCCCGAGGAAGAAGCCAGGTACTGGGCCAAGAAGCTGGAGCAGCTCAACGCCATGCGGGACCAGGACGATGTACGTGAGGGTAAAGGGGGCCCTTGGTGGGGGGCACCAGGGCGCATCCCACCCTGAGCCGGCWCCGTCTCCCCCAGTATGCGTTCCAGGAGGAGCAGGAGAAGCCTCTGCCCGTCCACGGCTCCCAATGCTGTAAGTGCCTGGTGCGAGGCCGCCATCCCCACAGCTGCCCTGGTGCCACCTCCGTCTTTACCGTCCCGCCCCTTTGCTCCGCAGGCAACTGGAATTACTTTGGCTGGGGAGAACAGCAGAGTGAGTGTGCGGCGGCTGCCCTGGCTCGGCTCCGCCACGGGCCTGGCCGCCTCCTGGCTCCGGGGGCTCTGTCCCCGCGTCACCCTCCCCGTGCCGGGGGAGCCGGGGACGGCGCGGTGGCGGCAGCGGGGCCATCCCAGCTCCGTCCCCCATCCCCCCCCCCACCCCGCCCTCCTGCAGATGACGACCCTGACAGCACCGTGGACGACCGGGACAGCGATTACCGCAGCGAGACCAGCAACAGCATCCCGCCGCCCTACTACACCACGTCGCAGCCCAACGCCTCCGTGCACCAGTACCCCGTGCGGCCGCAGGCGCAGAGCTCCCGCGACTCCTACACCGACTCCATGCAGAGCTACGAGGACTATTCGGACCAGCGCCCCATGAGGTAGCACCGGCGCCCGGCCTGGGGACGCCAGGGGACACCGGGGCGGAGGACGGAGCGGCGAGGAAGAGGGGCAGGAGGAGGCACAGCGCGTTCCCCCTCCCCGGGCCATTCTGTCCAGATTCTCCCCAGAATCGCCCAGGGAGGGGATTCCAAAGGGAGAGACGCTTCCGTGCTCCGTGGGGTCCCCCTTTGGAGTCAGCCCATACAGTCGGAGCTCATGGCTGGATGGCAGAGCAGCAGCAGCCTCCCCRTAGCTGAGCAGGCAGTGGCTGCAAAAGCAGCAGCCCTTTCCCAGCTTCCGAGCGGGAAGCAGTCGCAGTGCTGCAGCCTCTGCCCCACAGCCAACCAGGAGCAGTTGCAGAGTTACAGCCACTTCCCCATATCCAACCAGGAGCAATTGCGGATTTGCAGCCGCTTACCCACATCCAAACAGGAGCAATTGCRGAGTTGCAGCCACTTCCCTATATCCAACCAGGAGCAATTGCAGTGCTGCAGCCCCTGCCCCACATCTGAGCCAGGAGCAATTGCAGAGTTGCAGCCACTTCCCCACATCCAACCAGGAGCAATTGCAGAGTTGCAGTTGCTTCCCTGCTCCGCACGGGTCTGTTACCTGCGCTTATCCCGTGCTCATCCCGCACTCCCACCCTGGGCTCTCCCTGGCACTTGGGGTCGCAGGAGCCACGTCTCCAGCCCAGGGCCCCTTTCCCAAGTGGGGGGGATCCAACCCCATCCCACTGGGGCGGCGGTGGGCTCCCGGACGCCGGGGCCCCCGCTGAGCACACGCCGTGCCCTGCAGCCCCACGGGCAGCAGCCGCTACGCCTCGTCAGGCGAGCTGAGCCAGGGCAGCTCGCAGCTCAGCGAGGACTTCGAGAATGAGAGCCTGCGGGACTCGGAGCTCGACGAGCGCGACGGGGACTCCTACCACTCGTGCCACAGCTCCGTGAGCTACCGCAAGGACTCGCCGCGCTGGGACGAGGACGAGGAGGAGGAGGAGGAGGACGACCTCTACCTGGAGGAGGAGGAGGAGGAAGAGTTCAATGAGGACTATAGTGAGAATGAGGAAGGCTACGCCAAGGAGGAAGAGGAGGAGCTGCGGGAGCAGCAGGTTTACGAGCCCCAGGCCTCGGAGCGCGACGCCTTCCCAGCGGCCGCGCCGAAAGCGCCCGCGCAGCAAGAGCCCGTCCCGCAACAGCCGCCGCAGGAGAGGAAGGA
This sequence comes from Eudromia elegans, assembly GCA_003342815.1. Taxonomy (NCBI): domain Eukaryota; kingdom Metazoa; phylum Chordata; class Aves; order Tinamiformes; family Tinamidae; genus Eudromia; species Eudromia elegans. The sequence goes on from PTEX01000245.1 coordinate 7,494, forward strand.
GGACAAGGAGGCGGCCGCCCCGCCGGAGAGCGCCGAGCCCCTCGTGGCGCAGCGGGCGGAGGAGGAAGCCCCCGCGCCTGAGGCCCCGCAGGAGCCCGAGCCCCCCAAAGCCGCCGAGAGGTAGGAGGGCCCGGCGGGGAGAGCGGGTCCCCGCGGCACCACCGGGGCCGGCGGCGGCCGAGGTCGGGGGGACGTCACCACGCGGGTGTCCCCAAGCACCTCGTGCTGCGGCTGCGGTGCCGGGTGCTATCCTGGGCTGAGCGGGTGAATTACTTGGTGGCTGTGTCCCCGGTGCCGCCTTGGTGGCCGTGTCCCCCGGTGCCACCAAGGGCCGGTCTTTGTCTTTAGTTGTGGAGCGGCTCTGCCTGGAGGCGATGCGGCTTTTTCAGGGGGCTTTGGGGGGGCTTAAATTAGAGCCTGGAGTCGGGAGAACCTCTGATTTAAAAGAACCCGTAATGAGATGGGGGGATTTATAGAAAAAATTAAACTCAAAAAACTACAAGTTTAGGGCTCTGTGCAAGGGGCCTTGGTTTGGAAGCCTCTTCCTGGGGGCTGAGACCACAGACTTATGTCACGCCAGCAGACAGGGATGGTCCTTCCTCCATTTACCGCCCCCCCCCCAAAAAAGAAAAAAAAAACATTAAAGAAGAAAAAGAGGAAAAAGGGAGAAAAGGAAAGTGAGGTCGAGGCTGGCGGGGCCGCGCGCGTTGCCGCCGTGACGGGGCCGCGTGCGCTTGCAGGGAGCCGCCGGCGCAGGACCCCAAGGCGCGCGCCAAGGCCAACTGGCTGCGAGCCTTCGACAAGGTGTGCCTGCAGCTGCAGGAGGTGAGCGCGGCCACGCCGGCCCGCCGGAGCGCCCACCCCGGCCACGAGGACACCGCCGTCGCCGCGGGCTGCATGCGCCTCCCCGTGGGCTGCGCTGACCGTTTTCTGTTCTGTTTTTAGACTCCATCCTCCATCTTTTGTTTTTGTTTTGGCTCCGGCTGCGCCCGCGCCCCCTCCCTGCCGCTTCTCTTTTCAGTTCTCCACCACCATGGCCCTTGCGCCCGCGYCTCCCCTTCCCGCAGGGAAGGGCTCTAGCCCGCCTGCAGGTAAGCACGTGCYGCGCGCCCCCTCCCCGCGTGCCCCGCGGGGGGCCGAAACGCTGCCTTTTTGCCCCAAAAGAGCCGCTCGGCGTTCGCCCCACGCCCCTCTGTGTGCGCTGGCTTTGCCCCCCGCTTCACTCCGTCCCCGGAGCCTCCCCTCGGATGCCGTGGCTGTCCCTCGGCTGGAGCGCCCGGAGAATCCCGGCTACGGATTTTCCAGCACGTCTCCAAACTCTGCCAGGGGTTTTGTCTTCCCAGGACAAAGGCCGTGCTGGAAAGATCCCCGGGCGTTTTAGGAGGGCACCTTATCCGGGATCCCTTTCCATGCTTCCCACTGGCTCCATGCTCATTCCTGCCTAAGCAGAGCAGCGTCCCCGGGGTGCCGGGATGCTTCCCGCTGCCGTCCGGGCGCGGGGATTGGCTCCGTGGTCCCTCACGGCTCCGTGTGTCTTGCAGGCCCGTGGAGACGGCGACGGAGAGGCCAAATCGCTCTGGTTCAAAGGCGGGTGAGTGAGGGCCAGGCGGACGGGCGAGGGGCGAGGGCCTGGCGATGGCACCGGGTCGCCTGGAGACCTTTGGAGGGGATCCAGAATCCCCCCGGAATCRCGCTGAGCCCGGGGCGTCTGCAGAGGAAACCTGGTTTTCCAGGGCGCCAGAGGCTGCGGATCGGCGGAACCCCCCCCTCCATTCTGCTCCGTGCCACAAAGCCAAGGAGCCCCAAAGGCCGCTTTTTAGCAGCGTTTCCCTGTCCCACACGCTCCAACCCGCGGCCATGGCGGCGGCTCCCCGACAGCCTCGCCGTCTCCCACCGTCCCGCATCCCGCCCCGGCGGGCGGCCCCCGGAGCCGGGCGTCCTGGCGCTGCCGGTGCCCGGGGGCGCCCCACGGCCAGCCCTGCCCCGCTCACTCTCGTCTCTCTTGCAGGCCTGGCGGGGGGCTCATCATTATAGACAGCATGCCGGACATACGCAAGAGAAAACCCATCCCCTTAGTTAGCGATTTGGTGAGGGTCCTGCTAGCGCTTTGCACCCGCCAGCCGCCGGCTTCGCTCCCGCTCGACCCGCCGGATCCGGCCGCCCGCCGCTCCGGGCGCTCTGGGCGCTCCGGCCTCGCCGCGCTCCTCTCCCCGGCTGCCTCTAACGTGCCTTGTGTTTTCTGTTCTTCTTTGCCGGGCCGCCCCCGGCTGCAGGGGGGCGGCGGTGAGGTTTCTGCGCTGCATTGACAGCATGCCCGACATTAAGCTGGGACGCAAATCCCTCCCTCTAGTGCGAGACCTGGTGAGCGCCGTGCGAGGGCGTAAAGAGAGAGCACCCTAGGGTGCCCGGCCTGGCCGCCTCCGGGGCGCTCGGCCGGCGGCCCCGGCACATGGGGACGCTTCCGTCCTGCATCCCAGGATGTGCGGAGCGGGGCGGGAGGGGGTGGGTGCTGCAGGGCTGGCCGGGCCCCCCACCCCAGGGTGCCTCTCTTTAAGGCGCCCCGTCCCCGCACGGAGCATCAGTCCGAGGCGTCCCGTGGCAGCGCCTGGTTTCCCGTGTTTGCCGCCGGCTCCCGCGCGGCCCCTTGGAGCCCGGGCACGGGCTTGGGGTGACGGGGCCTTTGCTCGTCCCTGTCACCACCGGGCTGTGCCCGGTGCTATCCGGCCCGGCCTGCTATGGGGTGCTGGGATGCGCCGAGCCGGGCTGTGCAATATCGGAACCCAGGCGCCCATCGCACCCCTAGGAAGGTGCCCTCTGGCGCCCACCTCCCTCCTGCCCCTGCTCCGGGTCCTCCCGGGGTGCTCCCGTCCTGTCCCCAACCCCACCTCCCCCTGTCCCTCCCCCCCCGCCCCAGCCTCAGTGCTCCCCATGCCCGTCCCCGCTGCGGCAGCCGCTGATGCTTCTGCGCTGAGTGTTGTGTCGCGGGGGGGGACGGGGACAGGGAGGGGGACGACGCCGGGTCCCAGGCTGCAGGTGTGGGGAGCCTGGCTGAAAGACCCTCTGCTAAGGGGGCACCAGCCCCATGGTGGCCATGGAGGGGGGGTCAGTGCCACCGTGTTTGTGCTGGTGACAAGCAGGTAGAGGGGGAAGCGGGTGGGGATTGCGGTGCCTGGGACACTAACGCCTCTCATTCCCCCGCTGCCGCTGCGGCCACAGGCCATGGTAAGTGTCCCCTGCAGCGTCCCGCGGGTCCCGGCCACGTGCCGGAGGCTCTTGGGGACAGGAGGACCCCCCCCCCCAGCCCTGGCTTCCACGCGCCACGACTCAGGCTCCGCTTTTCCCCCTGCCAGTCGCTGGTGCAGTCCCGGAAAGCGGGAATCACGTCCGCGCTGGCCTCGAGCACCCTGAACAACGAGGAGCTGGTGGGTGCTGGCGCGGGGGGCTGCCCGCGCGGGGCCGGCGGGGCCGGCGCGCGGGAGCTCCCCCTGCCTCCCTCCCTCCTTTCATCCCGTCGCAGAAAAACCACGTTTACAAGAAGACCCTGCAAGCCTTAGTGTACCCCATCTCGTGCACCACGCCGCACAACTTCGAGGTGTGGACGGCCACGACGCCCACCTACTGCTACGAGTGCGAGGGGCTGCTGTGGGGCATCGCGCGGCAGGGCATGCGCTGCGCCGAGTGCGGCGTCAAGTGCCACGAGAAGTGCCAGGACCTGCTCAACGCCGACTGCCTGCAGAGTAAGGAGCCCCGCGGGTGGCCCCGGGCGCCTGCTCCGGAATTCCCGCTCTGTGCGTGGTCGTGGGGGATGTGCGGGGTAATTCCCGACCGATGTGCAGAGCCCTCCTGGTTGGGCTTTGTCTGGAGCTGAGCCTGGGGGTGCTCAGCTCGTTCTCGGGTGTCCCCTGTGTCCCTCGCTCCGCGCGTCACCGTTGTCCTCTGGCAGGGGCGGCGGAGAAGAGCTCCAAGCACGGGGCGGAGGACCGCACCCAGAACATCATCATGGTGCTCAAGGACCGCATGAAGATCCGCGAGCGCAACAAGCCCGAGATCTTCGAGCTCATCCAGGAGGTGTTCGGCGTCACCAAGACCACGCACACGCAGCAGATGAAGGCCGTGAAGCAGAGCGTCCTGGACGGTACCTCCAAGTGGTCGGCCAAGATCAGCATCACGGGTAGGCACCGGCGTCCCCCCCCGGCCCCACCGCGGTGTCCCTGCGGCTCCCRATGGCCCTGCGGGCACCTCTCTCCTCAAACTGTCCCCTCGCGGTGCTGGAAAATGTGGGACAACCCGCGCGAGGTGCCCCGGCCCGGGGAGGGGGACGCGCGGGGACGTCCCGGCACCCGCGCCCGGCCGCTCACTGCTTTCTCCGTCTCTTCTCTCTGCCGGGTGGTGCCCGCGCGTGGCCATCTCCGCGTGCCCCTGCTGCAGTCGTTTGCGCCCAGGGTCTGCAAGCCAAGGATAAGACRGGTTCCAGTGACCCGTATGTTACTGTCCAGGTCGGAAAGACGAAAAAAAGGACTAAAACAATCTACGGCAATCTCAACCCGGTCTGGGAGGAGAATTTCCATTTGTAAGTTGGGCCCTTGCCCCCTCCGCCACTGCGGTTTTGGGCATCGGCTTCACCCCCAGAGCCCCAGGGACGGAGGCGGCGGGTGCCCGGGGAGGGAAGGTGGGAGGGCGCCCACGGCCCCGCTCACGCCGTGGCCTTCCCGCCGCAGCGAGTGCCACAACTCGTCCGACCGCATCAAGGTGCGCGTGTGGGACGAGGACGACGACATCAAGTCGCGCGTCAAGCAGCGCTTCAAGCGCGAGTCCGACGACTTCCTGGGCCAGACCATCATCGAGGTGCGGACGCTGAGCGGCGAGATGGACGTGTGGTACAACCTGGGTGAGCTCCGCGACGGCCCCCGGCGGCACCGCGCCACGCACGCTGGCTTGGGCGCGGGGGGGGACACCRCCTCACACCCCTGTCCCTGCGCCCGCCGCAGACAAGCGCACGGACAAGTCGGCCGTGTCGGGCGCCATCCGGCTGCACATCAGCGTGGAGATCAAGGGCGAGGAGAAGGTGGCCCCGTACCACGTGCAGTACACGTGCCTGCACGAGGTGAGCGCCCRCGGGGCACCGCCGCCGCGGCCCCCGCCCCGTGCCCGCCAGGCACCTCGCGGGACCTCTCGCCCCTTCYCCAGAACCTCTTCCACTTCGTGACGGACCTGCAAAACAACGGCGTGGTGAAGATCCCYGACGCCAAGGGCGACGACGCCTGGAAGGTCTACTTCGACGAGACCGCGCAGGAGATCGTGGACGAGTTCGCCATGCGCTACGGCGTCGAGTCCATCTACCAGGCCATGACGTGAGTCCCGCCACCCTCCTCGGCCCCGGCTCTTGCCCTCGGATGCCCACGCTTTCTGCCCATCCCCCAGGCATTTCGCCTGCCTCTCCTCCAAATACATGTGCCCGGGGGTGCCAGCGGTCATGAGCACCCTGCTCGCCAACATCAACGCCTACTATGCCCACACCACGGCCTCCACCAACGTGTCGGCCTCCGACCGCTTCGCCGCCTCCAATTTCGGGGTAAGTCCGATGGTGCGTAAACCCTCCTTCCTTCTTCTCTCTTCCGGGGGGTGGAGGGCGGGGGGCTCGGGGGGGGCGGACAGGGCCCGTGCAAACCCCCCCGCGGTGCTCCCCCCTGCACCCAGGACCCCGCTCCTGGGCTCGTGGCCGCCTCCTCTTTGCCAAGGAGGGAATTTCCCCGGCTAAATTTGGCACCCAGAATGCTGGGGCAAAGCCCTGCGATCCACCCCGGCTTGCAGTGCCGGGTGGCAACGTGCGGGACCTGTGCGGGACCCCCCCCTCCCCGGGCACTGCGTTCCTKCAGGACGCTGCCATTCCCCACGCAGCCCCTTCCCTGCCGCTCGCGGGGCGCTTTGCACGGCCCTGAGCGCGTCGGGGGCAACCCGAGCCTGGTGCAACCCCCCGCCCCGCTCCGGCGACCGCGCCGGCACCCATAGGTGCACGTGGGGTGCCCAGCCCACTGCGAGGAGGGAGCTTTGCACCGGGGCCGGGCTGCCCCTCGGGGTGAGGAGGAAGAGGATGGGCTGGGCTCCCAGCCCAGCGGCTCCGCGTTTGCTTGGAGCGAGCGGGGCCGGGATTCCAGTCCCGCTAGGAGCAGGCGGGGGACACCTAGAGTGGAGCCGAGCGCCAGGTCCCGCGGGCGCGGGAGGAATCCACACACAAAGCCTTCGCTCTGCCGTGGAGGGTGTTAAAAACTTGTTTCTTTCTCTTTTTTTAGACAGCCTAAAGGTCGGGTCCTAAAGCGCCCGGCTCTAAGGGCCGAGCGCGGTTGTAGCAGCCGCCGTGTGCCGGGGACGCCCGGAGGCGCCCGGAAGGTTTGCGGTCGGTCGCCCAGCGCAGGCTCCCGCACCCGCTCCCCGTCCCCGTCCCYGCATCYGGGACGGGATGCGGGATGGCAGCAGTGCCGCTTGCCGGTGCCGCCGGGACAGCCGCGCTCCCCCGGCCTCCGTGCGCCCTTGCCCAGCCCATCGGGCGCTTTTCCCCCTTTGGCTCTGGCACCACGGCGCGAGCAGTGCCGGATCAGCATCCTGCTACCCCCGCCCTGAGCATCCCGCGGGGTTGGAGCCCCCAGGGCATCGCCCTGCCCGTGTCACTTGGCCAAGGTGGCTTCATCTCAGCGAGCCCCGAAGCAGCTTCGGTGCCGAAACTGGGCGGATTTTTGCAAAAGCAGCTCTTTCCTCGGCCGCTTTTTTGGGGGTGATTGGACAGCACTGCCATCCGGAGCTACCGCCCTCTTCTCCCACCCGGAGCCCTGACCTTGGGGACGTTTTGGCCCTCTTGTCCCCGTTTGTTCCCTGGGGCGCTGCCGCGTTCCCGGGCGCTCGTGGGGCTTCAGGCTCCCATCCCGACCGCTGCCGTCTGCTCCACGCTGCCCGTCCCAGCGCCCGGCCAGGATGGGTGTCCTTCCCGGCAGGACCCAGCCCGCAGGAAGGCAGGACGCGGCGGGGCACAAGGCGGGGAGGGGGTGGCACCGCGGGGGGGGGGGCCCAGAGAGCCAGGCGAAGCTGGGAGGGGGGTGGGTCGCGGCGCCAGGCGCTGCCCCCATTCACCCRCCCCGGGGCCTTTCTCCGCAGAAGGAGAGGTTCGTGAAGCTGCTCGACCAGCTGCACAATTCCCTGCGCATCGACCTCTCCATGTACCGGGTAAGTGCCCCGCRTGCCTCCGTTTCCCCCCCTGCCTAAGGCAGAGGCGGCCGCGTCCTGGAGCCGGCTCCTGTGCCTGGGTTTTGCTGCACGTGCGACCGCTTTCGCTCTCCCTCCTGCAGAACAACTTCCCTGCCAGCAGCCCCGAGCGGCTGCAGGACCTCAAATCCACAGTGGATCTGCTCACCAGCATCACCTTCTTCCGCATGAAGGTATCGCCYGGGCTGGGGCCCCGCGCGGTACCGGCGGCGATGCCGCTCGCGCCGGCGCCGGCGGCTCCACGCGTGGCCCCCACGCGCAGGTCCAGGAGCTGCAGAGCCCGCCGCGGGCCAGYCAGGTGGTGAAGGACTGCGTGAAGGCCTGTCTCAACTCCACCTACGAGTACATCTTCAACAACTGCCACGAGCTCTACAGCCGCGAGTACCAGACGGACCCGGTGAGCGGCAGCGCCGGGAGCCCCGCGGTGCTCCCGCGTGCCCRGCGCGGAGGCGACCGAAGCCCGCCGTGTTCCCCCGTGCAGAGCAAGAAGGGCGAGGTGCCTCCCGAGGAGCAAGGCCCCAGCATCAAGAACCTGGATTTCTGGTCCAAACTCATCACCCTGATCGTCTCCATCATCGAGGAGGACAAGAACTCCTACACGCCCTGCCTGAACCAGTGCGTAGCGGGCGGYGTGCTCCGGCCCTGGGCGAATTGGTGCATGGGAAAACTGAGGCACGGGGCGGTGTGGGGACACACACACACACCCTGTGCGGGCTGCTCACCAGGCTGTGGAGAGCCCCGTCTCTGGACACAAGAGGCCAAGGGGGTGTCACCAAGCACGTCCTGGGCACCATGCAGTGACTGGGGGACAGGCCAGGCACYGCCGTGGTGATGCAGGGTCCTGCCATGCTGTGGGGCCCTGCGGTCGCCGCCCCGCGAGCGCCCCGTCCCCTCGTTCCCAGGTTCCCGCAGGAGCTGAACGTGGGCAAGATCAGCGCCGAGGTGATGTGGAACCTCTTTGCCCAGGACATGAAGTACGCGATGGAGGGTGAGTGTCCCCAGGCGCCCGCGGGGCAGGACAGGGACACGGCGGGGGACACGGCCAGGGGCTCCCCTGTCACCTCCAGCAGCGTCACGATGAGCGGGAATCCCTCCCTGCAGACACCCAACGGGCTTCTTGTCACCCCTAGAGCCAACCGCGGGGCTCCGGCGCTGCAGCCCGGGGTGGGACACGGGTGGGACACGGGTGGGACGCGGATGACCCGTCCTGCAGTGCTCACGCCTTCCCCCCGCAGAGCACGACAAGCATCGGCTGTGCAAGAGCGCCGACTACATGAACCTGCACTTCAAGGTGAAGTGGCTCTACAACGAGTACGTCACCGAGCTGCCCTCCTTCAAGAGCCGCGTGCCCGAGTACCCCGCGTAAGCGCCCGGCCCCGCGGGGACCCCCCTGCCCCGAGCTGCCCGCGTGGYGCGCGCCTGGCGCCGCCCGTCCTCACCGCCCTCTCGCAGCTGGTTCGAGCCCTTCGTGATCCAGTGGCTGGAYGAGAACGAGGAGGTGTCGCGGGACTTCCTGCACGGAGCGCTGGAGCGGGACAAGAAGGACGGGGTAGGAGGGGAGCCGGCYGGGGACAGCGCCCAGTCCCCTTGGGGGACGCGGGCGGCTCAAGGCCCCGGCCCCGCTGCAGTTCCAGCAGACCTCGGAGCACGCCCTCTTCTCCTGCTCCGTCGTGGACGTCTTCTCCCAGCTCAACCAGAGTTTCGAGATCATCAAGAAGCTTGAGTGCCCCGACCCACAGATCGTGGGCCACTACATGCGGCGCTTCGCCAAGGTGGGCCCTGTCTCCGCCCGGCGCATCCCGGCGCATCCCGGCGCGGGCTCCCTCCCTGCCACGGGACTCACCGTGTCCTTCCCCACCGGCCCTTTCCCTCCCCACGCCCACAGACCATCAGCAACGTGCTGCTGCAGTACGCCGAGATCATCTCCAAGGATTTCGCCTCCTACTGCTCCAAGGAGAAGGAGAAAGTGGTGAAGTACCCGCTGGGCTCCCTGGCCACGCGCTGCCGGGTCACCCCCGTCCCGGCCCCGCACTCAAAGGGGGTCCTGGTGTCCCCAAACTGCTGCCTTGCAGGGTCGGTGGCCTGGGCGTCCCTGCGGGTGCCCAAAGGAGCAGGCGGGAGGGCGGGAGGCGGCCCCCGGGTGTCCTCAGGGTGTGGGGTGGTGGCATTGTGGCCACGGGGCCGTCCCCACGTTGCTGCGGTGGCTGGTGCCGACCCCGCTCTCCATCCTGCCCCTCCAGCCCTGCATCCTCATGAACAACATCCAGCAGCTCCGTGTGCAGCTGGAGAAGATGTTCGAAGCCATGGGGGGGAAGGAGGTGAGTGTCRGGGTCCCTGGGGTGGGGGAGACCCCACAGTCCCGTCTCCCTCTCCCACAGCCCCTTCCCCAGCTCCACAGCCCCCATTCCCTCCCGGTTGGTATTTGCACGGACCACCCTGTGCCCCCTCATGGCACCCTGCTTTCCCCCAGGGCTTTGCCCTTCCCCGTGGTGCTTTTAGGGTGCAGAGACACTCTATGATTGGAATAGAGACACACCCCCACCCCCACACACCCCCATCCCTGTGTCCTCTCCAACCTGCCCCCTGTCCCCAGCTGGACACAGAAGCCAGCGACATCCTCAAGGAGCTGCAGGTGAAGCTCAACAACGTCCTGGACGAGCTGAGCCGCGTCTTCGCCACCAGGTACCCCCGGGCGAGGGGCTGGGGGGGCCGGGGGGACCCCGCCGCGGTGGCCCCGGGGGTGCTGAGCGCTGCGGTCCCCAGCTTCCAGCCGCACATCGAGGAGTGCGTGAAGCAGATGGGCGACATCCTGGGCCAGGTGAAAGGCACCGGCAACGTCCCCGCCAGCACATGCAGCAGCGTGGCCCAGGACGCGGACAACGTCCTGCAGCCCATCATGGACCTCCTGGACAGCAAGTGAGCCTGGGGGGCAGCGGGGCGCGTACGGGGGACGCCCCRAGCCACCCTGGGGTGGCAGCATCCCGTGGGGCTGGTGGTGGCCAAGCAAAGGGTGTCCTCGAGGTGGCCGCGCTCAGCCCTGTCCCCGCTCTGCAGCCTGACGCTCTTCGCCAAGATCTGTGAGAAGACGGTGCTGAAGCGGGTGCTGAAGGAGCTCTGGAAGCTGGTGATGAACACGATGGAGAAGACCATTGTCCTGCCGCCGCTCACCGACCAGACGGTGAGGACCAGGGCCAGGGGCCCGGGCACCCTCCRCTCTCCTGGGCTCGTGCCCTGCGCGCGAGCGGCCCAGGCGGGGGACGTGGCCGAGGATGGGGGGGCTTTGCTCAGCCCCGCAGCTTGGGGCTGGATTGGGTCTGGAGGAGGGAAGGGTCCCGGTGCCATCCGGTGCCTCCCACCAAAGGACTGTCACCCTCCTGCCGCCCGCATCGTGGCACCCACGGAGGGGACATGGCTCCTTTCCTCCCTGTCCTGCGTGTCCTGGCTGCGGCGCGGCATCCCCTGGGATGTGGGCACAAGCCCGGCACGAGGACGTGAATCCAGGCCTTGGGTGGTGCCGTGGGGCTGGGGTTGCTCCATGGGTCCGGGAGCGGCTGCTCCGTGCTCGGGCACGGACGGGCTGGGCTGAGCCCTTGCCCATGGCCTGCACGGGTCCAGACGTAGCCGGGAATCGGCGGTCTCCTTTCCGAAGGCTTCGAGGCTCCGTCTCGCGCTGCTCCGTGTCCCCGCGCGCTGCCTGTGCMCGTGTCCCCTCCCTGAGGCTTCGTGGGGCAGCTGCCACTGCCCAGCCCGGTGGCTTTTGCTCGGGGCAGGGGGCACCTCTGTGTTGTTGGGGTCTAGCAAGGAAGGGGAAAGCCACCCCTCCAGTGGGACCAGTGACACCAAGGGCTGTCACTGTCCTTGTCCCACTTGGTGGCTTCCCACAGAGCTGCGATCTGGGACTCTCGGATGGGCTCTGCCAGGGAGTCCCCAGGGCTGCTCTGTCACCTCCCTTGGTCCCCTGGGGCCCTGGGGCTTCTCACACCACGTGTCCAAGGGACAGCGTCACCCAGGCCCCTCCTGTAGGCACCAGGGTGGCCCAGGGAGGTGCCGCTTGTCCCCAGGCTCCGCACTCCCCCACGAGCCAGCAGAGCTCTGGGGGTGGCAGGGACTCGGACCCGCATCCCTGGCTCTTGTCCCCTCCCTGCCCCTTGTGCTGCAGCGAGAAGAGGCTCCCTTGGATGTGTAGGGGGGCTTCAAATGCCACAACGGGCGTTTTCTTCCCCAATCCCGGGGCGTTTCTGTCTGGAGGCCGGTCCTGGTGCTGGGCAGGGTCCGAGCTGGGGGGTCTCTGTCCCTGGAGCAGCAGCCGGAGCGGCTCAAGGGGCCTTTGCTCCCGGAGCGTCACCGCGCGGGGGACACCGTCACCGTGTGTCCCCCCTGGCACGGGCGGCGCGGGGCCACCGCGGCACTCGGGGCCGTTGCAGCGCCGGGGTGGCCGGGTGCCCTCCGGGAGGGCGGCCGGGTCTGCGGGCAGCCGGGGGGTGGCAGGACACGACACTCACGCGCTGGTTGTTCTCTCCACCCGCTCCGCTCGCCGCTCGTGGCAGATGATTGTAAGTACGGCGGCTCCCGGGGTGTCTGTCTGTGTGTCCGCTGTGTGTCGGTCCCGACCTCACCGGTTCTTGTCTCGTGTGGCTTTGCCCTCCTCGCCCTCCCTGTCCCTTCGCTGCCCGCTTGGCACCGGCTCCCGCCTGGGCCGGCGTTGGAAAGGTCCCCAGAGGCGCCCGGGGCCGCCGGATGCGCCGGGCTGGGGCTCGCGGTTGGGATGCAGGGACGGAGCTGCCGGCACTTGGCAGCRTCACCTCTCCGGGGCCAGGCGAGCCCCGCTGATCCCCTCGTCTTGCTCCACCACGGAGGGCTCGGAGCTCGGCAGGAGCGAGAGGAGGAGCAGGACGTACCGGCCGCATGGGGCTGCTCTTCCCGCTCGTGGTGCCTCAGTTTCCCTACGGGGTCGCGGCGGTGCTGGGGAACGGCGGGTGCCGAGGGTGGTGGCTTTTGGTGACGAGCGTCTCGCCGGGACGCAGAGGAGCCCAGCGGAGGTCGTGGGGTGATCAGGGAGGGGCCGCTGCCCAAGAGGCCCGTCCCTTGTTCGGGTTCCGGGCCTGGGCTCCCGGACTCCTGGGCCCCGTCGCGGCGCTGCTGCCGGGTCCTTGCATGGCCCTGCCCGAGGGATTCCCTCCCATTGTGTCCTGCTCTGCCAGGACAGCGACCTGGATCCCTGCGGGACAACCCTCGTCTCGCCCTCGGCCTGAGCACCCCGAGGCCCCCAGCACCGTCTTGGGGTGACAGGTCCCTTGCCGCCCTGGTCCCTGCAGGGGACAGACATTGGTCCTTCTTTGTCCCCATCCCTTCCGTTGCAAATAACGGCTCTTGGAAAGACCCCGGCAGCTGCCCCCAGACCTGGCGGGCACCTGATGTGGGTGCCAGGGCCCAGCCCGGGTGGCCTTGGTCTGTGTCAGGCCACCCTCTGTCCCTGCATCAGGACAACTGTCCCCACTGARGCAAAGGGGAAGGTGGCAGTTCTGGGAAGGGGGTGCCAGGGGGTGCCAGGCAAAGGCAGCACCGCGTGCCTCAGTTTCCCCCCAGGACAGGACCCCCCCCGCCATAGCCCTAAGCCTGCAGTTTGCCCAACCGTGCCCCAACCCTTCCAAGACCCATTCACCCCCCCCACCATGCGCCACATTGTCCCATTTTAAACCTGTTCCCCCCAAAAATAAAGCAGAGGGGACGTCAAGCTCTGCCCCTTGCTGGGTCTGCACCCCTGCGACGCAGCCCCCGCACTGCCCGTCCCCATTGTCCCTTGTCCCCGAGTGCCATCCCCGCGGCACCGCTCACCCTGTGACGTTGCTTCTGCAGGGCACCCTCTTGAGAAAGCATGGCAAGGGCACAGAGAAGGTAAATGTGCCGCGGGGCCACCCGTGTCCCCGCCGTGTCCCCGCCGTGGCCGCGCCATGGCCCTGTCTCTGTCGTGCTGTCTGGATGTGCCGTGGGTGCTGTCRTGTCCCGCTGTGCCGTGTTGTCCGTGCTGGGGGCGCCGGGGCCCCCTTTGGTGCTGGGGATGGTCTGGGGGACGTGGCCCCCTCTGGGGTGGGCGCAGGGGATGTCCCTCTGCAAGGGGTGGTGGGGAGGGCGCCTAGAGGCTCCTCTGCAGGCTGGGCCTGGCACCAGCCTGTCCCCAAAGCCATTGGTGGTGTCCCCCCGCCCCCGGAAGAGGTGACACCCCAGGCATACGCACAGGGGCTGCAGAGATCCCCTGGATCTCCCAGCTGCTCCCAGCACCCATGGGTGCTCCCACCGCCTACGGGAGCCCCGGGCAGCGCTGGGTGCCCCCGACCCCTCCTGGGTGCTCAGGAGTGCCGGGAGGGTTCTTTGAGGCTGAATCCAAGGAAGGGATCCCAGCGCGGCCGCTGCTCCCGCTGCCCCTGCCCTGCAGCCGGCTGGGAGCAGAGCCTTGGCCCGGGGGGGTGTCAATGGCAGCAGAGACCCGGCCCGCTCATCACAAGGTGGAAGGAGGGGTCCAAGCAGACAGGGTGGGGGGCTGGACAGCAGCGAAGCCCCCCCTGGGGCGACGCTTTGCAGCTGCCAAGTGGCGTCCGGCGAGTGTCCCCAGCGGCCACCAGAGCGCGGGGCCGCCGCCCATAACTGTCCCTTGCTGTTCTCTTGCAGAGCAGGGTGAAGCTGCCCAGTCACACTGAAGTAAGGACCCGGCTGCTCCGTCCCGCCGCCGCTCCCGCGCCGCCCTCCGCCCCGGCCCCTCCGTGCCGGGGCCCGTCAGGCTCCGTTCAGGGGACCCCCGCCGTGTCCCCCGGCTCCCGGCCCGCACGGGGACCGGGGCCAGCAAGAAGGGAGGGCTGTCGGGGAGMGAGGGGGGCAGAAAGGAAGGGGTTGGCGGAGGGGGCACCACGAGCTCCGTGTCGCCGCCAGCCCCCTGTGGACGCTGTGCCCGTGGCTGCAGGGGCTCTGCGGGGGGCACCGCGGGGTCCCGGCGCCCCTATGGCTGGCTCCGCTGCATCCCGGCTGACGGATGCTCCGGGCTCCCGTCCAGGGGCCGAGCCGCCGATCCAGGCGGCATTTGGGTCAGCTGCGCCTGCGGCGCCCTCCTCACCGCCCCCGTCCCCTTGCTCCCTGCAGGGCACCCAGATGATCTTCAACGCGGCCAAGGAGCTGGGCCAGCTCTCCAAGCTGAAGGTGAGGGCAGGACCGGCGGGACAGGGGCCCTGTCCCCCTGCCCTATGGCGCTGAGCGCCGCCGTGTCCTCGCAGGACCACATGGTGCGGGAGGAAGCCAAGAGCCTGACGCCCAAGCAGTGCGCGGTGGTRGAGCTGGCGCTCGACACCATCAAGGTGGGACCCCCTGGGCGTGCAGGGGCTCTGGGGGGGTTCCGGGGGGCTCTGACGGTGCTGAGCGGCCCACGGGCCCCCCTCCTCGCAGCAATATTTCCACGCGGGCGGCGTGGGGCTCAAGAAGACCTTCCTGGAGAAGAGCCCTGACCTGCAGTCACTGCGTTACGCCCTGTCCCTCTACACCCAGGCCACCGACCTGCTCATCAAAACCTTCGTGCAGACCCAAGCCACGCAGGGTAGGACCTGCCACCCCCCACCCCACCCCCGTGTCCCCTCCCCAGGCCACCAAGGGCCACGTCGCGGTGGGGCTCGGGGACAGCGGCCAGCGTCCTGCACGATGGGCAGGACGGGGCGGGGTGGGGGACCAAGGGGGTGTCCATCCCCCCGCCGCTGCGGGTGCCACCAAGCAGCCCCATCACCGTCCCCGAGCCCCTGTCGCCACAGTTTGGCTGCCAGCCCCCGGACACGTGTCACCGTCCGTGGCGGGCGGTGCCACCAGGTGCCACCAGGCACGATGACCCCTACCTGGGCTTGTGGGCATCCGGCCGCTCAGCCCTGCGTCTGTCTGCCACATCTGACCTCCCTCTCCTCTCCTCTCCTCTCCTCTCCTCTCCTCTCCTCTCCTCTCCTCTCCTCTCCTCTCCTCTCCTCTCCTCCTCTCCCGCTGTTTCTCACTCTGTGTCTCGGTGTCTCTCTCACCTTCTCACCAGTGCACGGGGGCAAAGGGGTCCGCTTCACGCTTAGTGAGGAGATCTACCCCGAGAAGGGTACGTGTGACGCGCCCCGTGCCGACCTCGGCCTGCCGCCCCCCGACTGGGCTAGTGGCCGTCCCCGCAGGGCTGGTGACCGCCCCCCACCGGCCCCACCACTGCCACTGCCCGCCCGGTCCCCAGTTCCGAGCAATCGGGCATGGGCAACGCCACTGGGGAAGGTGCCACCCACTCGGGCCACCACATGGGGCACCAGGGACCCTGTGTAGGGGGTCCAGCCCTGTGTGGCCCTTGGGGACGGTGGGTCATCCCCAACCCTGGGTCACCGGTCCCCACCGCTCTGGCCCACCTCTGTTGTCAGCAGAACCTTTACCAGCCTTGGACCCCCCTTCATCGCCTCCATCTCCAGCATGTGGCACCAACAGGGGGGCACGGGGTGCCTGGGGATGGGGTGTCCCCCTCAGGCAGAGGATGGAGGGGAGCAGAGGGTGCCCRTCCTGCTGCAGGGACATCTGTGCGTCCCTGGGCGGCGGCTCCGTGTGACACGTGGGGACGCGGCCTCCTTCCCGCGGTTATTTCCTTCCCCCTGGGGTCTTTTCCTTGCCCCCTTCCCCAGCGCGGGGCTCTCGGTTGGATGTCCCCACRTTGGCTTGGCTTGTCCTTTCGCCTGTCCCTCCTCCTTGCCACCCTCCTTCACCCATGGGTGCATGTGGCGCAGGGCAGGGGATGGGAGGATGGGAGGTGGCCCCTACACCGGGTGCATGGGGAGGGGGCCCAGGCCTTGGGGTCTCTCCCGYTGAGATGGGGGGGACCTGGGAGAGTTCCCCAGTGCGGCCATGGGGGGCACGAGGTGGCGTTTGGGTGCCGGCCTGGGCCAGAGCTGGTGCTGCAGAGGGTGCTGACACCCCTGGGTGCCACACGACACGTCCCCGTCCTTGTGCTGCGCGGTGACAACCAGCTGCAAGGACCGGCACCTGCCACCGGCCCTGCTCGCTGCCAACCAGGCCAGGGGGACAGGGGGGACCTCCCAGCAGTGCAGAGAGCGGGGCCGCCAGGGGCACCTTGGTGCCACCTTGCCTGGGGACCCGTCCCCTCCTGCTCCGTCACCATCACGCTCACGTGTCCCCCCGCCCCGTCCCCGCAGGCTCTGGTGTGGACGACGCCGTGGGCGAGGTCTCCATCCACGTGGAGCTCCTCACCCACCCCAGCACCGGCGAGCACAAAGTCACCGTCAAAGGTGGGTGGCGCCGCCGCCACCGCCGTGGGGACGTCCCTTGGGAGCCTCCTGCCGCTCACCCCTCCTCTCCCTCGCAGTGGTGGCCGCCAGTGACCTCAAGTGGCAAACGTCGGGCATCTTCCGGCCCTTCATCGAGGTCAACATCATCGGGCCCCACCTGAGCGACAAGAAGAGGAAATTCGCCACCAAGTCCAAGAACAACAGCTGGGCGCCCAAGTACAACGAGAGCTTCCAGTTGTGAGTGGCGGCGCCGGGGCGGGGGGGACAGCCCTGTCCTGCGGGGGTGGCGGGGGGGTCCCACATCYCTAGGGATGCTCCGGGTCTCTGAGGGCGCCCGGGTCTTCCCCTTCCAAAGGGGTGTTTTCCAATGGCCAAGCTGCGTTTTGCAGCTGGCAAGAAAGAAACGGCAACAAAGCGCCTTTTTAGGGGTGGAAAGGGAAAATGTAGCCCGTTTTTCCGCCCCGGGTGCCTCCCGCTGATGCCCGACGTGCCCTTGTCCACCCTCCCCACCCCGATCCCGCCGCAGCGCGCTGGGCACGGAGCCGGGCCCCGAGTGCTACGAGCTGCAGGTGTGCGTCAAGGACTACTGCTTCGCGCGCGAGGACCGCACCGTGGGCATGGCCGTGCTGCAGCTGCGCGAGCTGCTCCCGCGCCCGGCCTGCGCCTGCTGGCTGCCCCTGGGCCGCCGCATCCACATGGACGACACGGGCCTCACGGTGCTGCGCATCCTCTCGCAGCGCAGCAACGACGACGTGGCCAAGGAGTTCGTCAAGCTCAAGTCGGACACGCGCTCGGCCGAGGAGGGCAGTGGTTAAACCACCCGCCCGAGTCCCCGTTTAGCCCCCGCCGCCGCCACCCCGACGGGCCCCTTTTCTATAGCGTCCTCCAGCCRTGGATAAGCCATAGGGACCGGCCGCCCTCCTTCCCGCTCCCCTCCCCAGGGCAGTGCCATGGAGGGGACGGGGAGTGTCCCCCCTGCCGGGTGTCCCCATAGTGCCATGCACAGCCCAGCCCCCTCAAAGGGGACGCAGGATGGGGTGACCCCCTATGTGGCCAATGGACCCTGCATGCCCGGGGTGGGGGGGACCCCAGGATGTGCCCCCAGAGCCCTGACCCCCGTTCCAAGGAAGGTGCCAACCTAGGGGGGGCCCTGTCCCCCACCCGCGCGTACGGAGCTGCCTGGGCCCGGGGCACCCGGCGCAAGGGCTGCGGGCGCTGCCCGGCCCCGGCTCCCGGCCCGGCTCCGTCTTCCCGTCTTCCCCCGCGAGCGGATGCGGCTCTGGAGACGCCGTGGCTGGAGCAGGATGGGTGGGGGGCACATGGGCACCCGGCTCCCTCGGCCAGGCCCCCGCATCACCCAAGGGCCCTCCATGGTACAAGCCACCCCCAGCCTGGAGGCCCCACGTCCCCTTTGATGTCGTTTCCCTGTGACCTGTGACGTGCGTGTCCCATGGGGGCAGGCGGGGACACCGGGGACAGCCACCCCTTTAAGCCCCAAGTCAATATACCTCTGTACCCACCCCCACCCCCCCCTCCCCAACAGGGGTGCCCAGCCCGGCCCCTCTGCCCGCCCCGTTTTCTATAGGATGCGCCTGGGACCAAAGGGTTGAGCTCTTCACTCGCGTTTCTGTTCAATGTTTACACCCCTTTTCTAAGTGCTGCTCCCGCGGGGCCGGGACTCCGTGGTCCCCGTGCCCCCCGTGTCCCCCCCCCCCCCCCCCCCCCCGATGTCCCCTCTCGGCATGTGACTGACCCGACCCCCTCCGCTCCCGTAGCACATTCGTTGACGGTGCCCGCGTGTCCGTAAGCGCCCCGCGCGCCGGGGCTCCCCATGGATGCATGACAGTGAGATGTTTTGCACTATTTTGACTTTTTTGGGCTCTGTAAAAATATTTTATTATACCTGGCATTAAAAAGCACACCCGTCCCTGCGTGCCGGGGGTTTGGGGGGGCACCCGGGGGTCCCAGCTGAGGGAAGGGAGCTCAGAGCTGTGCCGGGCAGGTGACGCTGGTGACAACGAGGCCTCGAGCTCTGCCCCTGCTCAGCTGCAAGGGAGGAGGGTCTCAAAGGTGCCGCAGCCTCCTGCAAAGCCAAGACCTGCCCGAGGAGCAGGAGAGCTCAGCGCTGGGGGCACCAACTTCTAACTGCACCCCACAAACCCCTATTCCACCCCCCGGCCCTGGGCCCGGAGCCCAAACTCCTTCCTTGTCCCCGTAACATCCCCCCGTCCTGCCCCCCAATTGCAGAGCTCCCTCCTAAGACAGCCCGAGGCCCCACGTTATCTGCAAAGACTTTATTGGCTCCAAAGGATTAAAACAGGGCATGGAGACCATGAGCATGGGGAACCACTGCCCTCCTGCACGCGAGTTCCAGCAAACACGTCYACCACTTGCCCAAGCGCCGGGACACGAGCGCTGCCCCCAGGCACAAGGAGGCTCCTGCRGGGCCGGCCGGGGCTCCCGCCCGGAGCAGGGAGGAGAGGCCGAGGCTCGGCAGCGCACGGAGCTCATCGAGGTGCACGGGGAAGAGGCGACAACACGTCCCCGAAGGGGCGGCCGGCCCCGCCGCCGTGCTGCTCCTGCGGGGAGGCGGCGCTGCCGCAGGGCGCAGCGCCCGAGGGGGGACCCCAGCTCGGCCAGGGTGCAGGGGAGACGCCGGGCGCGCTTGGGGCATCCAGTGCCTCAGCTCTGGGGACGGGTGCCACAACCCGTGGGGACAACTGCCTCGTTGGGAGGTGGCAGAGGCAGGCATGGTGAGGCCGAGCACCCCAAGGGATCCCTCCTTCTTCCAAGTCCTCTCAGGGGTGTTTGCTATGGAAYGATCAGCCCAGCACCCTGCGTGCTTCACCCCGGAGGCCCCCTTGTCCCTCGTGGAGGAGCCCAGCGCCCGCCCCCGGAGCACCTCACGCCCCCAGCCCCACCGATGAGGGGCTCGAGCTCCTCCTGGGTCGCCTCGAGGAGCTGCTGGYGGAGCTGGAGAGCCAGGACGCCCAGGCTGCGGCGGGCGCCCCGCCGGTCCGCGTGGCGTGGCCGGTGCTCGTGCTGCCGCAGGACAGCTCGGGGGGCTCTGGGTGCCCGTCCCACGCCCCCAGAAGGCTCCGAGCAGAGGGAGCCCAGCCCACAGGGTCTGCCGAGCGGAGCCCTCAAGCCCAGCAGGTCCCCGAGCCCCCAGGCTGGGTGGGTGGCCCCGGTGCTTGCCGAGGGGACGTCCCCACCTATCCCGTCCCCGCCRCACCGGCGCGGGTCGTTCAGCCGCCGGTAGGTGTTGGCGAGCCACAGGGCCACGGCATCCACGTCATCAYCCCGCTTCTGCGAGAGGGGACAGTGAGGGTCGGGTAGGGTCCCAGCACGGGGACAGGGGGGCTCTGCTAGCGGGAGCAGCAGCCGAGGGGTTGCACCAGCCCCCTAAACCCAGGGGTCATATTGCCCGTCCTGCATGGGGCACCTCAGCCGGGGACCAGCCCCATCCATCCATCCATCCGTCCATCCTAGTAGGAGCCGGCAGCACCCAAGGGTGTCCTGCCGCCCCGCAGCCTCATCCCCGCAGGGGTCCGCGTGCCGGGAGCACATGAGGAGGACGGAGGCCGGCAGGTCCGAGCGCGCCCCGGCGCTGCTCCGTGCTCTGACAGGACCCATTAGCACCCGAGGAGCCCTGGGGTGCGGATGGGGGGGTCTGTCCCGCTCCAGGCCCTACCTGTAACAAGGGCCTTGACCATGCGGCCCTCGTCACCCGCTCTCCAGGCCAGCGCGGCCGGGGGCTGCCCGGGTGGGCGCGAGGCCTCGGGGGAAGCTGCCRGCTCCTGCGCTGGCCCCAAGGCCTCTCTCCTCGCTGGGGAGGGGAATGGAGGTCAAGATGGGCTGGGGAGCAGGAYGGGATCCCGTCCTCGAAGCCGGGAGCTTCCAGGTACTGCCGGCTTCAGCTGCCCCACTCTGAGGGGCTTCCCACTGGCCTCTCCCTGGAAACAGGGGCTAGGAAAWCCGCCCCCGTTTTGCTGATGCAGCTTGGCCGGCAGCAGCGGCCCCCGCGCCGCAGCGTGCGGGGCGCAGGCGCTAACACCGCATGCGAGCGGGTCGGACAAGCCGGGAAGAGCCCGCGAGGGAGGAAGGGGCCGCGCACGGGGGCTCGTGGCCAAGAAGGCATTGGGAGACCCAGCACCGGGCGGCGGATTTTAAAGAGGAGGAGGAGCCCGAGGGGGCTGCGGGGACTCGCCCCAGGCTGCGGGAAAGCGGCGCCGTCCGAGCCCCGGGCGCTGCGGGGAGTGAGAACCGGGCGGCGGCTCCGGGAGCGGCTCCGGGAGCGGCTCCGCCCGGGCCCCCCGCTCCGGCCGCCGCCTCCTCGCGAGGAGCGGGCGGGCACCGAGGAAGCCCCGACGCAGCCTCGGGCTCCGCGGGGGATCCCGGGGCCGCCGAGGGGCTTCGCAGGGAAGGCGCCCCCCGGCCCCGCGCCCGCTGCGGAGACCCCGCGRAGGGGGTGGGGGGGATCCCCTTGGCACCCACAGGAGCCGCAGCGGGTGTCACCTCGCACAGCGCCCGTGGGTGGGGCGGGGACACAGGGACAGAGCCGCTTCCAGCCGCGTCCAGAGCGGAGCCTCAGCGGGGACACGGGGACAACCCCCCCCAGGGCCTCGCTGCAAAGGGCGCCCAGGGAACCGCCCTCGAGCCCCGCTTGGCCGTCGGGGACGACACCCCCTGCAGCACCAGCCCCCTGGGGACCCCCCAGGCTGGATGCGGCCCGGGAGGGGGTCCCCGCTCCCCTGCCCGTACAGCTCCTCCACAGCCATGGCAGAGCCCCCAGAACCGGCCCGGCCTCACGAGCCCCCGCCCCAGGGCTCCTTTACCGGCGCTGCCGCTAATTGCCGCTGATTGCCGCTAATTAGGAACAGCGGTGGCCGGGGGTGGGGGGGGGAGGACAAGGACGCCTGGGTCCCCGCCCCGCGCAGCCCCCCCCCCGGCCGCAGGATCCCCCCCTCCCTCCCCAGGGGCGCCCCGAGCCTGGTCTCGTGCAGAGACCCCCAACCAGGGACCCCGAGACCCCCCGTCTGGGACAGCCGAACCCCGGACCCCTTGAACCCCCACGCAGGGGCCCCCTGAGCCCCACCGCGAGCACCCCCAACCCCTGCTCAGGGCACCCCAGGTCCCCAGAGCACCCCGAGGGCACCCCGAGCACCCCCGTCCAGCCCCGCCGCCCTCCGCGCGGGGCAGCACCCGCTTTACCGGGACTCCCATGGGTGCCCAAGGGACCCCCMGCACGAGCAGAGAGGCCGCGTGGCCCGTCCAGCCCCAGGGCATGGGGAGGAAGCGCTGGGGACACGGGGCTGGCAGCGGGGACAGGGGTGGGGACAACGCGGAGGGGACGCGGCGGGAGGAGGACAAGGGGGTGCGGGGGGGGGGATGCCCGGTGGAAGCAACGGGGATGCGGGAAGCGGCCGCCCCCCCTTCCAAGAGCCAAGGGGGCCGCGGCACCGGACGCGACACACCGGACACGGCCCGCGGGGTCGTATATAGTAAAAAGTCTTTATTAAGAAGGCTTCGAAGTCAAAAAATAAAACTCTTGATACAATTTTCATAACCGTCAAGTCAGCTCAGCAAATATATAATCAGTACTTTAGCCATGGAAGGTTAAAGGTCCGTTATTTTCTTTTTAAAATAAAATATATTTTAGTTCTTTAAAATTTATTCCATAAAGTACATATTTTTTTCCTATAAATTCCCTACATATACATAAAGAGGTAAAAAATAAAAAAATAAAACTAATAAAAGGAAAACAACCATAAAATAAAAAGGAGACAGGAATCTGTCGGGGTTTTTTTTTTGCGATGTGACGTGTTGGTCACGGCCCCGGTTCCTCTGGCCAAGACCCCCCCCTTGTCCTTTCTTGACACTTTTTGGGCAGTTTTCACATTGGCAAAATAGAAGCTAGACCTGTGTTACAAAAAAAAAAATATATATATATATTTATAGAACCATCGAGACTCATCCAAAAAAATAGCTACATACAAAAGGAACGGACGACAAAAAAAAAAAAAAAATAAAATGACCCAAAAAAATCATAACAATAGAATGCCTTTAAAAAAATAAACGACAACCCTTGTGTGTCCTAAAACAAAAAGTGCAACCGGACCTTTTCTTTCTGTTTATTTAACTTTGCAAACTGAATACTGTTATTTGGAAAGGACTGCTGAAGAGCAGCTGGGCTTCCTCCCCCAGCCGCCACAGCCGGCTTGAGAGTTAAAGCTATTCTGTAAACATTTGATTTCTTTATCATCTGCCTCCTCCTCCTCCTCCTCCTCTCTCTGCTACTTGGTGCCCCTTCTCCTCGGCGTCGGTGCCTTCGTCCCCAGCCCTCTCCGTCCCTCCCGCCCGCCGGCTTGGATGCGCTGGGAAGCGGCTCCTCCCTTTGCGCCCTCGTTCCCGGCCCGCGCTCCCGGCTCGGCTCCGGCACACGGGAGGCTCGCTCGGCTCCGGGTGGCTACGAGAAGATGTGGATGGCCTGGGTGGCGGGCGCGTGGCACGCGGGGCACTGCGGCTCGGCGCGGCCGCAGATGCGCAGGGCGCACTCCATGCAGAAGAGGTTGTGGCCGCAGGGCACCAGCGCGGCCATCACCTCGCTCTCGAAGCACACCATGCACTCGCGCGAGCTCCGCCGCGCGCCCTCCGAGCCGCTCGAGTCGGTGGGCGAGCCCGAGGCGGCCGAGACGCTGCCGGGCAGCGACGACGACGAYGAGTAGCCCGTGCTGGTGGAGAAGGACGAGAGGGAGCCCTGGGCGGGCAGCCAGGGCAGGGCGCCCGTGGGCTCGCGCCGGCCCGCCGCCACCGCCTCGGC
>PTEX01000245.1:36286-53157 GCA_003342815.1 Eudromia elegans
GGGGGGGCGGCTCCTCCCTCCCCCCCCGAGACCGGACGCGACTCGTGACACGTGGGCTCCGCTAGGGAGCATGGGGGGAGTGGGGGGCGTGTCACCGGCTTTGGGACTATCCCAACACTCCAACCCCTTTTTTTCCTCCTTTAATTGCCCAAACTACCCCCGTTTCGGGCCTAAAACCCTCCGCTCCCCCCTTTCGCTCCTGACACCAAACCGCTTTTCCCCATTTTTTTTCCTCCTCCTTTTAAACCAAGTCCCCAGCAAGGCTTTTAAAGGAGCCACTTCTGTCACTAGTGGAAAAACGGAGGTAACTACACCCAATAAACTATTAAAACCCTTAATATACCTCCGGCATAAGAATTATTCCCACCACAGCCGTGCAGGTCTAACCCCCTCAAGGACAACTCCACGTGTCCCTTTTATTCCAGATCAAGGGCACAGACAGAGGTTAAAACCCCCGATCATCTATAAAGCCCATCCTTTTGCAGGCTTAAAGAGGCAAAATCCCAGTGCAATTGGGAAAAAACAAACACTAAAACTTTCCTACACACAACACACTAGCCAAATAATACGAATTACATGCAAAGCTCCGGGGGAGATGCATTTTGAGACCTAGTTCAGCAATTCCTTACACTTTTAGGAGGTCAGGCTTGATTTTCTGCACTATTCCCAAGCGCACGCTGACATTAAGCACAAGTTCCCCTTTGCAGCTGGTCACTGCACACGGAAGCGCAGGAAAAATGTGGGGCAACTCGGGGGAAAAAAACCCTCTAAAAACGGAGCCCTTACTCGCATGTGGGAAGAACTCAGGGAATATTTCGGCACGTCAGGAGCCGGAATCACTGCGTGTAGGCGGAGCCAGACGGATCCACGAGATCTGGAACTTGGAAAATGACCCGCGTCGGAGATCCATCATTTCGGGAAGTCGCTGGCTGAGGGGACACGCGGAGACGGAGCAGGTGACGAGAGCCAACGCCAGCGTGACAGCGAAAGAAGAGCGAGTGTCAGATGCACATGCCACAACTGACCAAATATTATTTAAAATATGAACAACAATAGGCTTTTTAGGCCAGTTTTTTCCCCTGTTACTTTTAGTATCACCCACAGTTTTCTTAACATATTTCCCCACTGAAGTATGAAAAAGGGTCCTCAGGGAGGAAGGCTGTTACTGAAAGTCTGGGGGTTTTGAGGGTTTTTTTGGGTTTTGCTTTCTTTTTTTCCAGTGCATCCGGGTAATGGAGTATCTGGTGCTCAGGTGGTGCCTGCCCAGCAGTTGTGCAGCAGCCAGCTGACACTAACCCGCAAATTAGCTGCGTATCAGAGAAAAGCATGAAACAGAAACGATGGCACACCAACCTTTCCAAAGTTTCCCGGCCCTTCGGATCACTAGATACCAAGAAAACAGGACCGACATGCCAACATGCCTTGGCTTATCCAAGGCATAAAGCTGGACAAGCAAACTCRGATAATAACTCTGTTACCCACCTGCTTCAGAAGGCTCAAACTTGGAGCTCTACTGATCAAAAGGGCATTTTTTTCATGCCTGCAAATAGGACCAGGTGTCCCCAGCTGAGCTGTTTCTCCATTTGCTACCACAACCCCACCTCTGAAGGGGCTGTTTACTGCCCAGCCACTGCAACTCTGCAAAGGTTCCAAATATTTCCATSTATGATCGTGCACAACATGAAAAATCCAGTAAATATTAAGCTTTTATAATTCTGTATCGATATACGATATTAATAGTATATATGTTGCCAGCAGTTAGCATTACACTTATAGATATTAAAGCAATCCACAACCTTGCCAACAGTAAGGAAGGACAAGGCTGTTGGGAAGCGATTCCACCTTCAGTGCAGAAACTTCTGCCCCAGGTGGCACTGCCTGAGAACAGGGATCTTATTCCCTATGGAATACCTGGTACTTTCCAAAGGCTTCCACGGGCACCTGGACTCCTGGGAGCCTGGTCTTGCACATGCAAATAGGTCCATCCGAGCAGATATTTGTCTCCATTAAAGCTGCGTGTGTTGGAGGCCGCTTCCTGCAGCCAGGAAAGTGCTGCTTCCAGAGGTGCCTTGTCCTCTTCTGCCCGCAGCCACCTGGAACATGGGAATTGCCCAGCGTGTTCTCCCCCATACAGACCTCTTCCACTGGCTGCAGAGCTAGTCTTTGACCACGGAAATTTTTAATTAAATGGATATTTGATGCATTTCTCCTGTATTCCTCACCAAACTCCTGCAGTTGGCTTGTACCAGATCAGCTTTCCAGGACGCAGCTGCAAAACAGAAGCTTTTTTTTTTTTACTATTATTATTTTAACTTTCATTCCCACCCAGCATTTTCTTGGGCTATCGGAAGGAGCAAGAGGACAGTGTCAGACTTGCACAAAAGCAGAATTACCTCAACTGGGAGCTGATAAACCAACGTTGACTAAAAGCTTTCGTTCACCACGGAGCAATCCTGTACCAAGTATACGCTTTTAGTTCCCAAAGTACAACTATTCCACTGATGAGAACAAGTGGCTTTGGTTTGGAAAGTTCATCCCMAGTCAGCCTCCTTTCACAGGGGAAGAGCGCGCATTTGTCAGAGGTTTCTAACTTAAACTGTTTTATTTTATTCCTCTTTTTATCATCCAAAAAACCCCTCCCCAAAGTTGTAGCAGGAAAGACTGCACACGCAGAACTTGCCACACTGTATTTTTGAGTCCAACAGTATCATGCCCGAGTGTTTTCCCTTTCTAATACGCTCAGCTTGCAGGCAAGGMGACTCCTCCCTTTCCCTTGCTCAACAGCCAGTTCAGCAAGTCGAGTTTCTGATGCGAATCAAGCTGAACTTTCTTCAGCAGAACCATCTACAGAAGTTCTGCTGGCCAAACCCAGACTGTGCCACTACCCGTGTGCTGATTCGGTATTTTTGACTATATGAAATTTTAGCCAGTTGGATTTTTTTTTTTTTAAAAGAAAAGTGTTGGTAATACAGAACCAGATGAAAAAAGAAATATTAAATTAACCKTAACACTGTTGCTGCTCACAGAGCTTATTTTGGTGCAATTATTTTTTGTGGAAAAGAGTCAAGCAAAGCAGTCGAGCAGTGCGAGCAGTAGGCAGGACACGTGTTATGTTGCATGTGTTTATGACCTCCGAGGGCCACAGGAAGGTGCCGATTCCTTCCCATGGGAAGGATCAGCAGAATCCTAAAGCAGCACCTTGCTGGTGCCTCTCCACTCACAGGCACTTGTCTCGCATTGAAAAAATGAGCAATGCCACCAGAGATCCCTTCATATGTAACAACTGTTTTGTTAACTAAAGACTGATAAGTTTCCCCCTAATTCCATTCAATTATCAGCTACTTGTGCTCTGTGTTTCCTTCACTAATCACCTGATTAATGCAATATACCCCGGGTAAAAACCATTYTCTGCAGCTTGGGGATTTATTCAGTGATGCCCAAGCACTGTGTGCCCATCAGTCACATCCAGGGCACTGAGCTGCGATAAGACAAACTAATCCAATTATTATTGCAACGACATGATAAAGACAACAGCCTAATTTGAAAAGGACTCTTATTTACTTACCTGTCTTGGTAGGCAGGCAAAGCTATTTAAGTTTCTCTGGATGCGATACGGGTCTTGGGCCCCTTTTTGGTACTTTGAATGGTCAACASCTCCGTGTGAGTGAAAATATTACTAAACTTTTTAAAGGACTAAAGGAAAATAGAAAGCTAACAGGGTCAGCATCCGTGGTGAAAGTAGAAGAGGTGGCAGAGTAGTTGGCAGTAACTTAAACTTGATCTTCGCTGCACCAAAATACTACGAGCTTCTCAATCATCTAAATACTTGTGCTGCATATGCTTCAAATACGTTCACATTCAAGTAACAGCAAACAGATTTTGCTAGATACTGATGAATCTTCAAAAAGAAAACGGAACATGAATGCCATGGTCAAAGGATGTACTCCTACACAGGGTACAACCTGCTGGCGACAAGATGCCCAGGACTCGTCAGCAACTCGCTCGATGCAGACCACAGGAAACRCTACTTTGTGAGAAACATTTAATTCAACACAATGAATTACAAGAGGATAGATTTACAGAATCGTAACCGTAACAGACTGTTCAAAAAGGAAAGTAATTTTCACTGGCAGCTGTACCAGGCCAGGTTCCCCAAAGCAAATACCTGGCAGAGCAGCAGCCAGGTACAATTCAGTCTTCTTGCAGTACTCCAAATGAGCAATATCAAGAGTTTTTGCATCTTCACATCTTTAAGTCGGATGTGAACATCGTATCGATCACTTTGGCATGGGATGTTTTTCCAAGGAGCTTGCACCTCTTCAGGTCCCTAAGCTGAACTATTCCCAGAGGTTATTACTTCCCAGGCAATTCCCCTGGCCCCTTGCAGTTATTGCTCGTCATCCTTACACGCTAAAGGCTCTGGGAGCTACTCTCTTCCCCAAGTTTTGGGATACCAACAACTTGTACAACTGGTGAGTGGCACAATATTTAATCCACCACTTCACACTGTACTCTCAACTGAGACTTCCACGCATACACTATGCAACAGATACCCTAAGACTAAAATCATTCTTGCGACCTAGTCGACACTGTCCAAACTATAAATTCTGATCTTCCTCCCCTCTCGCTATCCTTCCTAGATAAATCTGGGTTTTAGCCACAAACTACCCCAATATGCTCACCGATGTACTGAAAGAGACTGAGGAGTCAATCAAGGTACCCATGGTGAAGCCAAATATTTATAAACACATTAAGGCAGGTTTCACATCRTTTCGTTTTTGGACACAAAATGCTGGTCACTTCACAGCACATGCAAATAAGAAAGATTTAATACCTAATAAAAAGCTTTAGATTCATTTTWAGATATCAATTATAGAAAAATCAACCTTTTTCCGTGTGTGTTTTTAAAAGAGGTCAGAATATTTCTGCACATGAGAGCAGAAGTGCAGACACACCTATTGGAATGGATTCCCTTCCCTCCACACACAGAAGAACAGAGGTCAGGGTTCTTGGCACCACAAGAGAAAGGAGGAAAGATTTCCTCGTTGCCGGTCAGAAATGAGTCATCCTTCCATTCYGAGTGGAAAAGGTCCTTCTGACCAGACTTAAACCAAAGCAGAATATACCTTAGAGCGGGTATATTTACCTTCAAAACGCTATTRGGCTACGCTCGGACATGCACAGAAATCCACGTTGGGAACGTGCACGGTGGTGCCTTCAGTGTGCAGCTGCTGCAGCTAATGTAAAGCCAGATTGCCACTGATGCAAGAGCATTCCTGGCGTGGAACCCATCGAGCCCCAGATGGGACAGGCCCTGGCAGTTCATCTCGGAGACTACACGTCAAGACCAATGTGGTCTTGTGAGGAAAGTGAAATTCAGTGACCTGAATCGACGTATGGAATGACAATCCACAACATAAAATGACCTCCCTACAGTCTGGTACAAACAGGTAGCCTACAGCAGAGTAGCCAAGGAGTGAAACCATGTGTCTCTCGCTTGTATTGGAGAGAAAACTGGTTTTATGGGTCACTGTTAAAAGTACTTGGATAGAAAAGCCTGAAAAACTTATCACCTATCACTGACCCACAAAACAAACAAACAAAAGAAAAGATAGGACATTTGGTTCCTAGTATCTTCCCTCCCACCATTTTATACTCTTTTAATCCCTCCCACTTTTGCATTCCCTATGACCCTACCCCTTTACAAAAAGGAAGGGGAGTAGAATTTAGTCAAGTTCCATCTTCAAAACTACCCAGCAATTAACGAACCATCAGCTCCTCGACTTCTCCTGAAGCGTACATCGAAAATGCTCATAGGTACAGGCGCATCCGCGGTGCAGTTCTCGCTGCAGACACTCTTGGCTTTGTAAATTGTTGTGCTGACCCTGCTGATAGGGTTTATACTGGGAATTCTTAGATGGAACTCCCTAGAAGAAAAAGAGAAGGCACTTGGTGAGTCAACAGGCCCCSACAGATCCTTGCAGTTCCTAAAGGACAAGGCATCATCGTCAGCTGTGCTCTGTAGTGTTTCCATTTCTTCATCTTTTATTTTTCCACTGCCAACAGATAATTTATTCCGGTTCCTTACTCTTGCCAGACCTTTGTAGTACAAAGAAATGCAAGATACTCAGTGCCAAAATAAAACCCTGTTAATCATGCTGTAAAAGAGGCGCTTGAAGAGAGCCCTGATACAATAGGGTACCTCTCGAAAGCTGAACAACTATGACAATTACAATCAACTTCCTGCTAAAAGGCCTGATGAACATAAATCACTCTTGATTCCACCTGATACTGAAGTAAAGCTGTCCCTCCCTCCCAAGGGGCTTTCCTGTCTTCTGCTGTCATCCCGAGATGCCTTTTGCTCCCCCTCCACGTTTGTGTTTTCGTCTCACAGGCTGGCACAACTGCATCTTACCTAACGAAGCACCAGGGGTATCGGCCACCCCGCTTCCGTGACCACTAACTGCTTTCCTTAGGGCAAGACTTCAAACAAGCAAAAATTTAAATCAATGAGTTCAGTTTTCCTCTCACTGCATGAGCTCCGCTGATGATACACGGATGCACTGCAGTTACTACTGCTAAATGAGCCAAAGAGGTTGTTTCCAGATTAGAGAAAGTGCTTTTTATTTTCCTCTGGTATTTTTATCTTATACATTTACATGCAGCAGAAATTTGTTACAGCAACTTCCCTCTTTTGACACCAGGCTACCCTTTCTAACTTCTAAGAATATCACTGTGAATTCCTACGAGTGTGCCTTCTAAAAATACCGTGTTGAACTTCTATGAATGTGCCCTCTACCATGGCCTGCAAGAAAACGTTTATTAATAAAGCAAAAGTCAGACAGCAAGGGCGGCGGGTGAGGATGAAGACAACAGAAGGCTGCTCTCCTACCCACCCACAGGATCCCCTTAGTTATCACAGGAAGTAAAAAAAAAAGTTTGGAAAAACAAATTGCCATAAAATGATATTAAAAAATAAAAATCCAAGTACTTACGAACATATTCAGGCTATATATTTAGCCCACAGGATGGAATAACGCAGAATACTCACTGACAATATAAACAGTCACCAGACATCACATTCAAAGTATTTTTGCCTGCTAAAATGGTTATTTCACTAAAAAATGCATGCTAGAAAACAACATTTTGCCAATATATGCCAAGATTCCCTTTGAAAGTATYTCTGCCTTCAGTGAAGCACTGTTTGGTACAGTGAAGACAAGGAAGGCAGTTCTGTTACCTGGACTATACATTCTCCATCTCCTGGTCATGGTCCTGCTCCTCCTCCTCCTCGTCTTCTTCGCCTTCCTCCTCACCTCCTTCCTTCTCCGAAGGAGCTTCTCCGTCTCTCGCTATCTCCTCTACRTGGGCGAGCATGTCAGCCATGAGGGCTTCCTCCAGCCTCTTGCGCACCTGCTGCACCAGCTCCTCTTGCTTCCTGCCCCAATAACCAACACTCGCATTTATTTTCAGAGCCGTTACCTGGAATCCCCGACGCAATTAGAAGAGGCTGGAGCGGGGAAGAAACCCACACTGCTTAAGGTTCCTCCCCACTCCTTTTTCAGGGGTGCTTGAACTAAGGTTACTCCAACTCGGACACTTTTCCCAACACAAGATGACATGTTTTGTCATAAAAAACCCAAGCTTAATACCTAATGTCTTCATCTGTCACCATAAATGCTTTGCAAAGCGGTTGTGAGGTGTTGAGCCAAACTCCAGGATTCTTCTCCACGGCAGCAGACAACTGCCCAGTGATGGGCATAGTGCTGGTGTGCAGAGCACTGGCTATGGCAGACAGAAGGGTCTCATCCGTGCAACCAGGGCCAACCCCTAGGAGGGGAAAAAYATAACTCAGTTTGCACAAGCTCAAAAACAGAGGTCTATACAACATAAGTCTCAGTCCCAAACCTTCTAAGAGCTTTGGTATAACTGTCTCAAGGGATATTTAAACYAAGACCAGTTCCTTGCTGTGTTGCACACAATCCAGCTTGCCAAAGGGAACTGTTTGAACAACTTATGGAAAATAAAAATGAAACTATGCTGATTCGCCTGCCTATGCTTCAGCACCCGCTCCGGATGAAGGGCATGTGAGTCCTGTTGGCAGAGGAGTAGCAGTTCCTGCTGCAGGGAACGGTCCACGCGGCAGCAGAACGCCGAGGAACACGCAGGTCACACCCAGCACCTTTAGACTGGTATGAAAATGCCACCCTGGTGTTAGGGGCAGGCTGCAGTTACCTTGCAAACCTTTTGGAAGGTCCATTGTTTTCACCAGCTCTTCTGCGATGTCAAAAGCGTTCAGTCCACTTAATTTCTTCTCCCAGAAGAGCTGACAGGAAAGAAAATGTTTATTGGTACGAAATGAGGAAGCAGATTTGACAAGAACACAGAGCACCCGCCACTATATAAAAAAAATAAAAATAGCAGGGGGGGAGAGGGGGAAGAATGCTAGTACAGACACCTTGATATTTGATTTAATATGGAAGGAACACCCTCATTGCTGACAGAGGATCAATCTCACATCTCTGCCCCAACTTACTACCTAAAAAAGAAAAGAAGGAAAAAACTTTTCCTCCAGAGCTTGGTATTTTCACTGCTTCTTTCTGCTCCTGAAATGCAAGAGTAAAGCAACTTGCTTTCTTTCAGAATGCACACAGGAAGAGGCAGCTCTTTTAAAGTATGACTCCTCTTTTGCTGTCTCACATGTGCCAGAGAACTGAGGTTAAAGAACGTGAAAAMCTGTATCTAACCTCTTTCTAAAGTAGTATTTTCTCATGAGAACAACTGTGTCTATTCCTCCTTGAACTGCAGATATTTTCTGAAGGTTGTGCTCAAAATGATGAGTGAACTCTATTCTTTTGCTGGAAAACCAGTATAATGAAAAGATGCATGTTCAACTCACAGTCTGCATGTACAGCAGTGATCAAAATGAGGCACTAAAGCGTTATTTTTCTCCTGCAACAAAACAACTTTATTGCCACCAAAATCTGACCATAACTCAACCCCTATTACTTTTCTGATTGCTCYTAACAAGGGAATAAGAGCAGTGGAAAGTCAAAACAGACAGACGTGGATACCCTCTAGCCTATGGCTTACCAA
The DNA here is from genome assembly GCA_003342815.1 of Eudromia elegans. Taxonomy (NCBI): domain Eukaryota; kingdom Metazoa; phylum Chordata; class Aves; order Tinamiformes; family Tinamidae; genus Eudromia; species Eudromia elegans. The sequence goes on from PTEX01000245.1 coordinate 45,383, forward strand.
TAGGTGAATATTAAGTGTATGACAAGGCTGAGAACTGAGGGGTTTTTTTAAGGAAACCACATTCCCCTTAGTATACAATATATTCTAACTCCACTAGACCTCAAAGAGCTCACTACTCACTGATAACTAATGCAGATGACACTGTCTGAACAGACTAACAAAGCCAAATACCAAGTTTCCAAAAGGCACAAAGACTGATTCACTACAGAAGAGGATTCACAGAATCCTCGTTCTGAGCCCGGCTGCAGTGATGGCTCTGGGCCCCAGGTAATGCTACTGAAATATCTTCCAAAGGCTGCTTTGAACATGCAAGCCTCGTTTTACCACGACCTTCACTTCAAAGCTGCATTTGTTCCTCGGCACACTTTTTGCCTCCTTTCACTAGATTAAATTAAGCTGGAAGATTTCCTTTAATTTGGCTGTATTCTGTTGTTTGCAAATACACAGCAYATTTAGAAAGAAAAATCACTTCTATACTTAATAATGACATTTCAAATTAAATTCTGACCTGATTCTTAAAGATGGAGTAAGAAAAGGTCTATGCAGGGCTGCAGCCTCTCAGTACATCAGAAGCACCASAGTCTAGCCTGAACTGGAACAGGGATTTCTTGAAATACAGAACCCTTAAACAACTGGAGCATTTGAGAACAATTCTAATTATAATGCAAATGTCCCCTAAAGTGGTTATGATTTTTGTTTAAATTTGTAGATAGACTTGATTTCAGTATCAAGGAAATACAGTATKAGTTGCAGCTGTGACAAGGCTGGAAGCTAGTTACAAAAGCCAGTGCAGTTGGCGCTGGAAATGCTTTTTGTTTTGATTTTAAAAGCTGGAAGCACAATAAAGTGTCATTTCTGAAGTCTCAGACACTTCATATTGTCACAGAATATTTATTTAATGCTACAAAAGTAAACTGTTTTACTGTGAGACCCTCCAAACAGCAAAAATGAAAGTTTCTTATCCCTAGAAAAGTAGCTGCRAAGCTGAAACTCCTACCTGCCGGGGCTGATCCACGGCTTTCTGCGGATCACTCTTCACCTTATTGCTGGGATGGTTTGTGATCTTTGTGACAGGCTGTTTGAATATGGAGGCTGTCTGTCTGACAGGGAGGGCAGTATTCAAATCAGGTTTGCCCTGAAAATTCCAACAAAAAGAGGGAAAAGGCACAATAAAAATTGAGCAAATGCTACAGTGGCTAAGAAAATATATAAAGTAGTGAAAAGAAGCATTGATGTATTTGAAAACTTGTCTGAGGTTCAAGCGCTATTACCTCAAATTTAGGCTACAGATTATCAAATTTAACAATTTTTTTTCACTCTTTCACATTCTAATTAAGACACTGATTCCTCTTATTACAGTTCACAAATACTGTTTTCATTCTAATTTTGACAGAACATAAAAGTCAGAACCTTGAATTYGCTCTAGCGTTTTAATACAAGAGTCACCTCTGCATCACTAAAACTGAGTTTGCAAAAATTAGAAAAATTCTTACTCAGGATAAAGAGAAGAGTTTGTGAATCCAGAAGCCATTGTAAAAGCCTGTTTAAATCCATTTGTGGATGGACGTCACAGTGGGAATTGTGATTACTTTTTTACCTCCAGATCTTAACAACCAAAGCATATCAAAACTAAAAGCTAAAAACTCAATTTGATTTCGGTTTTTAGCAGGCTGATAACAGTCGAGTTTTGCTATACGGTAACATTTTTTATTAAGGGGAAATTTAGGAACTGTGCAGCTCATTCTGAGATCTAACCTGCACATCTTGCAATGGCTCTAGGACATACTTTGTTCTGGAGAGTGCAGACAGAGAGTGTCTGCTTAACATGTTTACTTAAGACACAGAGCAAAGCATTCAAGACATAAACCATTCTACATCACCTACATGCAAATTCATCTATAMGGTGGTGATAAACTTGAAATGAGAGGTAGGGGTGTGTGCACGCTATTAGTCTCTGCAAGGCAAGGTATTTTTCTTATAAAAATTATCACCAAAGTGATATTTGCCATCACCTAGTGCTTATAATCAAATGCTCCAGTCACTTATATCAGAATATTGCTCTTGTTTTCTTGCCTTGTTGACATATTCTAAAAAATAAACATTTAGCTTTCTGAGCGCACAAAAACCAAATGAAATTTGGGATTCCCAAAAGTTTCCAGCATCTCTCATAAATACTTAAGAACAACTTAAGTCAATTTAGCCAGATGGATTTTTCTACAAAAAAAAGAAAGAAAAAAGAAAAAAGGAACTATGGGATTTGTACAACATGCCACAAGAGAGATATTATATCACAGGACTCCGGTTTAAAGTATTAATTCCAAAGGGCTAAATGCGCGTGTTCTCCCAGACACTGATTTGGAAAAGAGGTGGAAGTTTCAACCAGATCTGGTGCTTACTTTGGCTTGGTTCGAACAGTCGTAGCGCATCCTCTGCCTGTTCTTGTTCATTTTACTCATCAACATCTTTCCCGTGCGGAAGTCRAAAGTGCCAAGCTCCATGGAGCTTCCCAGGTAGCGTGCCAACTGGGGCTTGCTTCGAAACTTCTTACCGCTCGGGCTGAAAACAGCACAGAAAAGAAACAGGGAGAAATATTAAAACTCACCGCACTTTGGTAGGTTGCAAAACTGAACAGTTTCATTTCGTCCACAAGGGAAGACAAACATGGAACTTCCGAGTGTGAAATCCCCCCTTTCTCAGCTCACATTCAGCTCCAGATGGATATCTGTGCATTTGTGTCAACTTCTTTTTACGATTACTGAAGAAAAGACAAATTAAGTGTAGAGTTTGTTCAAATGTTTTTATAAGGAAAAGGCACAACTCAGGCCAGGCATGAATGAATATAGCATAATCCACTCACTACYGAAATAGAAGATGTCAGCACAAAACCTCTCATTATTTGAGGCAAGTGAGTACTAAACGCCTGTTYTCGAGCAAAGCTTCTTYTCACAGGAGCTTCATATTTGACAAGCACCACAAATGTCTCCTCGAACTCTCTTTTCTCCCTGGATTCAACCATGATTATAAGCCCGAGTGCCTTATTTCAGAATAACACAGTATTAAGGAGTAAGAGTGTCAGCTGCTGACAAGCTGCAAAGCAAAGAATTATGAAGTTTAATTAGCAGCAGAGTAAAGGTCAAAGTCTTAGAAAACTGCATTAAAGGCAAAACAGAAGGGAGACTTTTTAAGCATCTGATTGTACAGAACAGACTAACACTTGGCAAGCAGATGTGAACCACTCCAACTTTTTCTTCTTTTTTATTAACACAAACTTTTGTGCTGCTACAAAAAGCACTGCTAAATGAACCTATTTCACGTGCAAAGCACACAAAAGCCAACGCAGAATGACCGCAGTGCCAAACTGAACGGAGGAGGAGCACAAAGCATTTCTGAAGCTCTCAGCATCACTACSACATCACTTCTGTTCATTTCTCCGATTTCTGCATGTTTTGCATCTTTAAATATTCTCTTTTCCAGCGAGCTGCAGACACAAATTTACTGCCTCACCAGCCTACAAACCCSCTCAGTTCCTGATCTCCCAAGACTCTCCTTTTGGAAAATACAGGGTCGCCTCCCCTGTTAGCAGCAGGGAGGGTTCTGGCCCCGGTTGCTCCTAGCTGCTTATCCTGCCCCACGTCTATCCCTCCCACGTGCACTGTGAGTGTAAAAGCATTTGTGCAGATGCAGCTGTGTAGAGAGGGAAAATATTCCAGCTTTTGCTGGAATACTGCAGGGAGACGAGGAGGAAACGCTCTGGCATGGGTTATTCTCCAGCTCATCAGGTAGGTACCCGCAGGGAGGTGGCAGAAGATGGCCCTGTAGTAGGTAAAAATAAGGGAGAGATCGGGTCTAGACTTCAAAGGTGAAACTGCAACTTAACACTCTACAAGAGTTAAATGCCTCAACCCAGAAAGAGAGAAAACTAATTCCAGACGATTTTAGGGCAAAGTCATCCTTGCTGTCAACGARGTCAAAATGAGAAACTTCTTCTATGGGAAAAAATACGACAGCATTGCCTCTTCCAGTAACTTTGGCGTCAATTTATGGTTTAGTGTCGTAGTAAAACTAAAATAATTTGTTCAATTATTCCCTGAAAATCATGGGCCATGGTGGTGGCATCTGTTCTGGTCAACATCTCTCACCTAGAAGTGCCATGAACAGGCCAAGTTTTGCAACTGCTGCCTGATTCAGCTTCACCGAGAACAACTCATAGCAAGACATGAAAAACGACAGGAAGAGCAGTAGTCTGGCGTTTGTCTTTTACACGTGGCCAAAGCTTCCCAAATACAACCGCGCAACAGATATAAGCAACACTTCTGTGTGTGGCAATGGCAGCGCTCCCTACACAGGCCACCGATTTTACAACAAATCCCAAAAGGTGCTCCAAATCTGCTGAACACTGAGAGGAATCTGCAAGAAAAAAAAAAAAAGGAAAAAAAGGAATGTGAAAGGGCTCAGAGTCCTCTGGGAAGCATGGCCTGAAAGAGCTGTGCTAAGAAAAAACTTCTGATTCTGTGTCCTGAAAAAAGCAACTGCAGAATAGGAGGATGAGGARCAAACGTGACGGTGAGACCGACAGGAAAGTGCGGGTGTCCTACGGGCAGCGCGGTCCTGGCATATATGCAAGCTACAGGTACTTTAAAGCCTCTCAAGAAGCGATTAAAAAGCCTACAGAACTTGAAATATAAAATATATATGTGTATATATACACAACAAACATACACACGCACCCCCTGCACACCATTCCTGGATTAAGGTCTTTTACACCCCGCACACTGCTGGGAAAGCGAGGCCGCCGCGATTTTCACGCTTGTCCATCAGGAGCCGCGGCGCCGTCTCCAAACGAAGGCCAACTGCAACCGGGGGCGGTGCTAGCACACCCGGGAAACCCTCGGCTGCTTTTTGGGGACTGGTTTTTTTTTTATTATTATTATTTTCAGGAGCAGATGATGGGGGGGTGCAGGGTGGCCCACTGAGCCGCCAGGTGCCGGCTCTCYATGTGCAGAGCGGCCTTTGTTCGGAGTCTTATATTCTATAGGAGAAAAAAAGCGGCCGGGAGCCCTGTGCCCTCCCCCTGTCTCGTTAGGGAAATCTCCTCCCCTTCTTCGCTCTCCATTTAGTATTCACCAGCTCCAAAGACAAAAGAAGGAAAAGAAAGAGGGGAAAAAAAAAAAAAAAACCCAACTCACAAACCAGATGTTTTCTGCCTTTTAAAGACACAGAGATAACAATAACTTAGGTAAAAAGCATGATGGAAAGCAGGTCCTTAAAAGAAAAACGACTCATTTGCTTAGTGTGGGAAGGCGGGCGTAACGTAAAGCATGTTTCCTCCTTCCTCCAAAACCCGGGGTCCCTCCAGCAAACGCGGCTCTTCCACAGGCCGAGTCCCTGGGTACCCCGGCCCCCTCGTGTCGCGTGGGGCAGAGCCGCGTGCTCCGAGCGCGGTGCGGCCGGTGCCGCGGTGCCCGCTGCCCCCCTGCGCGCTGCGAGGCTCCTCCTAACTCTTTTTCCAACTCTTTTTCTCGGGGATAAGCTATACCGAGAAAGGGACCGATGGCTGCAGTGCATCTTTGTATGGTTACTGCTTGCAGCATCCCTAGCATGACACAGATCTGCCCTGGCGGTGCCGGCTCCCGCGTCGTCGCTGCAACGGGGTAAGACGTATCCCGAGCCTTCCCTCCCCTAGAAAAACCCCGATGCTAAAGCCTGAGCAGGGACCTTTGAAACCCACTGCTGTGCTGACCCACCCCTATGCACTTCATGCGGATCTGCACGGAGATATTCCAGGTTCCTCCAGACATGGGTGCCCTGGGCTCATCCGCCAGCCCTGGGGAACCGGAGGTTGTCATTTGCTGCCACATCTGTCCCTAAAGAGCATTTAGGGATGCACTGTGGCCCATCACAACAGCAGCACAGGAGGCAGCACCCTGTGCCTGGGCATTTTCTCTGTCCAGGAACTCGGCACAGGGAAGTTGCCAAGCACGGAAAACTTCAAGGGAACGTGCATGCAAAAGCTCTGTGTTCCTCCAAACACGGCGCCCTGCTGAGGAACAAAGATACGTAACCGAGGAGGGAACCCAAGCACAAACAGCCACTTTTACAAGGTCTAGCTTAGGAACCACGAGTCTTGCTTTGGGGGCTTTGGATAGTACAGAGTAACTGAGAAAAGAGCACAGGATGCGCTCAGAAAACACATTCTCCACTAAAATTTGGGGGGAAAAAAATATTCAGATGAAGACAGTTGAGGGCTTTTAAAAAAAAAAAAAAAACAAAAACCATTTTTCCGAACTCTTTATATTGACACTGCGCAGCCAAGAAATCCACAGCAGAATAAGCCTCACCTAGCGCAGGGTATCCAGCGGTGGCAAGCAGAGGTGCCCACAACTTCCTGCACCAGAAAGGAGCAAAACCCAAAACACCTCACCCGCTCCGACACCAAACTTGTAACAAAACACTAGAAAAACCCCCAGCTTCTTGTGACACAAAGCAGCTCCTTCCCGGAACTGGGAATAACCGGCAGCAACAGCGCCGAACCAGCCACCGGTTCCCTCCTGATTTTCCCCAAATCTTAAGTCCCAACTAGGCAAACCAACAGATTCTAGCAAAGAAAAGAAAAGTTTCTGTCTAGGCAGAAACCTGGGCTAYTTACAGACGGCCTCGTGCACCTTTTCCACCCTGGCGTAACGCAAAACGCRGCAAAAAAAACCCCAAAAATTACCACAGCAGGGCCATGTTCCACCTTTGATCCGGGTGCAAGCTGATATCAAGGGAAAGACCTCATTATAACTTGGGAATAAGAATGTGCTGCTTGGCCTCTCTGTGCCCACCCCTTCTCTTTGGCAGGGGGAGTCCAGCATTAAGATCACAGCTTTACAAGTGAAATCCTGTGAAAAAGAGAGGGATCTTGCCAGTTTTCCGCTCCTCTGGTCACTCCAGGTGGCCGTTCCCACCCYGGTGACCGGAGGGACCGTCCGCTCCGGACTCGTTGCCCACCAGCCCGCTGCTCCCTCCCGTTCCCCTCCGGATCGCGACTCGATCCGAAGCCCTCGGTGCGTGCGGCCGGAGGCCGGACAGGGGCTCCGGGATCGCTCCGGGGCTCGCGCAGCCCACGGGCGCCTCGCGGATCCACACGTCCCACCTGAGGCCACCGGAGGCTGCGGATGCATCAACGGCCCCGATGGCAACGGGATCCAGCGACCGCCACCGGGCRCCCGGCTCCGCTCACGGGACCTCGACCCCCTCGGCGTACCGGGAGGGCCGCGCTCCAGCGCCGAGGAGGCGGCTGACGAGCGGCCGGGGCGCGCGGGCTGCCCCCGAGCAGCTTTTCTGAGGTAAAACGTTGGGGTTTGGGGGCGCAGGGCCCAGCACGGGCACCGGCCTCGCTCCACGCACGGCCCCGGCGCCTGTGGCAGCGGCCGCCGCTCCGGGCCCGGGGTTTTGGGAGCCGCCGCGCGCCCGAGGTGGGGGGGGGGGCACACGAGGCTGCACCGTGTCTGTTAATACAACGAGCCGCCCGCCAAGGGCACCGGGCGCCTCGCGGCCCCCGCCTGCAGCGGCCGAGCCGCCTCCTTCGCGGCCAGGCGCCCCCTCCCCGCTGCCGCCCCCGGAGCGGCCCTCGCGGCAGCCGCACCGGGCCCTGCGGCACCGTCACCTACAGGCGGTAACGGCGGCCCGKCCCGTCCCGTCCCGCTCCGGTCGCGCTCCCACCTCTTGCGCTCCATGTCCCGGCCGGGCCCGCGCGGCCCCCGCTGCCTCCGCCGCGCTGCCCGAGCGGCGCT
>PTEX01000245.1:59296-107160 GCA_003342815.1 Eudromia elegans
CCGAAAGCAAAAAAAAAAAAGAAAAATAACCCAAAACCCCTTTTCTTGGGTTAAAAACCAACAGTTTGCACAGGCACCTCCGCTCTAATGGGCTGCGCAAGCCCCTCGTCCTATGGGAACGTATGGAAGGAGCGAGGCGACGGCGCGCAGACCGAACCCGGTGGGATCGGGGCCCTTCGGGAGCCGCGCGGGGGCCGAGGGCCCCGGGTGGCCCCGGCCGCGCCCCTCGGCCGCTCCGGAGGGTCCCCCTCCGGGTGGGAACCCCTTGGGGCATGAGGGGCTCCGGGGTGGGCGAGGGCCGCGGCTGCTCCGGGCGCGGAAGGCACAGCGGGATGAGCCCCGGGGGTGCCGGGAGTCGGCAGTCGTGGCCGGGAGCGGAGGGAAGGGGCAGGGACGCGCGGGGCCGGGGCAGAGGAGGGAGGGTTGCATAGGAGTTAGCACCTTGTGCCAGAAGAGGGTCCCGAACCGGCTGGCACCGCGGGCAGGCAGAACCTGGGGGCGCAGGGGGACCCCGAGAGCCACCCGCTTCTCCCGGGTCCCGCCGGCCCTGCCCACCGCGGAGGGACGGGACGTGTCACCCGCGGGGCCCCAAGGGCCACGTGGAGATGCGAGGGGGCCTTTGGCAGAAGTGTCCGCGCTGCACCGGGATCACGGGATGCCGGGAGCCCCACACGTTGCACCGGGATCGCGGGATAACAGGAGCCCCACACGCTGCACCGGGATCATGGGATGCCGGGAGCCCCATGTGCTGCACCACGAGCACGGGATACTGGGAGCCCCACGCACTGCACTGGGATCACGGGACGCCGGGAGCCCCACGTGCTGCACCAGGATCACGGGATGCCGGGAGCCCCACGCGCTGCACCGGGAGCACGGGGTGCCAGGAGCCCTGCCGGGGTGTCCCGACACCCCTGCTCCGGTCCCTCTGGCTGCGTATCTGCCGTCGGCACCGAGTGCGGGCCGATCTGGCCCATAGAGGCACCGGCTCGTGCAGGAGGCAGCTCTTCTGCTCGGGGACGAAAGCGGGTGAGTGGAGGGAGAAAAGGGGGAAAAAGAAGTAAATTCTGCAAGTTTTGTACAGTTACCAAGGCAGATTGCAGCCCTGGGCACACGCAGCACAGGGTTCAGGGCAGGGGAGGAAACAGGAGGACCGTGGGGCGAGCTGGGAGCCCCTCTCCTAAGAGCCACTCGCTGCCGTCCCCAGTGACTCTCCCAGAGCCTCCTGTCCCCAAGGGAACAGCCCACGGGGCTATCCCTGCAAGGCAGGACCGGCTCCGCACCCGTCGCACAACCACTGTCCCATCGCGGGGACCAAAACACCAGGATGCTCCGAACCGGCCCCTCCGACGTCACTCCCGCAGCGCCCGACCCGGTGGCGGGACCCGACCGCGCGCGGACCGGCCCAGGGCCCCGGCGAGGGCATCATCGCCACCTCTGCGAGGAAAGCACCACCTAAACCACCCGAATCCAGGGGAAAACCCCATCTCCGCGCCAGGACCGGGAATGGCCTGGTCCTACCGAGAGTCCTCCTCAGCACATGGGAGTCTCAGCCGGCACTGAGAGGGGAGGCAGTTTAACAAAATTCTGATCAAACCACAAATCTTCTCAAGTTTTCCAATTTTTGTTGACAGTTTATGGGGTTTTATGGCATTTTTCTCGACTACCGTTATCTTTTCCTCAAATCCATCTGACCTTGGCTGCCTCCTCCAAGTTTTGCTGCACAACCAAAGTGGCGGGGAAGCACTTTTGAACCTCTTAACCTTATTTTCTCTTTTCCTTTCCTTTCCCTACGGTTTCAAGCTCGCCAAGCTCGGCACGCCGCTCCCTCCCTTCCCTGGTCCTCCCAAGGGGAGGATTTGGGCCGGGAGCAGCGGGAAGGCCGGAGCACAAGTGGCGCCGCTGGAGCAGCCTCTTCCCGACGGCCTCTCTGCTCGCGCGGAGGCCGGAGCGGGGGCACTGTCCCCTCCCTGCATCGTCCTCAATGGGCCGTGCTCACGTGGCCCCAGCTCCAAGTGGCCCCGAGGGCCCGTCGGTCACCGGTGGCTCGACCTTCATCCGTCTCCGGCTGCCCCGGCGGGCGGAAGAACCCAAGGGAGGGAAGAGCGTCGCAAGCGCCAGGGGGTTAAGGGGACCGAAGGGCATCTGCTGGAGCCGGGCGAGCACGGAGCGCCCGGCAGGACCGCGGGCAGCGTCGCCGGTGGCTGCGGGACGCTCGGTCCCGCGCAGGAGCAGCGGGCACGGCTGGAGGGGGCTGGGAGCAGCCGGCGCCTCCAGAGCTGCGGTGGGAACCTCGGTGCACGGGGCAGCGTCGGCACCGGCGAGCCCCGAGAGCCTCTCCCATCCTGGCCGGTGCTCGGAGGTGGTTCCGACGCTCTCCTGGCCACGGGTGCTGCCAGGGCCTCGGCCAGCTGAGCGCATGGAGCCACGTATGGCAGCACCGGGAAGCCCTCGGAGAGCCGGGAATGCTGCGTGTGCTCGGCCGCTGGGCACATCTTGCTGGGAAAAGGCGCTCGCCTGCTCCGATGCAGGAAGGGGGGCCCAGTGCAGGTGCTGGTGGCCACGTCCCCGGCGTGTCCCCATAGGAAGGCCACGGTGTCACCTCCGAGGAGGCTTCGCGGATGCCAGGAGCAGAGCAAACCCGGCCGTGCAGGAGGGCGGCTGCGGCCCCACGAGGCCCCGTTCCCGGCCGGGGCTCCGCGCTCGCCGCCCGCAGCCAGCGCCGCCGCTGCCATCCTCCGAACGGCTTCTCCCGCCGCCCCGGCCGCTCGCTCCGTCCCTGCAGTTGTGGCTCGACGTCCCCGCTGGTCTCTGCCGCGCCGGCAGCGGGGCGGTCACGGTGCCTCCAGCTCCYGCCTGGGCTCTTCCTCTTGTGTCCGCGTCGCCGCTCACCCCAGGCCGCCCCAGGCCCTCTTGTGCTATCCGTCCTGCTGCGTCCCAGCAGCTCCTCGGGCCTTCGTCTCCCGCATCCCAGGCTCTGGGATCCGCCGGGAGACACTTGCGGAGCCCCGCGAGGAGCCGGCGCCGCCCGGGAWGCTGCTCTCGCTTGCTTTGCTCCTTGGACTTCCTTTGCCTGAAGCAGAAGTGGCCGAAGCGAAGAGATGCTGAATTCCGCACGGGAGTTGGTTGGTTGTAATGGAARGTACAAGCCAGGCAGGGAAAAACCTCCCCTCGCTGGGGCTACATTCGCTTTTAGTGGCTTTTAGAGCCGAATCTGAGAATTCCTCTCTTTATATCCAGTCTCTCTTAATACAATTTTAATATTCTGGTTGATCCTAAAGATGCAACGTTAACTATAGAACAGCAGCAGAAAAGCGGGGGCGGGGGGTACAAGACATTTTTTTTTTATACAAAAAAAAAAATCTTTTCGTTGCTTACAAAACATATGCAAAAGAAGCTAAAAAAAACCCCAAAAGGCATTGCTATTTGTTCTACATAAAAAATCTCATAACTAATGTTCTTTTTTTTAAAAAAAAAAGAAATATTAAGCTTAGGCACAATTTTGCTGCTGGCTGCTTGTGAACAAGCCAAGAGAACACGCCACCCCCTCCTAACTGAGTGATATGTATTGACTGTTCCGCACTTTATACTTAAGGCAATTTTTTGTTTTTGTTTCGACAAAAGTGTTTTTCCGTTTCGTTTTTCCACCCCTTACGTCATGCCAGGATCCGTCCACGTGTGTCAGTATTAGCAGTACTAAAGTTTATGGTTCGAGAAGGCTGCAGGTTACACCGAGGCTTTTCTCTTCCTACAGATCTCTGTATCCCAGAGGAACGACGGGAGCTGCAAGGAAACCGAACACACGGGAGCGTCAGAGCCACGGAGAGCCCGGCTGGCCGCTCCGGCGGGAATGCGCTCCGGGCGTCTCCGGTGCTGATGCCCGACAGAGCATCCRGGACCCAACAACCCAGCCAGTTGATGCGCAAATGATACGTCAATGAGCAGAGATGGGACTGAGGCCACCCGAGGTGGCTCCCGGGAACACGAGGGGGTCCCGCAGCCAAGGACGGAGAGCCGGGCGCAGGACGGTACCTTCACATGTGTCCCACAGGGTTGTGACCCTCTCCTAGACCAGGATGTGAAGCTGAAAGCGTCATCTGGGGATCTCCTACTACTCCGGACACCTTCTCCTCCTCCCGACGCTTCAAGCAGGCGGCTTTCGGGTTCAGGTTGCGCTCTGGGCCGGAGAGAGCAAAGGAGGGAGCCTCAGGGTGCGCGGGGGCCGCCCGAGGGACGGCGAGGACGGACATGGGGCCCCGCGCGCGGACCCGCGGCCGCACGCGCTCCTCCTACTGCGACGGAGCGAGCCCCCCGCGCGACCGCCCCGCGCAACCCGGCGGCCTCCGCCAGCGCTCCGAGTTTTCCAAAGCTGCTTCGCRGGATGCAGGAGCCCGATTCCCGGAGGAAAGCGACAGGGAAGGGTGCTGCCTCTGAAAAGGCAAGCCCAGCGCCACGGCCAAAGCGGGAGCTCCGGGAGCCGCGCGCGCCCGCGGGGAAGGGGAAGCGAAAGGCCCCGCCAGGCTCCTGGCCGCCGTGTCCATACCTCGTACTTGCTGCTCCAGGCCCAGAATGACCTGCACCGCTTGCTGTAGGATGATCAGTTTGGTCTGCGCTTTGTCCGTTTTTAAGTGCATCTGACACATGCGTCCCAGTTCTTTAAAGGCCTCGTTAATGTCCCGCACACGCACCCTTTCCCTGGCGTTATTGGCCATTCTCCTCTCCCGGTCCCTCAGATCTTTGTCCTCCAGTGACAGGGCCTCGTCTGTACTGCTGGGTTCACAGCACCACAGGGTTAGTCAGGGGGTGGCACCGACACGGGGGCCTTGGTTGCCGTGCTGGGAGTGCTCCTGGTGTCCGCTGCGAACGGCTCAAACGGCCTCGCTCCCGCTAGGCCAATGGTACCTGCGGGGCTGCCGGTGCCGCCCGGCGCCCCAAGGTGCTGCCAGCGACGGGGCCGGGCTGGGCGCGCGGCCCCGAGCTCCGGACCAAGAGCTTCGACCCCGAATTTCGCCCGGGTTCTCGGCCGAAGCTCCAAAGCTCCGGCGTGCTCAGGCCAAAGACCCTGGGGTTTTTCCCCGCCGCTGTCACAGACAGACTTGGTGTTTTTGGAAGATTTTGTGCAAAAATCCCATCTGCGGCAAAATGGCCCTGGGGTTGAAACTTCATCCGGGTCTTCCAGGGGGGCCAAATAGGTAAAAACCCACCTGGATGGGGCGAGTTTGAGCCCCGGGAGCCGGCGCCGCCTCCRCCGCCATCCTGCGAGCGGCAGGCAGGGCCCTGCTGGCAGCACCTCGACCGGGCTCGGCCCGGCCCCTCCGCACCCTCAATTTACAGACGACCTTCTGCCCCAGAGCAAAACCTCTCCTAGGAAAAACGCTGCGCCAAGAGGGTCCTCCCGAGACCTGTGGCTCCAGGGTGAAGCCTTCGGCCAAGAGGGGCTGCAGAAGCGGAGCCCTCCTGGAGGCGGATGAGCCTCCGGTTGGTGCCCAACAGTGCAGAGGGGAGGCCAGGGCTCCTCAGGGGAGCCTGCGCCTACTGGAGGGTCACCCGGGTGCCCTGGCCCTGCCTGTGTCCCCTCCTGGAGACTTGGTCCTGCCTGTGTCCTCTCCTGGTGCCTCATCCCTGCCTGTGTTCCCTCCTAGAGTCCTGGCCCTACCTGTGTCCTATCCTGCGGCGCCCTGGGGATGCTCCGGCCGGGACAGGGAGGCTGCCGCGTTCCCGCTGCCCTGGACCTGCTCACGCTCTCGCCTGGGCAGGGACCCGTCTCATTCCCATTGTCTGCTCCAAACGAGGGCCGGTAGATTCCCGGCTGTCTCTCTCATCCCAGCCGGGCAGGATGGAGCCGGGTCCCACCACAGGCAGCGAGCAGGTTCACGGGGCAAAGCCGGGAGCCCCGAGGTGCCGGGGGACGTGAAAGGGGGCGGCCTGTCCCCTATGACACCGCTGAGCTGCTCCCTTCCCTTCCTTAGCTGCCTGCTGGTGATGACGAGCCTGACTTGGTCCCCATGCCCAGCACCAGGGTCCTCTCCTGCTCCTCTCCCGCCAAGCGGCCGGAGCGCAGGGAGGCCGGACGCTGCCCTAACTCCCTGCGCTGCGGCCGGGAAGGGGTTAAAAAGGGACAAGCGTGGGAGACCAAAGTGACCGCGGTGCCAACTCTGCCTGGCYCTGCCCTCCCGCCGCCCCCGGGGCTGTCTTGGTGAGCGAGCAGCAAGTACAAGGTAGAGAGTGGGACCACCGAGAGGTCAYGGCTGGGGACTGTCTGTAGGAGAGCAGAAAGAACAGAACCAAATAAATAAATAAATAAAAATAAATAAAAGGAAGGGGAAGGTTTTTGTTTTTTTAAAAAAAAAGAGACAGGAAAAAATATACATGTTATGAAAGGCAAAAAATTACAAACTGAAGAGAGGCACAAAGGACTCCAACATCAATGCAACAGCAGAGGCCAGCAGAGAGGAGCAGAGCCAGGCACAAACCACGGGCGGGAGTGACAACAGCCTCTGCAGAGAGAACGGGGTTAGGGGCGCCGGGCGCCGGGCATGCACCACGCTGCGGGTTACGGGCACCGGGCAGCAGGGCCGCGAAGCCGCCGCTCCCGCACGGAGCGACGCGCCGGCACGCGCCGGCCCTCGGGCTCCCGCCGGCTCTTCCCGTGGTGCTCCCGACTTTCCGGGTTTCCATCCCGCGGCYGGGCAGCCTCCTGCGCAGCCTCCTCGGGTTTGGTTTTCTGGCTTCCCGGCAAAGCCCCGAKGCGCAGGGGGAGCGGATGCCCCAGGCCGGGCGGGCGCGGAGGAAGGGAGCAGCCCTTGGGGGGACGTCCCCTGTGCGTCCCCCGCTACGAGACGGTCGCTTCCTTTTTTTTTTGCTAATTTTTGCAAAACCAGGCGAAAGCTGGAGCAGCCTCCGCATGCGAGGAGCGCGGGTCCCCCCGGGGACCGGCATGCAGCACACGCGCGAGCAGCGGGCAACCAAAGAGAACAGCAGGGATACAACAAAAGGAAGAGAAAACAACAACAAAAAAGAAAAAAAAACCAAAAAAAACCAAAAAACAACAACAAAAGAAAGACATCAGCAACCTTGGGACTCCAAGGCCACAGGGCAGAGAGACAGTGCGAGGCACCACAGCACGTGTCACAGGAGACAGACAGACAGACAGCCCCGTGCCGACCAGATACGTAAAATATCACCACTCCGGGACCCTCACTGACCTCTAACTTGTTGCTCCAGGTTCAGTATGACTGATACGGCCTGGTGTAGGATTAGCAGTTTGGTCTGTGGTTTTTCGCTGTTTAGGTGGAGTTGGCACATGCGTCCGAGCTCTTTAAAGGCCTCGTTGATGTCACGGACCCGCAGGCGCTCACGGGCATTATTGGCGACCCTCCTTTCTCTCTCTCTCTCGGCTTTTTGCTCTGGGGGAAGAAGATCGTCCTCCTCATCCTCATCTTGACTAATGGTTTAAAATAAGAACGAGACAGGGACATTCCTCGCGTGCACTCTCAGCACTGGTCAACTCACAGCAAAGAAACACATGTTCAGACAGCGAGCGCCGGCCCGGTGCCCCGCGCACGGGGACACGCAGCGACTTTGCAGACAAGCAATTTAGACTCCTCTTCTTGCTCTTAGTTCTTTGCTTATAATTTTTTTTTCTTGTTAAGAACAAAGAAACCACCAAAAAATAGTGAAAAGTCCTGAGCTGGTGCCGGTGGCCGGGAGGTGCAGGCGGGAGCTCTGTGACGCTCCCGGACACGCTTGCTGGGGACGAGCCCGTGCACTGGAAGGGCTCTGCCTGCTCCGCTGCCGCGGGTCTGGCTGCTGCCAGCCAGTCCCAGGGACAGGGAGGCAGAGGAGGGAGGGAGGCCAGGAGGAAGGAGCTGGCGCTGCTGTGGCACCGGGGCTGCCGGGTGCCCTGGCCGGACCCCAGCCCCAACGTGCCCAGAGCAGTAACGGAGTAAGCGAAGGGAGAGACCTGTTCAAAGAGCACCTTGTTCTGTTCCGTGACGGTTTCAGCTCCTTCTTCTCCTCTTCCGAGTTGTCGGCCACCGAGGTGTTCTCCTCGTCCTCCTTCTCCTCCCTCTTTATCTCACTGGTCCCCGAGGAGACGCTGCTTCGCCCCAGCCCCCCTGACAAGCCTGTGAGGAAACAGAGCCACACATTGGAAGCGCCCGACCCGCATGGCGTGGAGCAACTGGGACCCTCGGGYCTCGTCTCCAGCCCCACTGTCCCCGGCAGCAGTGCTGGGGTCTGGAGAAAGCGGCGGGACGGGGAGGCCCTGAGGGAGCCGCTGCAGCAGGGAGCTCCGGGCGGACAGAGGCGGCGGGAAGCCCCGGGCGCCCCTGGTGCCGAGGGGTGTGCGGGTCCGGCCAGCCAGGGCCACCTCGAGCACCAGCTCCTCCTGCACCGCTGAGGGGACCRGCTCTGCCCRGCCACCCCATCTCCCRCCCAMCTCATGTCCTCCACAGCTGCAGCCCAACTTTCCGGAGCCCAGGAGCACCCTGAGGCCGGCAGAGAGGGTGGGACCACGCGGGTCAAATCAGAACCCACCCCCAAGCACCTCTGAAACCCAAGAGCCCTGCAGGGCTCAGACAGGCCCCGTCCGCGGGCGAGACGCGTGCGCGGGGCGGCCTCACCGCTGTACGTGTCCTGCTGCCGGCCGAGGTCGGGCAGCGCGCTGGGCTGCGAGGGCAGCGCGACGTGGTTGTGGAGCATGTTGGCACTGCCGGAGAGCCCGTCCTCGGGGTGAGCGCCCGTCACCTGCGGYGGGAGGAGCAGTGTGAGCTGCAGCGCGTGCAGGGCGCCGGCCTGCCGGGCACAGCCASGTACAGCCGGGCCCTGCTGGCACGCAACCCGGCCCACGCTGCTCGCCCCAGCTCCGCGAGCGCTGCTGCTTCAGCCTGGCCCTTCCCTGGGCGCAGCCTCCCCATTCGTGCCGCCGCAGTGGGCACTTGGGCACGCGGCTTCACATTCCCTGTGTCCGGGAGGCTTGGGAGTGGAGCTGGGTGGGTGTCCGGAGCACAAACCAGCCCTTAGGCATCAGTGTCCGTGCATGCGGAGCGGGACGTGGTGCCCACCCGAACGGGCTCCATAAACCCCRGAGATCTTGGGTGTCTGCACCTACCGCTGCCTGGCCGCGGGCTCGACCACAGCGAGTCACCTGATTAAACGTGTCCCCAGCCGAGCCAACCTGAAGTCACACCCCTTAGGGCTACTCTCACAATGTCCCCCTGGCCACCAAGGATCCCCACCGTCCCGCGCGCCCGCACTCACCAGGCTCGGGTGCCTGTTGCCCAGGGTCAGGACGGCCGGCGGGAAAGGCTGGCCCAGGCCGCCCACGGCACCGCTGTGAGCGGGCGCCGAGCCCAGTAGCCCGTGCATGTCCCCGTGGGTGCTGGGCATGGCGGCCGTCTGGCCCACGGCGTGATTCCTYAGCACATGGATGGCTTCGTCCAACCTGTCTTCCATTTTGTTTTGCTGTCAGGAGGGGCAGGACGGTGTTGGTTAGGGCGGACGAAGCGAGCGGCCCCCGCGCGCTCCAGCCTCCGGGAGCTGCCAGCCCTGCTCAAGCACGTGCCGAGGCAGCAGGGACAGGGACAAGCAGTGTCCCAAGGGGGCCAGAGCCAGGCTCTGAGGACAAGAGCACAGCCAGGGGTTGTACAAGGGCTCTGCTCTGCAAAGAGCAGCAGAAACGGGTGCAAACGTGCAAGGCAGGGCCAGGCCTGCGACGTGCCAAGGGGCTGCCGCTCGGCCATGGGTGCGAGGCCTCGAAGGCACGAGGCACCCAAAGGCGCTTCACCGTTTTGAATGAACTCTCTGTGCACCTGCAGGTGCTTGAGAGGGGTGCTCGATTGAGCCCTCTACCCCCGGCTCGGGAACTGCAGCAGGGAGGGTGACAGAGCCCTGGAACAGGCTGCCCAGAGAGGTTGTGGAGTCTCCTTCTCTGGAGATCTTCAAAACCCACCTGGACATCACCCCGTGCCATGTGCTCTAGGGGACCCTGCGTGTGCAGGGGGGTTGGACTAGACGACCTCTAGAGGTCCCTTCCAACCCTAGGCATTCTATGATTCTATGAGAACAGCAGCAGCAGGGAGAGGCGTCGGTGGCACTTACCAAAGTGTGGAGGCTCCCTTCGTAGCTGGGAGATAAGGCACCCTGTCCGCTCGCTCGCGACCACTGCGACGTGCCTGCAAGCCAACGCAAGCGGTCAGGTCGGCACCGGGCGCCGCAGCCACTAGATGGGGCTGGAAGCTGGGCCAGCGCACGGGGCTGCGGGAGCTGCGGGCAGCCGCGCAGGGCTACACGGGGCTACACAGGGCTGCACGTGGCTGTGGGAGCTGCAGGGAGCTGCGTGGGGCTGCAAGGAGCTGCACGGGGCTGCGAGAGCTGCAGGGAGCTGTGTGGGGCAGCACAGGGCTGCACAGGGCTGTACAGAGCTGCACGGGGCTACGGGAGCTGCAGGCAGCCACGCGGGGCTACACAGGGCTGCACGTGGCTGCACGTGGCTGCGGGAGCTGCAGGGAGCTGCAGGGGGCTGCACAGAGCTGCAAGGAGCTGCAGGGAGCCATGTGGGGCTGCATGTGGCTGTGGGAGCTGCATGGAGCTGCACAGGGCTGCACAGAGCTGCAAGGAGCCATGCGGGGCTGCATGTGGCTGTGGGAGCCGCAGGGAGCCGCGTGGGGCTGCAAGGAGCTGCATGGGGCTGCGAGAGCTGCAGGGAGCTGTGTGGGGCTGCACAGGGCTGTACAGAGCTGCATGGGGCTGTGGGAGCCGTGCAGGGCCGCAGGGGGCCACATGCACATGGAGCCACATAGGGACGCATGGAGCTGCATGGAGCTGCACAGGGCTGCAGGAAGATGCATAGAGCCACATGGGGCTGCAGGGGCCTGCATGGGGCCGCACAGAGCTGCACGGGGCTGCGGGAGCCACGTGGGGCTGCAGGGAGCTACATGGGGCCACATGGAGCCACACAGGGATGTACGGAGCTGCATGAGGCTGCATGGAGCCACACAGGGCTGGAGGGGGATGCATGGGGCCACGCATCTTGCAGCGGGCTGCATGCACCCCTCACGTGCACAGGTTGCCCCTGCTGCCCATTCTGGACCTCGCCAGGGCTTTACATTCATATTGACCAGGCGAGCAGGCAGCTGCAGCATCCCCGAGCCCTGGGGGTTGCTCTGATTTTTGCAGCCTGGCAGGGCTGCTGCATGGAAAGGGCTCTGCGTCCTGCAAGGAAACCTTCGCAACGTCTCTGTGCCAAGAGCAGCACGGTCACCTACCTGCAAGCCCTTGAGGGGAGCCGACCGGTGTGGAGGGGTTTGAGGAGAAGTTATTGCTAGAGTGATCCGGGGAATAAATCTGCAGCAAGAGAAGCATGCTTGGTCAGCATCACCCGGCCCTGCGGCTGCGTCTCCCGAGCCCCGGACCCCCGCTCCACTGCAGGGACCATCCCAGGGCACCTCCCTATCCCACTCCACTGCCGACTTCCCGCCTGGTGCCACGGCCAAGCCGGCTGGTCCCCACCGCACTGCGCTTGCGTCTTCCCGCTTCTGCCTTCCCGGCCATACTGAGGCCCTTCTCTGTCCCCTCACTGTCATTCCTGGGGTGGCAGCACGCCTTTGACATCCTCCATTTGGAGTAGGGAGCCCTGGGCCTGCCTGTCCCACTGCCAGCACTCAGCCGGGCAGTGGACTAGGTGCTAGGCTGGTGCATATGGGGATGTATCAGGTGTTTTAAATGGCGCTGCCTCAGTCTGCCCATCAAAAGCGGCTTCTCTGCAGCACCAGGATGCAGGATGGCCGCATACAGAGCCCTCAGTGGGAAACAAAATCTGGGAGGACTCGTGTCACCCCTCCAAAATTGCTGCATTTCTGGGGTGGGCGGTTTCACCCAGGCTTCTCGTGGGTTCCTCTTTGCAGCTGCCTTGAGGGGCCCCGTTATTCAGGGAAGGAGCCAGCTGGGGAGTCCCGGGATGGGACGGGGAGGAGGTTGGGAAGTGGGGAAGCTCTTACGGAAGCTAGTGCCTTGCCGAGCGCGTCTCCGGAGCTTCCGGCCGTGGTTCCTCGGTTCCCTGCCGAGAGAAGACAGAGGCATCAGCGCTGGTCCCAAAACTCACTCTGGTCACCGCCCCTGTGTGAGTCCTTCCCCGGCCACTGGCTCCGAGACTGAGGTTTCTCATTCTTATTGCTCTTGAAAATGAACAGCCAAGCAGAAAAATCCGCTCGCTTCCCGTGTTCCCTCTGCTCGGAGCACCAGGAGGGTGCATGCATCCCGTGGGATGTTCCCAGGGCTCCGGGATCGGGCTTGGCAGAGGCCAGGGCAGAGCCCTCCTCCCTCGCACAGAGACTCGATGCCTCCACCACAGCCAGGCTCGTTTCATTGGGCACCGGGAGCCCCTCCAACCCTGTTCCCCTCCTCCAAACGAGGGATTCTCTCCCAATCAAGGCTGGGATCCTTATTCCTCCAAGGAACACCAGTTCATTGCAGCAACAGGTTTTGCAACAGGTTCAGCAGGGTTGAGATGAAAGCACTTGGGGGTTAATGTGGCATCTGAACCAAGTGCCAGAGTTTCCATTCCTCATGGGGACGAACGGCTTCGCACCCCCTCCCCGTGCTCAGGCGGAGCTCCTCCCCACCCCTCATTTAGTCACGGATCCTCCACAGATCCTGGTCTCCTTCCAGATCTGACGAGCAAGGTGCAAACCCTCGGAAACTCCTCAAGGAGCTGCAAGCTCCCCSCTGCCCTGCCATCCAGCAGCAGGAACCTCACTAAGTCTCTTCTGCATGGAATAAACCTGATCCCGGGCGTGATGCCCAAAGGATAAAACATGCCCAGGACCCAGGACATCGGCGCTGCAGGAGGGTTGGGATGTCCCTGCTCAGCCTCCATGGGGTAAAGGGCTGGGAAGTGTGAGGTGGTGCTGGTGGAGCCGCCGGGACTGCACGTACCCATCAGGGTGTCCGTCCCACTGATGGGGGGCGTGTGGCTGGAGACGCCGTACGGGGTGGAGGCCGAGGAGAAGCCGGATACGGAGGGCAACCCGCCGTTGACCTCCCCTGAATGCATCTGGTAGTTCTGCGGGGAGAAGTGGCAGAGAGGCCCTCAAAACGCTGCAGCAGCTGCGGCCGCCGCGTCCCGATGCTGCCGCGGAGCCCCCTCCCTGCTCGCCCTCGGCGCGGGGATGGCACGGGGGACACGGTACCATTCGTTCGTGCTGATGTAAACTGTTGAAGCCGCCGGCCTGCGGGAGCGGGGAGGAGGAGCTGCCCAGCATGGCACCGTAACTCGCCTGGCTCACGGCGCCGGGGGAGCTCCACAGGTCGGGCGAGGTGTGGAGGCCGTCTGGAAGGTGAGCGTGGAGCGCTGAGCGGGGCAGGCGCGTCCTACCGGCCCCATCCRCGCGCCCCGGGCCCGGCCGGAGCGCTCAGCCCGCCGCCGGCCCCCGAGGKGGGGGCCTCCTCGGGCGAGGGCCTGACCTGCCATGTAGAAGGCTCCGGGATACACAGTGCTGGGAGGTTTCGAGGGAGTATATCCAGCTGGATCCCTGCTGAAGTCGTCACCTGAGTTGGATGGATACACCTGGAGGACAGGAGAGACGCTGAGGAAGGCGCTGGGCTGCACCAGGACCCTGGCACCCCCAGCCTGGGCGGGAGCCCCCGTCTGGGCCYTGCTTTGGGTGGCGGCCGCCGCTGGAGCCCAGAGAAGGGCGGAAAATGAAGCAGAGGAGCCCAAGGTCGGAGCTCGGAGCAAAACCCAAACCTGGGAGAAAACCTTCGGTCCCTGAGCCCCAACCCTGCCCACACAAGAGGCGATGGGTGAGGGGCTCGGCTGGCAACCGGCCGGGGAGGAAGCGCAGATGGAAGYGGATTCAAAGCCGAAATCTGCCCCTTGCCTTCCCGTAAGGGCTTTGCCCCCACAGCCCTGCACTGGCACCAGCAGAAGTTTCAGCTCGCCGCTCCAGTTCCCTTTCCCGCGGTTATAACTTTTGATGGGTAACCACAAGAGCGATTACTTCTGGACACGAAGCGAGCACAGTGTCCACAGGCTCGGGCAGAATCCAGGAGGAAACGGTGCCCGGGTTCCTAAACCCTCTGCTGGGATCCGCTTCCCTCCACTYGGGAGCTGCAGGGGAAGCTGAGGCRGGAGGGAAACCCTTCGTCACAGCCAGAGCTTTTTGGACCCCAGGCTCCAACCTCTTTTCCGAGAGTCCCTCTGGAGCCAAGGAAGCAAAGCTCACGACTGGGAATAAGCCAAAATGAGGGCGCATGAAGCGGAGCAGCCGCTCCGGGCTCGTGAAGTTGCCCATCAAGCCCGGTGCGGTGCCACCCCAGAGTGTTATTTAGCAGCATTTAAAGCACAGCAAAGGCAATGTGTTTTTCTTCCTCTTCTTCAAGTAACTAAAGCCATCCTAGAAAGCCTGTGCTGAAGGCTGAGTGAAAACACTCGTGTTTTAAGCAGAAATCTGATGCGTAAAGAAACTGAAATGCCACCTGAGATTACGTGAKAGCCTCTGCCAGGGCCTGTCTGCATCAGAGCCGACTCATCCCGAAACCGGGCTGTCCTTTCTGGTTAAAAACCCGCGAACGCTGAGGCTGGTGCCGGGGCCACGCGGCCCGACGAGGGCGTCTCGCTTGGGAAGAGAAACTGGCCTCAAGTTTCCCCTTCCCGACATCCTGGTGGGCGCCTCTTGCCCGCGCCGGACAGGAGGGGCAAAACGGGAGGATTTCTGCCTTTCTATTCCATCAACARGAAAAAAGGATGAAAAATAAACAAAGAAAAGGGGAAAACCAGGCCTTTCTCCTCCTGAATCTCCTTGGGTTGTGAGAGCAGCCAGCGCCTGCTGCGACCCGGCGAACATCCTTCCCTATTGGTGCCCTGTGTCTGCAGCGCAGAGCTGGTTAGGAAGGAAGGGGGATGAAAAAAGGGGAAAAAAAGGAAAAAAGAAAAGAGCGATGGAAACGGGGGAGGGAGAGCCCTGAGAGATGCAGACACCTGCCCCGCGCTGGACAAACACAACGGGAAGCGTTTGCCCCTTGGTGCTGCACGTCGGGGCTCACGCGGGCCCCGGGGCCGAGCAGAGCGGGGCGCCCGCGGCTGGGGCGCGGGGGAGCGGCGGCCGCGAGGAATACGACTCCGGCAAATTGACTTTTCCTCTAATTTGATTAAATAGCGGGAGCCGGGCCGGGGAATGGAACGGAGCACGTCTAATAGCCCCGCGCCATCTGCCAGCGCTGGCACGCGGCCAGCGCGCGCGGCAGCTGCGCGCACGAGCGCGCCGGGGCCCTCGCGGGAGCCAGCAGAGCCRGGGCCGCCGGCGCGCGCCTTCAAAGGGGCCGCTGGGTTTGGGGGGCGTATTTCATTGTGCTCCGAGCACCCTCGTCCCTCTTCCCTGTCGGCATCTGCACGGGCGGGTTTGAGCCCTCCCGGCAGCAGCGCTCCGGCCCCGCCGGAGCTGCAGGGTGCACGGGGGTTGCAGCCCTTTTTTAAGCCCTTTTGCAGCCAAGTGGAGGCTGCGATGGCAGCTCCAGGGGGCTGCAGGAAGTGGGAAATCAGCCCGGCGGCCCCAGTCCTCCCACGGTGACCCCGGGTGAGCTCGATTCCTCTGCCGGGGAGCCGCGTTCCGAGCCCCAGCACCGCCCGCCAGGCTTGTTGGAATGGGATTTACAGGAACGAGGGCTTTTGCCCCAAAAGTGAGCTGGAAAAAKCCCTGCTCAGTTGCCTGCTGCATCCTCGTTCCCACAAATTGCCCTGCGGCCGGAGACAAAACGCTCCCCATACACTGAAGCGCTGAGTTTTACCAGGGTGCCCGTCAGCCCCTTTGCTTTGCCTGGGACCGCTTGAATTCCTSCAAGCGCCGCCCGCTTCTTCCCGCGGGAATGGGGGCCCGGCGGATGCCTGAAACCTCCCTCACCTTTGAAATCCGAGGCCAATAAACGGCCATTTGCTGGGAGCAACGGTTTCCCCACATGGCGCTTAGCAGCTCCTAATTTCACGCRGAAACCTCAGGCAGGAGTTCCGATTCCCGCAGGGATTTTTCCCTACTAAGCAGCAGCTTTCAGAGCACTGCGGCCTTCCCGGCTGTGGGTGAGCGGCGGCACCGATTCCCAGCTCCATCCCATGCTCCAAGAGCCCCTGAGAGCAGTTCCCAATGTGGCTCCCTCCCTCCACGATCCCTCTGTCCTTGGTCGCCCCAAATCTGCACGTGCCGGTGCACACAGATAAGGAAGAGGAGGAGCACCCAGGATGCGGGATGAGGAATCACTTACCGAGGAGGGGAGTCCCGGGGGCACCTTGCGAACCTTTTTGGGCTGTGCATCTGGCGGAAAGAAACCAAGAGAKCGTCAAACGTTTGGAGGGAGCAGTTCCTCCTAAACGCACCCAGGAGGGACAACGGACCAAGCGGCAGCTAAAACCGCCTCGGGCCGAACGTGCGGAGCTGCTCTCAGAGCCCCAGAGCGAGAGCAAAATGAATGGGCGAGGACGAAGCTCCGCTCRTGCTGCGGATTCCTCATCCCGCTGCGGCTCCACGCGCAGGTTTCACCCGGCCCGACTCGACTGTGCAAGAAATTGCCTGTCCCTCCTGRCTCCCCAGGCTGTGCCTGCTCTCCCAGAGCAACTGAGCCCGTAAGAACACCCAGCCTCGGTGGGGACGTTGGAGATGTTTCTTGTTTCGCAGACAATCTGCCCAGAGTTAGAGAAGACACGTGGGGGGGTTTGTGTTGTCATTTGTGAATTAGAAAATGATTTATTGGGGAAAAGGCCCTGCTAGAAGGGGGCATCACCCTGGGCTGGTCCTCCCATATCCCCAGCCAAGCTCTCCCGCCCGGGCTCCAGCTTGGAGGGGGAAGACCCCATGTTTTGGGGAGGAAGGCGGAAAATATCCAGGCTGGTGAGGGGGGGAAGAAGCATCCTGAGAGGAAACACTGGTTAAAATTGGGGGGGTTTCTCTTTCTTTTTTAGCTCAGAACGAAGGAAAGCCCCACGTGGCGAAGGGAAGGGGCAAGGGGTGCGAGTCTGCCCCAGGGGGAGGTGAGGGGGGGAGCTCATCACCCAGGAGGAGCCAATGCAAATTAAAAAAGAAAAAAGACCCAAAAAAAAAAGCATTTCCCAGGCTGAAACCTGCGACGTTTTTAAAGCAGCAAATTAACTTTCAAGTATCAAAGCAGATGCGTTTTTCTGAAAAGCRCTGGAAAAAAATACCCGTACCACTAGGCTGCTTCTGGTTTCGTTTGTTGGGGAAAGCCCAAAATAGCAGCAAGAGAAGCAGCTTCGGGGGGCGGGGAGGGAGCGGCGAGAGGAAAACCCAAGTTCTGGAGAACCGGGGCTCATCCGTGCTCGAAATTCAGAGCGCACCTGCCCTGAGCCCCCGTGCAGAGCAGAAGGGCTCGTTTTCCGGGAAAGCCCAGGCAGGGCCAAGCTCTGCGGGAAGCTGGAGCGGGGCATGGAGTCACTCACCTAGGCTGCTCTCGGCACCTCTCCTGCGTGGGTTGTTGGGGTATGAGAAATACTGGGAGCCCCCCTTGACCCCGGTGGGGGAGAGCGTGCTCGGACTGGCGATTCCCATCTCGCCGGGCAGGAATCCAGCCTGCAGGACAGGGACACGGAGAAGGTCGGTCGTGAGACCCACCCTGTGCTCACCCGGAGCCCCCCCTCGCACAAATACAAGGGAAAACCAGGCTGGAGGGCCATGGAAACAGCCGGATGCGTCGGGAAGCACCGTGCATGCGTGCTGCAGCGTCCACGAGCGCTCAGAGCCACCCTTGGAGCTCCCAGCCCCATTTCCAGACCCTGATTCGGCATTTTAGGGGGTTTGGAGGTAACAAAAGCTGAGTTTCCATCCATCTTCAGAGGGGGATAAATCAAAGGAAAGGAAAATTTGGGGCTTTTCAGACAAGGGGTAAAGGCAAAGCGGCCGCTTTCCAACGCGGAAAGGGCTCGGGGAGGGAAAGAGCAGCTCGTGTGTTCACAGCTGGTGAAATTCCTGCAATCTGTTCCAGTGCTCAGGTTTCCTCCGCGCCGCGAACGCGCCGCGGGACAGCGTGGCCAAGGCAAGCAGGGAGCCGAGCGAGCCGGAGCGAGCCGGGAGCTCCGCTCCGCGTGCATGTTAACCCACTTTCCAGCACAAAAAAAAAAAGGGCTTTTCCCACCCCCTTGAAGGAGGGTGAGGATGGGGAAGAAGGCGACCGTGTGGGGAGCGGTGCAGGCGCAAAGCATCTGCTGWTGGACCGTTTTGGAGCTTTTTTTTTAACAGAAAAGCGGTTGAAACAACCCCGAAAATGGGAGCAACAACTGCTAGAGGGTGACAAGAGGGGCCTGTGTCCCCCRGGCATCAGGGGGCTGCGGCTCGCGCTGCAGCCACCCGATCCGTGCCGGGGCCCCTCGCCGGCGGCGGGGCCATTTGCCCACCCCGCTCCGGTTACCTCCCACCTCCAGCAGCCCCCCCCGGGAAACCTCGACAAAATCATAACATTAAAGAGGGCCTTGGCACCCGTCCCGTTTTGATTTTAGCAGCTTCAGTGGTAAATTAAATCCGCGCTGGCACGGCCAGCCGGCACAGCTGCTCCAGCAAAGGAAACATCCTCAGTTCAGAGGAGAGGAAATTATGACAAATTTGTGTAAAATTAAAACGTGYTCCACGCGTGTGCCCACGGCTGAAGGGCCCGGGGGGGACAGACCCTCTCCGGGACGGGGCTGATTGCAGGAGGGATCTGGGCAAAGGGCTCCCAGTGCCAGCCCCTCCGCTCCGTCCCCGAGTTGCCGCAGCAGGATGCGGATCCATCCCACAGCCCGTTTCCCTGAGGCAGGAATCGGGCGTGAGGCCCTTGCTCTCCGAGGGCAGGCRGTGCCCGAGGAGGATGTTCTGGTCCCTGGGGGGTTCCACGCAAAGTGGGGCAGCCGGGATGTCAGACCCGGAGGCGGGATGCAAGGCCCCAGGTGACTCCCTGTTCCCCATTCCCTGTCTGCATTCCCGAGCTCTCCCCTCCGCAGACCTCGACCCTTTTACCTGATTTAGCCCCGGCATCGCCGCGTCTCTTCCAAACGTGGAGTAGGAGGCTCTTTCGCTGCTCTTCCCTGGAGCGGGGACAGAAAAACACAACGGTTCGGGTGGGACGCGGAGATTTTCACCCTGCTGCTGGCTCAGAGGTGCAGACACAGCCCCAAAATGCGGCTTTTTCCACCCATTATCACCGAGGCAGCCAAGGTGGGGAAGAGTTTGTCACTAAGACAGTGGCCCCTCCACGCCCGGTGCATGGCCGCGCGGTGCCGAAGGGCAGCGCCGCACGGAAGCCAGCGCTCGTGGCCATGGAAACTGGTGGCTGCCGACCYGAGCAAGGAAGTAAATCCCCAAAACCCTCCGGCTAGATGGAAAACCACCCCCCGAGGCAGGTGGAGGAAGGGGAGAGCAAACCGAGGGCTGGGCAGGGCTGTCGGGTGGAGCGTGGGGTCCCACGCGAGAGCACCGCGCCGTCCAGAACGCCAGCAAAGAGCAGGGACGGGCCCCCCCACGCCGGGGCATCAAATGTGCTCAGCATCACCTGCCCACGCACTGCTGCAAATAGCCTCTTCACGGGGAGAAAAAGGAAGAGAGAAGAACCCAGCGCGCGCGGGCTGAGATGTTTCCACTCCGAAACGTCCCCGCGGAGCAGCCGGCCAAGCGAGGGGCCCGGGATGGCGCTTGGCTTCGGGGTTTCCCTCTCCCAAAGCAACCCAAGATGGTTCTTGGGGGGGAATGGGGCACTTTGGCACAAAGGGAGAAGCCCGGCCTGCCTGCCAGCACGCCAGGAATTTCTCACTGCTTGAACTGCAACCTTGTGATGGCAACGGGAGGTGCCGCCTGGAAAAGGGAGATGGGAGAGAGTGTTTTGCCAAGCTGCCTGGCATAACCCGAGAGCCTGGGAGGAGCCGGGCACAGCGGGACCCTCCTTGCCTTCCCGCTCCCCTCCTTCCTATTCCGTTTCRGAGGCTTAAGCGTTAAGCAAAGGGAGGTCAGGATGGCAGAGGCTGGATCTCTTAAATGACCTAATTTTTAAAAGCGCTTAGCTGCTATATTTGCCACAGCGACTCGATGGAAATAACTCCGTGGGGTTGCCCCATGGGGCCGTCACGATTGCTCCGAAACTGGAGCAAAACCCAGGTAATTCCCGGCCGGTTCAGGCCGTTGGTGAGCGTCGAGCGTCCCCGTGCCCGGCACGGCCGTGGGCAAAGCCCCTCTCCTGTTGGCAGGCRGTCCCGGCACACKCTTGCAAGGGGGAAAATAAAACAGMGACTGCAAAATACAGGCAATCTGCCTCCTATTTCTCAAAAAAAAAGAAAAAAGAAAGGAAAAAAAAAMCCCCAAACCTGCGATGTTCATCTGAGGTTTCTTCCTTCCTCAGAAAGAGCAGCCCCGCGCATGCTGCTGCRAACTGGCGTGCGGGTTAGTGCCTAAAAGTGCTCTCTTTTTGCAGCGATGCACAAAGAGGACAAGCAGCAAAAGTTGCAAATTTAACTTGGGRAAAAAAAAAAAGCAAGATTAACTTGCAAAAATTGCCAAAACAGAACAAACCAAAAAGGGAGCGTTTGCAAGCCCCACCCGTGGCCGGATTAAATCCGTCGGCCAGGAAGAACCCGACTGCCCACGCTACCCCCGCGATTAGAAACCCTTCTCCGAGAAGCAGCTAATTACTAGGAATAATTACTAGAAAGAAACCTCTTAGGGCTTATCGGTTTCCCTGCTGTTTAAACAATCCCCCCACCCAGCCTCCACCACAGACAAATGGTAAAAAAAGTGATTTTTAAGAAGAAAAACCAACTCAAGCTATCTAGCGTGCTGCAATGCAGCCAAGTGTCTCCTTTGCACTTTCCCAGGGCTGCCAAAGCATCTTCCCCATGGAGCTGAGCCTCCATCACCTCCAGCATTGGATCAATTCCCTCCCCGCTTCCTACTGGAGTCTGCTGCTCTCACTGCTTTTCCTGCCTTATTTTTTGACTGACTTGCTGCTTCAGACAGGCACCTTCCGATGCTGGCTGCACGCCGCCACTGGGGAATGGCGCCAGTGGCGCAAATGGGAGAAAATTCCCTGTGGGAATTGGACGCCTGGGTCCATCCTTGCGTGGTCCCTCTCTCTGTGGCAGCCCCCTTGCTAACAGGGGAAGCCAAAACTCACGGGGGGTCTTTGCAGAGCCCTCTCAGCTCAGTCTCTCCCACTAYAACCGGCTGTTGCTCCCAGCACAATCCATGTTCCCCCTTGGTATATTTCCTCTAGGCGGTTCTGATCCTCCTTGAAAACCAGTAAGAAACGGATATAAATTTGKGTTTTGAAGAAGGGCTTAGCAAATAGCCCGTGCACCTTTATCTATCCCAATGCACTTGACAGCCCCCGATCTGCTCCCTCTACCTCCTCCTGTTTTCAAATTCACCAGTTGCACTAGATCATCCTGTTAGCATCAGCTTTTCCAGCTTTTTCCCCTCAAAAGGGAATCCTGGAAACCAGGGGCTCTCGGCCAGCGTGACACGTTCCCAAAGTTTGTGTTTCCCTTCCCACTTCCTACTCCTTGTTTTCTGCAGCCACGTGCAAAACGGTGCCTGAGAGTGCCCGGACTCATTTCTCCCATCTCCATTCGTCATCGCGCCCCTTGAAGCATCTGCAGGAGTTTGGGGAGTGGGAAGGGGAAACGGCACCCAGGGCTCCTCCTTTGGTCCATCCTCCTCGGGCCGCGAGCAAAGAGGCAAAGCGAAACCTATTTATTTTGGAATCCGCTCCCGGCATCGGCGTTTTCTAGTTTAACCACAGGCAATTTTAGAAACGAGCAGGACTTTGGCACATGAGATGTGTCCCCCTGGCTGCTCCTTCCCGGCGAGCCCCGTCCGGGCAGACGCAGCCCCAATGAGCACCCAAGAAATGCGAGCTGCTGCCTCCTCGGATGGGCAGGCTTGGGATGAGCATKGGATTTGGGGGCCCTGGCTCCTGGGGACCCCCGCGGCGGCGCTTGGGTTCAAGCCCTCGCCAACCCGCCGCGTCCCGTCTGAGCCGGAGCCAGACACGTCTTCGCTGCACACATCAAAGGGAACCTCCRCGCTCCTCCTCCTGCGCTGGAAACTTTCAGGGCCGACTTCGCCRCAGGGCTGGGATGGGCTCCCTTGCTCCAGCACCCCCGGAAAACCCTGCAGAATGTCAGCAAGACTGCCCTGCTTTGGGAAGGAGCATCTCTGCTTCGCCTGCATCCCGTYGGGCAGAAAAGAAGGAATAATGCCCTTGGAGAGCCATGGGGCAAAGGGACGTCCTGGAAAGGCTCCTCTCCGTCTGCGCAGGACACCAGGGGGAAATTCCAAGTATCTGGCTGCCCCAGTGGGGAGCGAAGCGGATAGAGGGCGGGATGCGCCCGGGAGCACCGCGCGGCACGCGGGGAGGAAGAGCACGGACACCTGCTTCCTCGCGCCACCGGCTCCGCTCTTCCTCCTTCTAACCAGTGCCGGCAAAGGAGGAACCTCCGCTGCCCGCAGGGATTTTCAGCCCTAGCGCAATTCCCTCTTCCGAGGCTCCCCTTCCGAAAGGCCGGCGGGCGCCGCTCTGCCCTCACGCCTCCCCCTGCCTTGCTGCAGGATTTCAGCTGCCGATGCCTTGGGAAAGGCGCCGACAACTAACCTCAATTCCTGCCTAATGGAATTAGAGCTCTCTAAGYCCTTTGGGAGGGGTATTTTCCGCCCTTAATCTCTGCTTCCACCTCTGAGCTTGGAGAGGTACCTGGGTAAATGGGGGCTGTGTTGTCCCCCTGTCTGTGAGGCTGCAGCAGGGAACGGAGGGGCAGGATGGGGCTGCTGGAGCAGGGGGTACGGACAAGTCCCCACATCCGCTCCATGGTGCTCTCAGCTTCCTGGCCCACACCCGGAAGAAGGTCACAGTGAGGAAGGACAGAGGAGGACAGAGCCGGTGGCACCCACACGCTGCCACCGCGGCTGCAGCTGCACGACCATGTTCTCCACCCAGGGCTCCCTCCTGTCACCCCCTGCTGCAGCATCCCCCAGGCTGGGGACACCTGGGCCCCGCTGCCCTCTGGAGCCTCTTGCGAGACCTTGGGGACGATGAGTGCTCCTGCAGAACAGGGGGAATCACCACGCGCACAAACTGCGTCCTCGTGTGCCAGGGGGTCCCGGAGCCTCCGGACAGCAGCTACTCTAACCACGGCTGCCAGCACCCGCGGACCAGGGCTGCGTGGGACAGGACGGCTGCTCTGGGCACTTGCCGGGTCAAATCCCAGCCGTGTCGCGCAGGGATCCGTGGCACTTACCCACCAGTCCCGGTCCCAGGAAGGGCGAGGACGACAGGCTGTTGTGAGACGGCAGCTCCCGGTGCTCTCCGTAATGGGAGCCATCACTATAGTTCTGCTGGAGGGACAAGGGATATTTGTCACCGGACACGTGAGGACACAAAGCCGAGTACGAGGCAGGCATGGAYAAAGCGGCGCAGTTCAGCACAGTGTGACTCCTCCTGGGATTCTCTTCACCTCGTATCAGGGACCAAGGAAGGGCAGAGCCAAGTTGCTGTTTCCAGTGCAGCTACTCTCAGGAGATACCAAGACCCCCCACCTTAGTCCCAAAGCTGCAACAGTTGCTCTGCATCCAAACTCTTCCAATGGGCACGGACGTGATGCCACCCCCAGGGCRGCGGGGGCTGTGGAGCTCAGATGTGGCCCCAGAGCTCAGATCCATGGGCGGGTTGTCCCCTCCGACAGCCCCACACCCGTGCCTGATCCCAAAACGGAGCCAAGAGGTGCAGGGCAGCCTAGGGAAGGGGATGGAGCCCCCGCGGAAACCAACCCCACGGAGCCATCGAAACAGCAGCATCTGTCTAAAAAGCACCGTCCCATTTGAGTTCCTGTCTTGCCACTCTTCCCCTCCTCAGGCCCCAATTTTAGCTGTTGCAGCCTGGATTCTGTCTCTCCCCAGCCCCTCCAAACCTCCCACCCATCAGCGACGTCCCTGTTGCCTCCCAAGTGACACTCATCTAAAATGGGGCGAAAAAACATCTTCTAGGGTGAGGACCCACCCGGGCCCGACCACATGGGCCGGGAAACGATCCTCAAAGCCCCGTTTATTTTTTTTGGAGCTCCGTGTTTATGCTTCGTCCTTACCCTTCCTTGGTCAAACGTGGAGCTGTTTTGATCTCCCGTTCCCCAGGAACCCGATCCCGGTCTTTCATCCAAACCTACGGAACAAAACAGGAAGAACAAAGGTTACTCTTGCTTTATCAGCAAAGCCTCAAAGGTGTTCTCACAAAATTAACTCTTCCTTCCACAAACAAAACGCTATTTTCATTAATAAACCACTTCCACTTGGCGGCACGGAGCCGCCCCCGCCGTCCTCACCTTCCCTGCTCGGTGCAGGGCTCTGAGTGGCCCCTCCTGCCCAAGAGCAGGAGCGGGGGGGTTCGAGGTGACTTCTCGCAGCCCCCGCTTTCCCCAGGGAGCAAGGTTGCGAATTCCCACAGCGGGGCCCGCGTCCCGCCGCGTTTGCAGCGTGCAAACAGAGCCGGCGCTGCTGCTCCCTTAGATCGCGGGCCAAATCCCGCTCCTCGGGACACGTGGCGGGATCAAAAGAGCACCTAAGGCCCGGAGCAGCCTCCAACGTGCTTTGGGGGCTAGGACGCCCTCCCCGCGGTTCAGCCAGGCTCGGGCGGGTGGTTCATCCGAGACGCCGGCGCCTGCAGACGCGCTCACGATCCGACCGATCCAAGCGAGGCTGCTCCTGCTTTCTAGCTCGCCTCGCAAAGCCCGGCCTCATCCCAAGGGAAAGGGCCCTATCGGCAACAGGGCTGTTAGCGACCCTCGCGCYGCGGTCCTTGCGAGCGGAGCTGCTCTTCCCTATCCCAAACACCGCGTTCCCGCTGCCATCCCCAACTCCTGCGCTGCTGCCGGAGCCCTCTCCAAGCTYGGGGTCCTTGGGGACGCCCCCTAATCCGGCACTTTCGCCTTTTCCAAGYCACATACCACAGGCCGAGCTGCTGCAAAGGCCGAACTAGCGATTTCTGCAGCTCTTTCCAAYTGGGGCCGGGTGGGAGCGAGCGGCCGGGCACGGGGCACCCCCGACTTCACCCTCGGCAAGCTGATTATCATGGCAAACACGCTGCGGATTTGTCTCCTCCGCTCCCCTTACTGCTCATTTAACCAGAAACTTCTTTCAAATTACATCCTTCTATTTCGGTGCCTTTGTGTTAATCATTTCCCCAGAGAATTGGTGTTTAATTGCTGTCTAATTTGCATAATTATGCATATTAATCTCCACACCTAATGAATATTCATACTTCTCATTTAGATTTTGTTTTCTAATCAAAAATTTCCAATGTGATTACTGTGCAGAGTAGGGATAAGCCTCTAATAATACCTTGGATACCAGGGAGAATTACTGCCAATTCTGCCACCTCCTACTTGCTGGAAGAAACTTTCCCTTTGCTCCACGTTTTTCCGCACGCGCCAGCGGGGCTGGGGGCGCTTTGGCTTTTGCGGGCGTCCTGGAAGTGCCCCTGACACCCCCGGCAGCAGCCAACGTGCCCCAGCTCCGGCTCGTCCCGTCCTCCTCGGCGGCTCCTCTCCGCACGCCCTCGACGGCCAAGGGTGTCGCAGGCCACGTTGGAGGGGACATCGGGGGTCGCTGCAGAGAGCCCGGGTGCCTGCAAGGGGTCTTCGGGTGGGGGTTTAGCCAAAATTCCTGGAAAAAACTCCCCACTAGGGCTGCCGAAACCCAGGGACGCAAGGATGAGGCCACAGGTGACGTTCCCAGCAGCCGCCGGAGTGACAGGGGCCCCCACTGGTCCCCCGGTGCAGGCAGGGGGCAGCAAAAAGGCCCCTTTTCCCTCTCTCCTTCCCTCCTTCCCCTTCCCGCTGCCCTGCCCGTGCTGCTTCCAAGGGCGGCTGGGGTCACAGGGCTCCCAGCCGAGCGGGAAGCGGAGCCCGGAGGCTCCCGCCTGCCCATCCCGAGGGCTCCCGGAGGCTCCCGCCTGCCCATCCCGAGGGCTCCCGGAGGCTCCCGCCTGCCCATCCCGAGGGCTCCGAGATCCTCTCGCGGCCAACCCRGGTTTAAAACACCCCCRTTTCCCAGCGAACCGAGTGCGTTTCCAACGTGGAAAATGSCAAAATAGGAACCGCCGCCTCCTTCCATTAATATAGTTATTAAAAAAAAAAAAAAAAGCACAGATTAATTGTGCATTTTAATAACCCTCATCATGAATATTCATAATGCATTTCTTGCTCGTGTTCTAATTAAAACGCACTAATAGAATAAGATGTAGCTGTCAGACAGCAATTTTTTTTTCTTTTAAATGACTTTTACGCCGGAGCTAAGGAGAGCTGGTAGACGAGCCCCGTTAGAAGCGCTCAATGTGGAGAAAAATAATTTGCCCAAATTTAGTCTCCGTTTCATAAAAAGAAACCTCCACYTGCCCAGAGATGCTGTGCTCCCTCCCCAGCCTCCACGCATCTCTGGATTCCCTGGGTCCGGGAAGGGACCATCTGCAGCCGCTCTGGCTCTGCAGTAAGCTGTGAGCAGCCCGGTTCCGATGGGGGGAATTCCTCTGGTTTTTGCCTTTTTTCTCTCCTTCTGGGTGTGTTTTGCCCAGGCCAGTTCCGGTCGTGCGCTCCCATGGGAGCACCAGGCTCCTTCCCGGGGCGGGAGGGCTGGGATTGGCATCGCAGCCCCGTTAACGGGGAGCTGTTAAGCGGGACTCGGGAAGACACAGGGCACTCGGCGCCGCTCCCACCGCCCCGCAGCCCCTCCTGCTCTGTGCTCCATGCGCCGCTTCCAGGATAGTGTGCGGGATTCCCGGAGCAGAGGACACCACATAAGGAGATGTCCGCTCCGGCTTCCCGACATAAGCAGGGCCTGCAGAGTGATTCCGGGGAGAGCCAGGCCGGGAGGCGCCGAGGGGAGCACATAGGAGGTTCCGTGGCAGGATGCGGATGCCCAGGAGCCAGAGCAGAGCGCTCAGATGTCCCGGCTCGGAGCGGGGACGGCGACGACGGAGCCGCCGCTGCCATGCGATTTGATTCGAAGCGGAGGTGACAGAAGGCGACCTGATAAACACTTCCAAATTAAGCAGCTTTGGGGCCTAATCGCTCTGGCGATCAGCCTCCGAGCAAAATCTCCCCTAAAAGGGATTTGAAATCAATAAAATTAGTCGACTAGTAATTAGCTTCAGGCCCCGGCAAACCAGCAGAGCTGTTTTTCCCGGCGAGGGCTGGGGGCCCCGCTCCTCTTCGGGGCGAGGGGACGTGAAGGGGCCGCACGAGCAGCAGCAGAAGTCACCGCGAGTCACGCAGGGAGCAGGAGGCGGCCGGAGGGGGAGCTGGGGCCTTGGAGAGGGGCCACGGAGCCGGCCTGTTTGTCGGCAGCAGCCCCCAGAAAGCGGAAAAAACAGATTGCGGGAGCTGCCGGCGCCGCTGTTTACGGACGTGGCGGAGGACGGGCCCATTCAATGCGCTCACTTCCCCTTCCCGGCAAAACAATATCCATAGGTTTTCCTTCTTCAAAACAGGGAGGGGGGACTAGGAGATGCCGGACACCTGGAATGACGCTCGGGGATCCCTTTTCTGAGACACTCAAAGAGGCAGAGCAGGAGTCTTGGCCCTGGGTGGCAGAGCTCCCAGCTTGTCCCCAGCGCTGCCTCTGAAGGACCTCATGGGCTGGAGAAGCACCGGAGCGCTTGGAAAATGGAGCATGGGAAAAGCCGGGATGGGGCCGCGTTTCCAGTGGGTTTTCCAGCAGGCTGGGGGCCAGGCTGGCAAAGCCCCCGTCTCCACACTGCTAAACTCAGCCCAAAAGCCGGTCCAGGCGGAGGAAGGTGGTGGGAAGAGGAGGGTGGGAGACACGCAGGGAAAGGCAGAATTCCCATGTCCGGTCCCACGTGAGCCAGGGGACAACTCAAACGTCGGGATTTCTCTCGGTGATGATAAATGCACAGAAATTCCCCCGCGCCCAGGGATGCCGGGCGCCGCTCGCCGTGTCCCCGCGCTCGGGGATGGGCTCGGGCGCCGGGAGGAGGTGACACTCCTGCCAGGGTGACTGTCAATCCCTCGGCCCAGCACCTGCGCGGGTCGGAGCCGCTCCGCAGCAGGCGCTGTGACTCCCAATGCCAAAACAAGCCGGAACACATAACAGTAATAACAATAAACAACTAACTGAAAGCCCCTCGGATTGGGGACACCGCAGCCGAGCAACCCGCCGCGTGGACAGCCCTGCCTGCGAGCCCCAGATAGAGTCAAGAAGCCGCACGGTGACACAGAACAGACCTGTGAGAACAGGAGGGAGGGGAGAAAATAAGCTGGGAAACTCCAGTGTCGGCAGTGGGAGCGCGAGGGAGCAGTGGGAAAGGGGCACGGGGTGGCCGCAGCGGGACAGGGCCCCAGCAGCACCGCTGCTCCGAGCGCAGGCTGCTCAAGGAGCCGCTGCGTCGCTCCAGGCACCCCCAGGGCCGCAGCAGGACAGGGAGGTGCCTCGGCTGGCCCCGTCTCCCATCGCTCTCCTCCGAGCGTGTCCTGCTCACATCCAGAGGGAAGCTCCAGCGCCAGAGCCCGCCCGGGGCACCCGCTCGTCCCAAGCGAACCTGAGTGCGTGGCAGCGTGTGCAGAACCACCCGCTCCGCCTGCATTTAGCAGCACCAGGGATTCAGCCCGTGCAAAACAAGCCGAAACGGCACTCCGAGCGCCTGCCTCAGCAGAGAGGGTCGCCACGGTTCTCCCGTCCTAGCAATCCCACCRCTTCCAAGGTAAACTTCCTTGGACCTGCAGGGAAAAGCAGAGCCCGTCATCACGCGGAGCGGGAGCCCGCGGGCGACTGCGGAAGGCAGAGTCGGCACGATGCGGCGCACGGGTCTCCCAGAGCGGTGGCCGTGATCCCGCCGGCACCATGGGATGCCCCGTGCCRTGTGAGTCACCCCGCAGGAAGGATCTGCAGGGCAGGACTGACCGGCACGATGAGAAAATCCTTCTGGATGAAGCGTGCCCAGCAGCCCCTGCCCRGCGCAGCGCGCGCCGGCTTCTCTCTGCTCGCGCTTGCACGACCCCGGTTGCCACAACAGAGGTTTCTGATCTTTTTTCCCCCYGTTTTCCGACATGGGAAATGCTGCAGGTGCCAGGACATCCCTGGAGCTATCCCGAATCCCGGCAAGGCACATTCCGGAGAGGGAGTGCTTGCCCTCCCAGGCTCCTGTCCTTACAGCCTCCAGCCCACGCAAGSCAGCAGCCCTGGTAGTGGTGTTGGATCCGTTCCTGCTGGACGCTTCCCATTGTGAAGCCCATTCCTCCCGGGAGCTTCCCGGCGCGAGGCCCATCCCGCTGGGAGCTCCCCGGCAAAATGCCCATTCCACTCCTGCTGGGAGCTTCCCAGTGTGACACCCAGCATGAGGCCCCAGTGCCCATGAGGGGCACCCGCCCTGGGTACCGAATGCAGTGCTGCGCTTGGGGACACATTTCCACACCCAGATCCGCCACCTGATCCACTTCAACGGGTGCCTGCTGCRTCTTCCAGCGGACACATCCCGGGTTAAATCCCACACAGGGCAAGGGCTGCCCTCCCTTTCCGTGGTCCCGTTGGGATTTCCACACAGGCCACGTTCCCGGGAAGCTCTCCCCCTTCCCGGGTGAATAYTGAGATGCCGGGGGAGGAGGTGGCAGCAGCTGGCGCTGGGATTGAGGTGCCCCTGCACACCCAGGGCTGGTGTTCCCCGGGGCCATCCACAGCAGCTCGGCCCTCTTGGTCTGATCCCACAGGTAAAAGCAACAATTTAAAAAACTAAGCAATGTTCACCATGCAGCTCCTAGGAAGCCCCACAAAGAGGGCAGGAAATAGGACCGTGGCCAGGCCAAGTCCYGTAAATGTCACCAGAGTCACGTGTGCCCTTCAGGGCAAGGGCCTGGAGGCCAAAAGGGACCTTTTAGGTTATCTGGTCTTCCTCCCCTCCACATTAGGCTCCAATTTMTGGTGTCTAGACAAGCAATACTGCTTCTTATAGAGAAAGCAACTGCCCAGCAAAATTCACCATGACAGCGTGGCCCTGATGTCCCACCCCGAGCTCACTGCAACTGCAGAGCACTCAGAGGATCCTGTTTTTCCCTTTCAGAACAGAAAAAGTCGCTGCGGTGCCRACCCTGTAAGTATAAAGACAAAAAGTGTGAAGAAAAAACACCAAGTGGAAAAAAAATTACGGTTTCACTGCTGCAAGTTTAATTTTCCAGGAGGGCACAGAAGGAAGAAGTCCCAAACGTGCAGCACCTCCGGTGCCGGTGCCCTACGCGGAGCAGCTCCCAGCTCTGCTCCTCCACGTACAGGCTCCCCGAGGCACCGGATCTGCCTCGCGGTGACCCCAGGGATGTCGCAGAGSGGAGCCCATCTCATTCCAGCGCCAGTACCATGGGAGAAGTTTGGATAAATCGGATCTATCTGYTGGGATAAATCAAGTCAAATCTCACCAAGCGAAAGCTGGATGCGCAGGAGCCCCCTGAACTGAAGTCAGAGCTTCTCCCAGGAGCTATGGACGGAACCACCTCACGAGCTCCCCAAGGAGCAGGAAACTACAATGGGCTTGAGTCACCCATGCGGGGCAGCATCGACATTCCCATCTACCGGAATGGGGCCCACGCTCAGAAAACCCTCTGCTATCCMGTAATGTTGTGTTATCCCGGAGCCGGCTTCCAGCTGCACATCCTTCCCGCTCCASGTCCCTGCAACATCTCTCTGTAACAGGATTTTAGGGACATAGCTGGATGCTACGGGGAAAGGCAGGGAAGCAGCAGCAGGAAGGACTAGGCCGTCCCTGCGGAGCCGGCACCGCGCGGCTGTAAGCAGCATGGAGGCCCTGCCTGTGCCCAGGAGCAGACGGATACCGGCGGGTGAGTACACGGAGCACGTCGAGGAAGAGGAGGAGATCCCTGTGGACTGCAGCCCACCTGCCTCCAGAGCCATCCAGCAGCATTGCAGCCGACATGCTGCAAATTATCCCCCTGTGCTCCATCCTGCCCTCTTCTTTCCCCCTGAATTCCCAGAGCGCAGCCAGATGCCTGRCAGGAAGACCTACCCCGAACAAGCTGGCGCCGGGATGCCAAGTCCATGGAGCAAGCGGCAGGCACGGAGCCGGGCGCCCCTGTGCTGAGCGCCTCCGGAGCCGGCGCTCCTCCCACTGGCCCAGGGAGGAGCTAGGATCCCGAGGTCTCATCCCCGTCCCTCCTGCCCATGGCATTCGCAGGGCACAAGATCTRAGGAAGCGACAAGACCGTTCCAGGAAAGTCCAGGGGGTTTAGGCAGTATCCGAGGCCGCTTTGCCCCGTGGTGTATGGGGGAWTGGAGCGCTGCCATCCAGGAGAGGCCGCCTCCGCCCCATCCCAGGCAGCTCTGCCGGCGCTGCCTGGCCGCCCCTTATTGTCTCGTCCGCCTTTCTCAGCGGATCTGGGAGCGTTTCGGCACCGGGAAACCCTTCCCGAGGCCGCTCGGGGAGCAGAGCCGGCTCGAGCTCTTGTAGGGATGGAGGCGCTCGCCGAAGGCTCCTGGCGCCCTCATTCCCTGGAACACCCGCAGCAAAGCGGGCGGCTCCGGCCCGCGTGGGCGCCGGCGCAGACCACAGCGCCGCAGCCATCTTTCAGTTTTCTTGTTTGCGTAAAGGACGCCCAGGCCTCCAGTTTCAGCTTTTTCAAAATTATTTCAAGAAACCAGAACAAAAAAGCCACAAAGTTTCTGCCCGGCCTGGGGCAGAAGGGCCGAGGGCTCCCATCAGGCTGTCAAGGACAGTGCRACAGCCCCAAAAGGCTCGTGCCCTTTTCCCTCGGGAAGCAGCGCRGGATCCGCTCCCAGTGGCCCCTGCCATGCCTTTCCTCCAGGTTTTTACGTGGCTTTTCCATGAATTCCAAGGAGCACCTGGAAAGGCAGGAGGCCGGAACTCAGTGCTGTCCCTGCAGGGCTGCGGGCAGGGGGTCCAGAGCGGTGCCCTGCAGCACCCGCACCCAACCCGGGTGGCCTGAAGCCCCTAGAGCCACCCACACCGGGACCCGCGGAGCACGGCAGGAGCCTCAACAAAGGCCTCAAAATAAGCGAGTGCTAAATTTTGACTTCTGAACTAACAGAAACCGAGAGAACTTGTGCCGAATCTCTGCTGACCACAAGGCAGGCGAAGGCTTCCTCCTCCTCCTCAGCTGCAGCCGCCCGAACCTCGCAAGCTGCCGGTTACATCAYGGCTGGGAAAAGGGAGCAAAGAGACTGAGCGCAACAAGGGCTCCCTGAGCATCCCCGCGCCAGGGGAGGATGATAGAAGAACCCCAAAACGGAGCTTTCCAGCTCTGATTTTGAGTAAAAAGACCCAAAGCAGCTGGGGGGGCCTTTCACGAAACCTACGGTGGCTGCTGGGTTTTGCGTGACCAGGGTGAGTAACCTGCAGCAGAGGGAGGAGGAGGATGGAGAGAGGAAGCAGAAACCTGCCAAAAGGTTGGGAAAACAAAAGCAGGGACCTCCTCCCTCCTCCCTGCGCTGCAGCAAAGGACTAGATGACTCAGAGCAGGGACAGCAGCTCTTGCACGGGGCTGCAGCAAGACCCCAGGAGGGCCCGTTTCTCCAGCAGGGATTCACGGCACCATCTYGAGGCATTTCGGACCTCCCAGATCCGAAACCGGGTCGGAAAAGGTGGTCTCGCCTCTTGCTAGGGGAATTTTTAAGAGCTGAAGTGCTGCCGTTAGCGGGATGGTGAGCGTCACCAAGGCACAATCCGAGGGGAAGATGTGCGGGGAAAGCATCCAACTGGCCAACATAATAGTTGGAAGGAAAAGCAGATTTGCAAAAAATAAAAAAGAGGGGGTGGTTAAAATATATATATATATAAAAATATATAAAAAAAATTWAAAATCTCAGGAAGTCATCTAGTCATTCCTGCTCTTTACCGAAACAATAGGCTCGGGATGCTGGCTAAGTTATAAATAATTCTGCTGGCTACACAACAACGTGCAAGGCAGGAGCGGMGTAACTCCATGCAAAGTGACTCACGACCTTCCCACAACATTCCCAAAGAAGGACAAACGCCCCGGCCCGCAGGCTGCAGCACTCGGACGCGGGCAGGTTTCGCCGGGCTCTTTCCGAAGCAGAGCAGAGCGCAGCGCCCAGCCTGGCACAGGGGAGCGGTGCCAACGGGTTCATACTGGGGAAAGTGCACGGGAAGCCACCGGCTCCACAATATCCTTCTCTTTTTACAAGGGAAGTTGCCACTGCTGGTGGCTCCTGGTTTCCACATCGGTCCTGCAGTCAGAGCTTGATGGGCAGCAGTGACCCCGGAGGCCCCGCAGCTCATGCAGAACWGGGATGAAGGTCCCCTCCAGAGGTGCTGCCAGGGGCACTTCCCCATCCCTCCTGGCCAAGGGTAAATGAGGAAGGGAAAGATCTTCYCAACTGGACACTTAGATCATTTGGAAGTAACTTTTTTTTTTTCTGAAAAAAAAAAATCTTTTCAAAAAGAACTTCCTGACCTGTAATTCCATTACTCAAGTCTGGAATTATAATCATATTAGTTCAGCTGCATTAACATAACAACAACAAAAACAGCAAAGCGTCCTGAAGCTCAAAGGGACCCCTCGGGGCTGAGAGAAAGGAGAACAAAAGTGGGAATTTTGGGGCAAGCCCCTGCTGCTCGCCCTGCTCCATGGGCAGCGGTGGCAGCAAGAGCCGCCAAGGCGAAGGCTGCAAAATCCATGGGGATACTGAGGTATTTTTAGGGGTTTTTTTTGCTGGGTAGGCAAGGGAAAGGTCATGAAGGGCCTCGGGAGCACCCACGGCTCCGCAGTGAGAAAAGGGGAGCTTGTTCACTGCGTTAAATGCACCTCGGCCCGGGAGGAAGCCCCGGGAGGAAGGCCCAGGCGGCAGCCACGCGGAGAGGCCGTGGGGACAAGCGGGGACGGGGCGTGCAGGAGGCGCCTGCTGAGAGGAAAGGCGCCCGCTGATACCCAACTCCCCTTTCTCCTTCTTTGAAGTCAACAAAGCAGATTACAAACGCAGGAGGACGAAGCCACTGCAGCCGCAATCCAGAAGCATCGGGACGCTGGGAGCAGGACCATCTCCTGTCTCCAAGCGAATCTGCCGACAAAGAGAGGATGCTTCATGCGGAATCTCTCCTCCCTCCCCTCCCTCGCACTTGGGAGCAGGTGGGAATGAGCAGCCCGCGCCCGGCTGATGCTCTCCGAGCAGGGACGCGGACAGGTCGAGCCCAGCACCAGCAGGAACAAACCACCCCGGCTTGACAAAAATACTGTCTTTTTCCATCAAAAACCCACACCGCGCGTGACAGGGAGGCGCCTCCACCTTCCCACAGCCTTTACGGCCATTCATCATTTGGATAAAATCCAGTTTCGCATTGAAATTCAGCCGGACTTTCAAATGCAAATACGAGGAGAAGAGCAGCATATGGTAGAGGTTAGTCCGTATTTTTCCTAATTAAATGGTATTCTGCTGTTTTGTATAACAATGTTAATAGGGCATTACCAAGGCTTAGGAAGGGAGATCACCTCTTTTTTTTTTTTTTTTTTTTTAAAAAAAGCCTTAAAAAGCAGAAGGGGCCCTGGAAAAGCCACTAAGTCACCCACAGGACAGGGAGACAGGGACCCACAGCCCAGGGCTTTGCGCCACCCTGCCCTATCCAAAAACGCTCTAACCTCTTCCAAACCTCCTCCTGGCCTGCGGGGCTTCATCCAGGTCAATGTCCCCTATCCAGGGACTCTTCTGCATCTGTGACTGTAGGAAGCTGCAGTTTAGGCACAAAACATCCTGTGAAAAACCTGCTCCCGCATCCGAAGCATCGCCAGCAAGTGGCATTTCCACAGGAGAAAATATCCTGGGGTTACTCCCCAGCAGCCGGGATGCGGCCCCCGGGTCTTCCTGGAATGTCTCCTGCCTGGGACTGGTCTGATTTTTATAAAGGACCATCCTTTGCCCCACTTGGTAGCCAAAAAAAAAAAAAAAAGAGAAAAAAGCCCCTATTGGACCTATTGAACACTCAGCAACGCCAAAGTTAAAAGGAATAAAATTGAAATTAAAGGGAATACATACAGCTCTGTGTCTCTCCGCCCTACGCAGTTATCTCTGAAAGCCAGGAGGTGCAGAAGGAAGCAGGAAAGGACAAACTCCCCCTCAACGCTGCCTGAGCCCTGTCCAAACCCGTTTCCAGAGCACCCAGCGAATCCTGGAGCCTTTGGCCATGTATAAACGGGTCCCCAGCCGCAGTTCTGGCCTCTTGGCGCGAGCTCCGTGCCGGAGGGCGCTCAGGCCGCGCTGCCCTCGCCTCCCTCCCGCTCCTCAAGCAACCCAAGATAAATTTAGGGCCAAGGAAAACGCTTTCTCAGGTCACTTTGGTAACAGGCACGTGCTTCCCTGCAAGAACCATGGTGGAAGGGCTGTATTTTTTCCCATTTTTCCTCCTGCCGGCTACCTGGAGAGCCAGCTCCATCCTTAACCCGCATGGCCGCCGCTCGCTCCTCGACGGAGTGCGACTGGCCACCGAGGGACCTCCATCCACCAAGAGGCACGGAAGGGCTCCAAGAAAGCCCTGCAGGCGCCCAGGAGGGCTGCAGCGAGCACACGACGCCCACGGGCCCAGGCAGCAGCCCAAGCACTCAGGCCTGGCCGTCCGCAGCCTCGTCCCGGTGCTTGGGACGCCGGCCCCACCACGCAGGGGACCCAAATCCACCCCGGCACCCCAGCGGTGGCCCTCGCGTGGGGCCGAGCGTCCTGTCCCCAGCGCCCGTGGGCCCCTGTGCAACTACATGTGAACGCGTTTCACACTATTTTGTGCCACGTTCAGCAACAAAACTAATTAAACTCCAAGTTGACGGT
Organism: Eudromia elegans; assembly: GCA_003342815.1. Taxonomy (NCBI): domain Eukaryota; kingdom Metazoa; phylum Chordata; class Aves; order Tinamiformes; family Tinamidae; genus Eudromia; species Eudromia elegans. The sequence continues at coordinate 95,107 of PTEX01000245.1, forward strand.
GTAGGAAGGTTGTGCCTTTGCTCCCTCCGTGGCGGAGAGAGCCCCATTTGTTTAAGCTAACGCACTAAACAGGACCTGCAAAATCCTCGGGAAGCAGCCAGGGAGGTGCCGAGGGGCCGGCCGCAGCCGCACGCTGCCCAAGCGGCTTCTTCCGAGGCAAGCGGGGCTGCCCGGTTCGGCGCCCTCGGCCCTGCCCCGTGCAGAGGCAGCCGGGCGAGCAGCTTGAAGAGGCCGCCCCGCGTCCTCTCCATCCCCTAGGCTATTTGGAGGCACTGGGAGACGGCCCAGACCTCCCAGCCCCTGTGGCCGGGAATGCCAGGGGCAGAAGCGGGCCCAGTTTTTGGCATTTTGGGACAGCTGCCCAGCCAGGAAGCGCTGTGGCCCCTGCCAGAGCACAGGGCAGCGACACCCGCTGCCCTCGGGGCACGTCCTAATCTTCCCTGTGTTGTGTTTAGCATGCCCGGCGCACGCAGGATGGTGGCTCGGAGCACACACAAGACCGAGGGGCTTGCGGTGGCGCTTCCATCTCGTGGCACCTCCTGCTTGGGAAACGGTCCCTTTTTCTGCCTGTCAGCGCACGGTTGTGACCAAAGCCTCCCCTTGCATTKGGACAGCACGAGAGAGTCACCTCTCGAGTGACTTTGGCCGCGAGGGGCAGGGGAGCGACCCATTTGCAGAGTCCTGCGGTCATGCTAGCRCTGTGAGGAACATGCTGCCCGCCTGAGCAGCAGCCACCCATGGTGACAAAAGGGCCCTGTGCATGAAATGACYGCCGTAGGACACTCGTTTGATGTCTCAAAGTGCAGGAAAAGGAAAAAAGTAAAAAAAAAAACATGCAATTTGCAGGCAAGCAGCAAAGGCCGCGGCACCGCACKGGGGGAGAAGCGGCACCTGAAGCGGGCGCCGGGCACGCGACCCRCACGGAACGGGCAGCTCGGACGGAGGCGGCAGGTGCCCCGAGTGGCCCCGCGACGCCTTTGGAGAGCGGCAGCGCGGCTGCCGGCCGCGACCCAGGGACGGCAGGAGGGTTTGCGTAAGCCGAGCGCGTGGGCGCAGCCCCCGGAGCGGGCACGGTGCCGGCGCTCACCGGTGAAAGGGCRAGTGCCCAACCGGCAGCTGCTGATCCAAACCTGGTGCTTCCCGGCACCGCTCCGGTGCCCCGGTCCCTCTGACACTCCCCTTGTCCTTGCGATGCTCTCCCAGTGAGCAGGGGGATCCTTCCCTGGGGTGGAAAAAGAGGAAGATCCCTTCATCCCCCCAAAAATGAGTGCCCTCTGATCCCCCAAGTTCAATGCGCAAGGAGGAGAGGCATTGGCAACACCGGGGATTTCTCAGCCTGCCCAAACACTCCACTTTTTGGCTCTCCCAACTTCTCAAATCCTCCCCTTTGGTAATGGCTCAAAGAAAACAAGCAGCTCTGATTTCCCAAGGAGAGGGGGTGACGAGAGGAGGACCGGCCACCTTCGGGCTCTGCCTTGTTTTTGTTGTGGTGGCTCTTTGGGTAGCGACAGCTTGGCCAGGCTGCAGCCTGGGCACAAACAGCACGGCGGCGTGAACAGGCAGCCCGAAATAGGCGCTTTTAATGAAAAGGGCCCATTTTAAATAGCGAGTCGCATAACGCACGCCTCATGCCTGCCTTTCAGCGCGCATCAAAATAGCAAGTCAAGCCCAGCGCTCCCACTCGAGCGCGAGCAAAACATGCGGGGAGCGGAGGCGCTTCGGAGGAGAACGTGATGCCGCCTTGCTAAGAAAAGCTCCCGCTTTCCTCACTAGGCAGAGCTGCAAACGCTGCTCTGCAGCCTGAACTGGCACCGCCGACAGCAAAGAAAACCAAGAAGTAGAGGTTCTTCTTGCTCCAGAGCCGCTCGGGCTGCAAAGGCAGCGGCCCTTGCAGCGCCACGCGGTCCGCCTGCGCTTGAGCCCTGTTGCATGTGTGCACAAAAGAATTACATCTTCAAACGGCTAAGCCGTAGCGGCAATTAAAGAGACAACCTCATCTTTCAGAGGATTTATTGCTTTCGGTGGTGTTGCCACAGGTATCCAAGTTTGAACGTTGTTTAAAGCAGCCTTTCAAAGGGGCTGCAGACTCACCTCCCTCCGGGGAGAACGCGGGCACTTTGTTCACGAGACTGTAACTTCACGTTTGCTGCATGCACCGGCTTGCAGCTCTTTGAAAACCTCCCTCGTTAGCCAGCTTCAAATGTGCTTTATGAACTTGCCCCGATCAAAGCGATTCCCTCATCTCGCAATCGCACCGGTGGAAAAAAAAAATGGAAAGCACTGAGCAAGTGCTGGGGGTGGAACAGCAGGTCGGGCCGGAGGGGGGATCCTCCCATCCAAACCCGCTGGAATCTCAAGCAGGGGAGCTCCCTTCAGTGCAAAGCAAGAGGGCTAGGAAGGGGACGGGGGATTCTGCGCCACGGACGGAAGAAAGCGAGTAGCTCTTTTGCTGCAATCTTCCTTGCAAGCAGGAGAACCTGCCAACAGGCTGGGCTGCTACTGTAATAAGGTGCAAACTGGCACAGCGCAGCCCTGGTCCCTTGGGCCAGGCTCGAGGTGCAACCGACCCTGCCGAAAACCCAGCAGTTGCTGCGGGTTATTTCCCTGAAAAACCTCCCATCAGCTCAGTCACCTATGAGCCCTGGCATGGCGGGGGGACGCAGGGACCATTTTAAGCATGTTGCTGCTTAAATATTGGAACCRTTTCACACGGGGACGCCGAAACTGCAGCCTTCCAGGAGCGGGACACACGCTGAGCGTGTCGGCAAACCCAAAATACCAGCAGCAAATAACAGAGCTCGCGCTGGCAAACACCAGTTGCAGCTCCAAGCKCCAGGAAGCCCAACTTTCCTGCGGTGACCTATATGTGCTATAAATGCCGCAGACACGGGCTGCATGACGTCAGCTCCAGCCTAGTGGCAACCGTCGGGCTCCTCCTTGCCAAGAAAGCGCTGAGCGGAGGTGCTGAATTGTCCACGGATCGCGAAACCAGTTCCTCCCCGGTGCATTTAAGGACAGAAACGAAGGAAACAGAGGCAACGTTTAAAATAAATCCAGGAGACAAATATAAAAGCAGAGATCTCCGAGCTGGAGGGCCCACGTTAACGCTTTGAATTTTCCTGGCCRGCAAGTGGCGAATGGCCCCGCTGGGTGACAAGGCCACCCACGCACGCACGCACCCAGCCAGTTGCTGGGATCTGAAGAGGCTTTGAATTCGGGGCAGTTTTATCATTTTGGGTTTCCTGAAGCACTATTTTAAATTATTGCAGTTACCTTCTTTCCCAGATGGACTTTGGAAGCAAGAATCTTATCTTGCGCACGCGGGTGTTTTGGCCGAGTGTCAGCAGGGTCACTGCTGCGCTCTTGTCACCCCCGCCTTCCCCGGGGAGGAAAGAGCCTCAAGTCAACAGCTCCTCCGAAGGGCAAAGAATAAAAGCTACAGGCCTGGGAGCTCCCCGAGCAGGAGCGAGATGAAGAGCAGGGGGTCACGCACGTGCTGCCGAGGACAGGCAGAAGCCTAAAACACCAATTCTTCTGGCACAAACAATGAGGTCTGTTTGTTATTTGGGGGTTATTTCAATAATTCTGATTTTTGGTTTATGTTATGGCACATGCAACTGAGCTAAGAGTCRAGAGAAACTGTGTCTGCTTCTCCTTCCCGAGCAGAGGCGCCGTGTTATTTATCATGGATACGGGACACCAGTTGACCAGAAGGGTTCAAGAAACTCTAGACACATTAGAGGCAAAATCTGGTCCTTCCTGCCCAGCAAGGAGCTTTGAGGAGCTAATCTCCAGGCCCAGATTACAGCGTGGCCACAGGGCGCTCGGCTCCCTCCACACGTCTAGCTCCCCAAATCCAAAGACCATCTGCTCTTCGCCCTCCGACCACGCCAGGACTGCTCAGGGCTGGGGTTCAACCAGGATCCAATTGTAACTTGCTGCCAACTTGCTAAACTAAGCTAAATTAAGGTCAACAAGCACGAAAGTGCTCAGAACGAGTTCACGGTGTCTTTGGACTCGTGAATAGATGCAACGGCACCCGGTACAGGGCACGGCCTCACACCTCACCGCAGCAACCCCTCCAGCCGGCCAAAATCAACCTAGAGCCACCCAAGACCAGAAGGAAGCCACAGATTTGACAAGAAAATGAAGTGCTGCCCTCAGTGCTTAAATGGCAAGGGGGAACCACCGGGAGCCGCCATCAGAGCAAACTGCATCCCGTAAACGCCATCCGGAGCCGCATCTCCGACCCGGGATGCCCGGCTGGTGCCCGGGATAGCGGCACTGGTTGTGTAACCTCTCCAGGGCGGTTGTATAAGATCAGGCCGCTGTTTTTATGAACTGCTCACGGCCAGCCTCAAAAAACCAGCAGCCCGGAGGAAGGGTGGTGTCAACATTACCTTGCATTCACCCGAAAGCAAAGGGAGGCAAAAAGAAAGAATAAAAAAGATTTTGTGTCGTCTCGGCTGCCGTGTGGCGCAGGGCGATCCGGTCACGGCTCTGGCTTCGCAATCCGAGCCCCGTTCCAGGCTCCGCTCGCTGCATCTGGCCAGCTCTATAAATCAAGCGGCCAAGCCAAGCTCGGAGCAGGAAATGAATTAATGCAAGTTTGCTCCATTACTATTCTCTCGCTAGCGTGGAGTGTGTCTTGGGTGGATTATTTTAACAGCAAAAGTCTCAGGCACATATGCGCCTGGGAACACCCACTGAAGGGATCAGCTTCCATCTGGGTTAACTGCAGAATTTTCTCCCCTTGAACCTCCTCCTCCAGCACCCCCTCACCAGTCTCCCTTGCTGTAGAAACGTTTGCTCGGAACCGTTTTGATGCATGGCTAAAGAGTCCCCTGGGAAACTTGTCATCGCGGCGGGTAGGAGTGAGAGGGCAGTGAGAYGACCCCTCTCCAGGGCAGCAGGAAGGGAAAACTGAGCAAAACCCTTCCGTGCTGGAGCATCCAGCAGCCTGACACATGGCTCCGGCATCCCAGGGCATCCACCGCCCAGGAATCTGCTGCATTTTCCTCAAATGAACCAGAGCTGCATCTGCAAACCTGCTACCTGCAGCTCCGCGTCCTCTAGCCGCCTGTCCCTCCTTGCGGATGCTCCGCTCCCAAATCCTCCTATTTGAGCCCATTTTCCTCCTTCTCCTGCTGCTCCAAAGCTCTGGCTCTGAGGCTGGCCACACAGCCACAGCCGCTCTCCGTGGAATGGGATCCGACCAGCAGCGATTCCGAAGGCGGCCTGGGGACGGAGCGATGCCACAGGGAGCTGCAGGGGTGCTGAACGGAGCAGGCACCCGCTTTGCACTAGTGTCTCCCTTGGAAGTCATGGGCACTGTGGGAATGACCCACCCCAGGAATTAGCCACCGGTGAAGGGGCTTTTCCGGAATGCCCAGCAAGAAGACCGTCTCCAGTGTCCGTCTAAGGCGCTCAGGGAGCAGCACTGCCTGTCTGTCCTCACACCGTGTGCACCAGAGCTGCAAGGTAACAGCCTTCAGCCCAGGTAACGACTCCTTAATTGGACACGGATGAGCAAGGGCAGCTCTGCCTGCCCCACAGACACGGGTGGCACCCAGACACACACTCGCGTGCAGAGGAACAGCAGCAGGTCACCACCATAACCATACGCAGCACCACATACCTACAGACGCCCCTCTGGTTGGGGCTTTGGAAACAAGTACAAACTCGTTATAAAAAGAAACCCCACACATTTTGTTGCTAAGACAAAAAAGAAATTAAGACAACAGTACCTGATCCTCCAAACTGAGTGCTCGCTAGGGTCGTGGGTCTGTTTTTTCCATTAGCCACTGGCAGGGGAAACATCTAGAAAAACAAGATGAGAGAAAAGAGAAAAAGAGATTTCAGTACGTTAGCTTTGCTGCTGCGAAGAGGGCAGAGCAGGGGCTGGGGGAGGCACAGGGAAGTGGAGGAGAGAAGCACTTTGCTGATGTAAAAACCACCCGCCGGCCTCTCCCCGCACCGCTGCTGCAGGGCCCGGTGGCCGAAGGCAGCGTGCCCAGGAAGCACCATTTCCAGGGGCAAAACCAGCAGCTTCTTTCCTAACGACTTTTTGTCCCCACCGGGCCCGCAGCAGTGGATACCCGGAGGCTGCGGAGCGAGCGATGACTCCGTTCATAGAGCAGAGACCAGAGCACCCAGCAAAGCTCGTTTCAGCCCCAAGGCCCTCGGCACCCAAGTGGGGTCGGGTGCCATTCCCGGTCCCCGCCGGCCAGCACGGGGACGACTCAACCACATTCCCTGCGTGGACGACGCTGGCAACGGGCTGCAGAACAAGTCTTCCCAGAGGAATGAGCCCCCACAAAGCAGCTCCCTGCCCTGGAGGACCCCAACACCCCCCGAGACACGCAGTGATCAGGAAGGTGAAYGTATTTTTACAGCATCAGTTGTTCTGGTTACTTGTTTGCTACCCCGTAATCGCCTCCTGCCAGGGAGCTTCCTCCAAAACACTGCGCACCTCGTGAGTCAATCTGTATAAATATTTTTAATATAAGTTGGGAGGGTTTCAAGAGCTGTTATTTAAAAAATTTATATGCACCTGCGTGCAGCAGAAAACTAATTCTTCTGCACACAAATGGAGCTCTAGCCAATAAAACAACTGGTGGGAAAGCGCTTAGTAAATTAACATTTTAATATCCTTTTACTACTCAACTCAAGATACTTTCACCACCAAGTCATTTGAATTTTTATTATTTTTAGCTGCGCAACGTCTGAATAACCCGAAAGTTTAATGCTTTGAAGATTAAACAATGTAATGGCCCAACAGCCTACAGAAAGGCAGCGCTTCATGCCCTGACATAGCTGATGTCTGGCTGTGGTCAGGAACATTCCTGCGCACAAAACCGTCTGCCCAGCTTTGTTTTTACAAATGCCGAGGAGGAAAAAAAATACAGTTAAATGTGGTAGAGAGGCACAGAGAGCAGCGGCGCGGCCGGCTGCCRCGCACAGCGAGCACGTCAACGGGGAGCGGGTATCTGCACGCGTCGCTTTTAGTACATGTGTGTTGAAGTGAGAGGCTAAGGAGCCTCCTGCATAGGAAGGAGCTGCTCCTGTCAAGAGCAAACGGGAAAGCACCCGGCTCCCTGCGCATCCCCCTGCGTGGTGCCGCAAGTGCAAACCCCGGCGCAGCAGCAGCAGCTGCGCGGGGCGGCCAAGCGCACGGCACTTGCGACACGGCCCCGTCTGCTCCGCTCGGCCCCTTCCCATCCCGTCTGCGCGGGAAGAGGGAGCGAAGGGCAGGGAACCCGGCTCTGCTCGCGGGCAGGGGCAGCTCTGCACGCGCCGGGATGAAGCAGCGCGACGGCACCAACAGCCAGAAGAAAGAAACGGGGGATAAAGGTCCTTTTCTGCCGGTGTGTCTGCGCCGGCCGGTGCCAAGCCCTGCGGCAGAGCAGGTGAGCGCTTTGTTGCGCTGTGCCCCGAGCACCTTTGCCTCCCGCCAGGCCGGGCTGCCCCATGCCAGGGGCATCCTCGGCAGCCCTGCCCTGCGCGGCAGCRCGCGGCACCTTCCCGCCCGGCGAGCAAAGTGTCAGCGGAGCCATGGCCACATCCCAGCGAGCCGGGGTGGCCACGTTAATGAGTGGGAAATCCGGGCCAGCACTCCCGTGGCTCCAAGCGGCTCCATTTCACTCACACTGCCCTTATTTTTTCCACTGTGGCGGGGGCCCAGCTTGGTTGTAAGGCCCCCATCAAACACTGCCACCCACTCCACTTTCCTCCCTGTTTTTTCCTAAATGTGACTTTAGAAATCAAAGTGGCRGGGGCAAAGCGAAGAGCTGGCACACGCCAGAGGAACCCAGTGCAGCCTTCGTAATTGGGTCGTTACTTGCCCTTTGTTGGATTTGAATAATGTAGATTTAAGCGGTTGTGTAAAATCCCCCGTCTTAAGACTCGTCGACTGTATCCAGTTTCTCAAACAGGGCCTCTGGTCTCTCCTGGCAGCTGACRACAACCTATGTGTGTCCTCAGATATGCTCTTCCCCAAAGGATTAAATTCTCCTCCTCTCCTCCCAGATTAAGAGATGCAAACGCAAAATATGGAAAAATCTCAATGGGTGCGCTTGCTGGGGGAGGCGAAACCTCCAAGACCCCGTGTTCTCGGGAGCAAACCCATAAGCAGAGAGGGAACTTGCCAGGCRCGGAGCGCAGCATTGAGCAGCGCTGCTCTCGCCGCACGTTCCCACCAGGACATCAACGTTTTCAAAACAAATAGTCGCTCCTGCTCCCCGCGCCGTGTGAGCTCCGGGCTGAACCAGTCTCCTGCCTCGACTCCCGGTCCGAGATCTGTTTTGCAGCATGTGAAGCCCCTGGTGCTCCTTTGGGGGATGACGGGGATTGGATAGAATGAATTCGCCGGCAGGATATTTCGTGTGTTGGCTCCGGGCAGCCCTTCCTGCCTCGGGCCCCCAACGGCCGCYGAGGTGTAAAGCAGAACTTCACAACCACCCTGCTCGGCACAAAAGCGCGAGTTTTATCATGGAAATGCAGGCACTGCTGAGGGCTGYGGCAGGGCACATGGCACCGCTCAAGCCTCCTTTAGCGCCACACCGTGAGCCGGGGCAAAAGCAAGAGATTCAGCAGCACTGGGTGCTGCTGAGGCCCGGCCGGGTCCAACGTGCCAGGTTTCAGCCCTGAMTTCGGTGCTTGGGCTGGGAAGGCGAGCACAGGACGAGCAGTCACTTGCAGGGCCCGGGCGATTGCTCATGCCGCTGCCTACACCGCAGCAAGCTAGAGAGCCACCGCGACACTCGCATCCCCACAGCATATGGTTAATACTCTGCTAATAATCATGGCTGTTAACAGTATTTCGCTGCTGCCAGAGCCCTGGGCTGGCACACGGCCGCTTCCTCCTATCTGCCTTGGCAGGCTGCATCTGCGGCGCCTCGGCTGCTCCACGCGCCAGCATCGCCGCTGCCCGCTCCAAGGGCTGCTCCCTGTCCCGCGCCGGCATCGCCGCGGCCCACGCTGGTACCTGCAACCCGGCATCTCCCCCTACATCCACCTAAGCGCGGCTCTTACCCGGCTCCTTCTCTGCCAAGAGCCTTCCAGCTCCGGGCCAAAGCAGAACCTTCCTATGACGCCTCCGGTGGGATGTGTTAAGCCGGCACCGCAGATCAATACGTAGGATGTCTTCCCGAACGCTCGCTCGCAGATCTGCAAGCCCTTTCTGGATGACTGCCATGGAGCGGCGGGCAAAGCAAGCTTACAAATTACCTCTACTTTGGGGCAATTATAAAAGGCAATTTGTTCCGAGGCAGAGGCGAGCGCTCCGCTTTGCACACCCCAAAGCGCTGATCAGGCTGCATGTTTGGCTCCAGCTCACTTAAATGCGCATTATAGATTCCTTTGATTTTCACCCTTATTGGCAAATTACTTCGGCGTAGAGCTCTGGGCGAGTGCTRTGCACTTCAATACCTGCCCGATTCATGTATTTATTAAAGACGGCACGTGGCTTTGCCAGACTGTACGTACGGCCCTGCCCTTCAGTGACCCCATGTGCAACAAATAGTGACTTAAAAACCGCTCCCTGCAAGCAAAGCACAGCACTGAGCTGGACCACAAACTACCAGGGCTGAATATATTTGCCCTAGGAAGAAGAAAAAAGGGAACTGAAATACTGATGTGAAGCAAATGCTTCTGGTCTCTCTCAATCTCTCTCGTCTTCTCTCCTATCCACTGTCCCGAAGAGGACCCGGTGCCCTACTCCCACTTATTCAAATAAAAATATAAATACCCTCGATAGAGACTTTTGCGGCGGCAGAGCCTTCGTCCCGCCACCGCAGCAGCGCCGCGTGCCGCGGCCTCGCCGACATTCCCACACTGCGCCCAACAGGCCTGCGGCTGCTCGCGCGCCGCGTTAGCGCTTTTTCGGAGCGACGTTAATATTCCCTTCACGCACCCACGGGAGAGGGGGTGCGGGTGCCGAGGGGAGGGTTTGTGAAACGGAGCTGGCAAAAATCCAGCCTGCGCCAGAGCCCGTCGGGCAATTTCTCCTGCAGGGAATGTCTCCAAAGCATTTGCTGGCAAATGCTGTTTGCGGGCCCTGATCCGGTGAGCAACCACCCCCAGTGCTGCTGCTGAATATGGGACAAATTCTGGTCCTTCTCCAGGTTTTCACCAACATAAAAGAGCTGGAATCAAACCCAAATCCAACCATTAGCTGTAGATTAACCTCCAAGAACAGAATCGTTCGTGTAGAGAGGGAACAGGTCAGGACCTCCCTAGGGAACACAACTCTGCGAGCATGCAAATGAGGACAGGTCGTTAATTTTGAAAATAAATCTCTTTTTGTTTTTTAAGTTCCAAATGGTGAGTGGGATTGGATTATTTATATTTGTTTTTCTCTCAAAGGGGAGAAAAAGCAGGACAGGAGCCCGAGCAGCCCAGGAATGGGAGCCAACGAGGGCACTGCGGCGTGGCCAGGCTCCTGCCGAACTGCGGGACCGCGGGGACAATGCGGGGGATCAACCAGCGCGGCCCCCAGCGAGCCCTGAACACACCGCTGCTTTTAAAAGCGTTCCCTCACCAACTGCAGAATATACTACTTCTAAAAACTTATAAATACATATATTGCACTTAACCTAGAGGAACCAACTTCTCCATATAAGCTGGAAACCAGAAGAATTTGCCCTTCCTCTAAGCCCAGAAGGGCTCCCAGGTGGGATGAAGAGGCCCCACCACGAGGAAGGGAAGAGGCTGCCAAACTGCAGGAGCAGCAGGCAGGAGGATCGCGGGTGCCCCGGGCTTCACTACCCCTTTCGCCCTGTTCTCCTACCCCTTCCTGCCCAAGAGAGGGCCGGGAGCAGCTCGCGGGGGCCGTAGCCCTGCGTGGGGTGACCCAGGCCCGCCTGGGGCTGCGGTCGCGTCCCTGGGGGTAACTCCTGCTCGCAGGGCTGGCACTCGCTATCTTGCCCGTTCGTTTGCTTATCTGCGAAGCAAGGGACGCAGCGGCGGGGCCGGGAGGGCGCAGCACGCGCCACAGCAACCCAACAGAAAGGTGCTCTGTTGAGCACAAGCTCCCCTCTGCAACAAGTCACCTGCAGCTACCACTGGCTCCAGGGCCACCAACACCTCACCGGGTATGCCAAAGCATGGCCCTTGCTGGAGTAAGGGGGGACTCCTTTTCCCTCTGAGCTCAATGCACTTTCAGGGGGAAACTCTTAGGTTCTGTTAGTTTCAGCGTAACTAAAGGTTTGCAGGGATGAGACAGGCAGAAAGCAAGGCACAAAATTGCCCAACTCCTGCAAAAACAACACGCTGAAGAGCTTGGACAGGTTTCCAGCTGCGCTAGAATAACCTGCAGGAGCAAAAGTTTAATAGTCTGGCTGTGAGAAGAGGAAAAGGGAAAAAAAGGAAAAAAAAAAACCCAACTAATGAATCAGCTTCAACTTGGGTCCCACCTTTGCATTAGTTTTGTATCCCTGGCTTCCCTCCTGCGTGACAGGGTCGCATTTTGCCATGAGTATCTACACCGTGTTACCTCTCCAGAGAAGCTCCCAGCTCCCCACAGCTCCACAACACAAAAAGAAAAAAAAAAAAAAAAAACCAGAAAGAAAACAGAACTCTCTGTGCACCGACTGCGAGGAAACCGTGCGCGCTGGAGGGGAAGGGGGGGAGAGGAGAGGAGGGGCAGCGGCTTCGCTTCGACTCGAAAATAAACAAGTTGCAGCACATGTGCCCGCACACAAACACCCGGCACATCTGAAAGCCATCACGGGCGGCCCATTTCCAGGCTGCCGTTTCCTCCAAAAATAAAAAAAAGAAAAATAAAATAAAAGTGCCGCAAAGCCAGCAAAGCCCCCCGGGCCCTTTAAAGCCCCSCGGCGGCGCTCGCTTACCATGCTGAAGTCCAGCAGGTCACTGAGCTCTTTGTCCGTCCCAACTGCAGCCATTCTCTGCTGCTGCTGCTGATTCATAGTCCCGCACACTCAACAGCGGCAGCCCTGGAGAAAGCGAGGGGGAGGGGAGAGAGATTTTAATGACTGGAGCATGGAGCAAACTACCCACCCCATTGATGAATATTTAAAAAAAGGGAGAAAG
>PTEX01000245.1:123878-156588 GCA_003342815.1 Eudromia elegans
GGGAGGGCGCGAGCGAGAGGGCAGCGCCGGGGAGAGAGCAGAGCCGATCGATGCCGACAGTGTGAAGTGAATTAATGGAAGACGTGGAGGCGGCCTGACAGGCAGGGCTGCGGGGGCCGCGCCGCCCCGCGGGGACCGCGCCCGGCGGGGGACACGGGGACCTGCAGGGGGGTGGGGACGCGGGGACCGGGGGGGTGCTGCCGCAGCCGCCCCGCGTGGGGCCCGTCGGCAGCTTCGGGTCGTCCCCGAGCGGAGCGGTTTGGAGCCCCCCGCAAAGGGGTTTTGCGTCCGGAGGTTCCCACCAGGCACCTGCAGCAGCACCCGGGGCACCTTCGGGTGCCGCTTGTGCAAGAACCGCTTGTCCCGGGCTCAAAAGCAAGAGATTTTCTTGCAGCAACAGGAAGCCTTCCGGGGTGGTTTCCTTCGCTCTCTCTCTCTTTCTATTTTTCTTTTTTTCCCTCATTCTGGATTTTCATAAAGCCTTCTTTGGGGGAGAAGGAAATAAAAGGAGAGAAAAAAAGCGCTTTCCATCAAACTATTTCCTTAATAAAAGAAGCCAGGTGCAAAGCAGAGCGCGCCGCAAGCAGCCCCGAGCGAGGCCATCTGGGGGCCGAGATCAGGGGAGAAAGAGAGGCAAAATCAGCGAAGTCTCCCAAAGCGGCACCGAAACGGCCGTGTTATCACCCGTTTCCGGCAGCGCCGGGAGGCAGCCGGGCCCGGGGCTCCGGCCGCGAGCGGAGGCATTTCCCTGCCGCGCGTCTTGGCCGCCTGCCACCCCGTGCTGGGCGCGGGGGGCCGCTCCCCGCTGCTCTTAGCGCCGGTTGAGCAGAGGCACCTGCCGAGCGCGCGGCCGCCGCCGGGATCCCTCCCGCTCCGCACGGGACGGGAAAAGCTGCAGCGGCCGCCGAGCCCCGCGAGGGCCCCGTGGGAGATTCGCTCTGCCTCCTCGTGGAGCCTTCTTGCCGGAACTGAAGTGTGAAGGCGGGCGGCTGGCATCATTAGGTTCCAGTGTTAACGCGCTTTGAAAACGAGCGTTTCCCACCACCAGGCCCCCAAWGCTTCCTGTGGTTTGGGAAGATGTTTGGCTACTCAGTTGGCTCGAATTAAGGAGCGAAGGGGTTTGCTGTGACAATGCGACAGCCACATGGTGGCCCTATTGGGGAGACCTCCTCTACAGACCCAATTTTGTGGAAATTCATATGAAATAACCCCAGCTGGGGGGAGATTCCCCCACCGGCAGGTGGGCCGGAGCAGGGAATGCAGCAAGGAGGCTGGGCCGGGGATCTCCGGAGTGTTTTAGACCCAGGTTGGCAGGAGGAGTTGGGCAGGTGCCTTCGGGATGTGGCTGCAAATTCCCGGGATGCGGCTGGGCTCATTCCCAAGCRGAGAGCGACGTGTCCCCGTGTCGGCTCCGGCCCGGGAAGCTGCAGGGCGGTGATTGCAACTCCTGGGATTTGGAGAGGTTTCTCCCTTTGGTTGGGAAGCAGGAGGAAAAGACACTTGTAGGGATATTTCAGAAGTGGGATTGGAAATAACCGGGAAAAAAAAAAACCCAAAGCAATTGTTCTGGGAAAATAAAAATCAAAATGTTGCACACGTGATTCCAAATGRAATCCCCTGGGAAGGTGGCTGGGAGCCTTCCAAAAGCCTGAGCGCTCCGGGGCTCTCCGGAGGCATCAGRAGACCTGGATTTTCGCTGCCGCAGGGCCAAATGTGCCAGGGTTTGGTTGGGAGAAGGGCAGGGCCTGGGGTGCCCCGTGTCCCGAGCTGGCGGGTGCCAGGGCTGCGGGGAACGGGATGGAGCATCCGCGGATGCCGCCGCATCCTTGACTCGTCCGGAATGCGACACCCAGCGAGGACCGTCCCCGAGGGCCGCTCGGCGTTGGGAACGTTGGGGACTCGCTGGGAAGYGGCTCCTGTCGCCGGGTCCCGCCGGGACACGAGGCCCGGCGGGTGGCAGGGAGGGAGCCGCGCGCTGGCCCTTTAAGAGAATAATTTCGGAGCTGGCCTACTGAGTTATTGATTGGCGCTATGGTAACGTATATTAGATTATGTATGGCTGGAAATGTGGTGCGGACTGGGAGGCTCGTTTGGGAAGCCGGCGCGCTCCTTCTTGTAAACCGGCTCGCCGCCGCGGGCTGGGGCCGCGCGGGCTCTGCGGYGCCGGGCCGAGGCCGGGCCGAGCTCGGTGCACGTGTGAGCCGGAGCCCGGGTCGGGGGGAGCCGCCACGACGCGGGGCGGAGGGCTCGGGCGCGCTGGGACGCGGCGGGGGCAGGATTCAACCCTCCTTTGGGGTCAACGCGTTTCCCTCCTTCAAAGGGCGGCAAAACTCACGGAATGGGGCGAAAGATCCTCCAAATCCTGCAGCCAGGTCCGTCTCCTGCCCCCCGCGCCCGGCTGTGGGCAATTCCTCCTTCTCGCATGGAAAAGGAGAAAAGCCCAGGGAGGACGATGGGCTCCGCGTGCCCCGCGCTCCCCGTCAGCCCCACCGCGAGGACGGGCTCGGCTCGGTCCCCAGCCACCCGGGGCCCCTTCGTGCTTCCGAGCTGGCCGGTTTCTTCCCCTCTTTGTGGTTTTGGACTCAGCTGAGCTTGGGCTGGAGGAGGAGCCCCCCTTCCCAGCCCCTGCAATGGGGTCTGTGCGYGCAGGCAGGTTGGGGCTCTGGGTGCCCGCGGGATGCGCCTGGCCCTGCATTTAGACACAGAGACTTCATTTCTCCTTCCTTTTTTTTTTTCCCCAATGTAACACAAATTCGCATCGATCGGGCGCGCTGAGCGTGCGCGTGGCGGGAAGGGTGGGCCCGAATCCCCCGCGCTGCTGCTGCTGCTCCGGAGCCGCTTCCCTTCGCCCCCTCTGTAACCGGGGTCTCGCTCCGAGTCGGAGCCTCTGATGCTCTTGAGGGACGTTCGGCCTGGGGCTTTGCAGCTGGAGCCCGCTGTCCTGGAGCCGCGGGAAACCTCGGGAGGCTTTTGGGATGCGTTTTGAGCTTTGGTGTACTGGGGGAGCTGCCGGGGCTGATTCGAAGCTCTGCACGGCGGCCGCAAAGGACGGGGCGCTYGGAGCAGCCTGGGGGTTGGTGGCTCCGCCTCGCGTCCTGCTCCGCTCCCAGCCCGTCTTGGCTCTGTTGACCTTGGGCAAGTCCCTCGGAAGCCCAAATGCTGCTTTGCGGTTCCGATTCCCGGGTTTTGCTGCTCCWGGGAGCTGCGGGTGCTGGTGGGGAGGGACTCCGGAGCAGCTGCAGGGCTGGTGGGGCCCCAGGAGGCTCCCCCAAACCTCCTTTTTCTCGGCCTTGTTGAGAGAACCTCCCACCATGGAGCAGGGCATTAAGGAACAGAAACAGAGCCGGATCAGGGGAGTGAAGGCCCRAGGAGCCCGGGAGTGTCACCCTGTGTGCGGACAGGGGACCGTCTCCCGGCAGCCTGTTGTACCCCGGGATGCAAATACAGGATCAAAAGCAAGCGGAGGAGGAGGAGGAGGAGGGAGGCAGAGCAACCAGGAGAGTTGGGCTCAGCAGAGACCTTCACGGTGGCATCGGGGTGGCACGCGCAGRTGACAGCAGGGGACCCGGCTGGGAGGGACGTGGGGGACGGGACGGTCCCCGGCTCCCCTGCAACGCATCGAGCGGGGGCGGCTGATCGGGAGCCCTGTCCTCTATGGAGCTGACCTTGCCATGGGAATGGATCATCCRTGGGAAGGGAAGGGAGCGAGAGGAAGTCCGGGAAAGCGGGCGGTAATCGGGAGCACATCGGAAGGGTCCAGCTCGTAGCCGAGAGCCACGCGGATTTGGGGCTTGGGGGAGATGCATCCGCCTCGGTCCCTGCTGAATGAGGATTGGACCAGTCCTGTGCATCAGGCATCCCAATGGAGRCGGTCTTGGCGAGCCCCGGGAAGCTCTGACCTCTGCTGAAGGAGCTGGGACCGCTGTGGCCGTGTCCGTGTCCGTCTTCCCCCCGGACATGCGGAGCCGTCCCCTTTACTCCACAGTGCGTGGAGCAGATGCAGCCGGGGTGGCAGGAGCGGAAGGGGAAGCTCGGTCCTTGCTTGGCTTTAAAATCCTGTTGGTCCTGGGGGGGGGTCACACGTGGCCGGGTGGCCGTGATGTCCCCAGGGCAGGGACCTGGCTCTGTCAGCTCAGCAATGAGTCACTTCAGACAGGGCTATCGGACACCGAAGCTAAGCAGAAGAGAGCCAGTCAGCAGCTGGATGGGAGACCTGAGTGCAGCTGCATCCCTAYGGAGCCACAGCTGGGGAAGGGCGGCCGGCACAGGCCGTGGAGAGGGCCCTGGAGAGCCAGGATGGAGCCTGGCACCGGCTCCCTGCTCTCCTGGAGCGGGATGAGTCTTTGCCCCCCAGCAGCCAGCCCCCCACCTCCTTTTCCATCCGCATCCCCTGCGCGCTCCCGCTCTCCTCATCCCCTCATTATCTGCAACACGGGAAGCGTTCGGAGCCCTCGGCAACGGGGTCCCTCTCACACCCCCTCCGCGGCCAGCGCCGCCCTCCCGTGCTGCTCCTTAGAGCCTCCCGGAGCAATCAGGCAGGCGGAGATGAAAGGCGCCCGGGGACGCATTTRCGGCGCCTTGCGCGGGGATAAAAGGGGCTCTTCAGCCCTAACCAGCCTCTCGAAGCTGCCACGCGGGCGGGCGCGACCCCCTTTTATCTGCGTTTTTCTCTTTTGGGGCTATTTGTGTCGAAAAGGCAGAAGGTGGGGGGCACCCATGGGTGCCACGAGCAGGTGGTTAAATAGGCAGCAGGGCAGGGGGAAAGAACCTGATTTTCGGACAGGGGTGTCCCAAATCCTCCTTGGGAATCTTCTGTGCATTTGGAAAAACATTTTCCGGGGTTAAATTCCTTTGGGAAGAAGGTGGATTTGGCTCTGTCCTTTCTGATGTCCTCAAGTGTCACCCTCAAGCAGGGGTCTCCCTGGGTGCTCCCCGGGTGCAGCGTCGGTTCCATCCCGGCTCCGGGGCCGTCTCCTTGGGAAGGAGGCGGCAACTCGGGCTCTAGCCCATAGATTTCAAATTTAGAAACGGTTCGGATTTGTATTTCAAGAAAAAAAAAAAAAATCCATGGGGCATTAAATATTTAGAGAAAATCAGCAGCGGCGTAAATAATAGAGAAAGCCAATACTGCAGGAGGGGACCAGTTTTCAATAAATTTGAAAGTTTTATGATATCGTCGTTGTTATTTATTGTCTCTTTGATTTGTCGGTGTCTCTTTTCACGGTCCCGCCGCTCCGCCTGGAGGTCCCCGCTGAGGCCCGACCCTCTCGTGGCGCCGCGGGGGCCTTTGCTCCTCGGAGCCGCTCCGGGCGGGATGCGCTCCGGCTCCCTCCGCGCTGTCCCCGGGGCTGGGGGGACGCTGCTGGGATGGGAAACCATCCCCAAAAGCTCTAGAAGTGGCAGGAAAATGTATGCTCATCCGCAACGACAAAGACACTTGGGAGCATGAGGAGCGAGGGAAGGGGATACGGAGCTCCGTGTCCAGCGCTTGGAGCCAACACGTTGTCATTAAACTTGTCCTGCAAGGAGCCCTCCAGCTGGGCTCAGGTCCCCACCACGAGCCCGTCCCCACCCGGGGTCACCTATGGTCTCGCTCAGCAGCCCCCGGTGGCCTCCCCAGCACAGGGACAGCCCCGGGCAGCCGCGTCCCTCACCCTGCCCGCGGCGGCGGCRTGCCCGGGAGGGGACAGAGCCGTCCCCGACGGTGACGAGGGCCACGAGCACCTCCTCTAATGGGATCCTCTCCACAAGTAATTAAGCCTCAGCTAATGCTAACCGTAATGTGATGTATGTATGCCTTTAACTAATCATTTATTAGCCTCGTTGATGGTTTGTCAATATTAATTCATTTATTTAAACAACTCCGAGCTGTAATGAAGATGTTTGCTTTAAGGGGGGAAGAAAGGGGAAAAAAAAAAAGGAACCGAGAGACGGAGCCGCCGGGAGATTTTTTGTGGACTCGATGGATGTCGCTCTGCTCTGGGGGATGCGGCTGTGCCGGGAAYGCTCCCGGCTCCGGCTCCGCCGCTCCTCCCTTTGCCAGAGGCTGGTGACCGGGGTCCGTGGATGTGCGGGCAGGGGGGTGCCTGGGACCCTCCTCGCGGAGAAGATGCCGTTTCCCATCATCTCGGCTCCTAGCGGGAGCCCCCGGAGGGGCTGGGGGCGRTTTGGGATTGGAAGGGTCACGCAGAGGGGGCCGTGGGTTTTCTTTGTCTCCCAAGAGGAATGAGAGGCTTGGAAGAGACGCGGGTGAAATCCGGGATCGCGGGGATGCCAGGCTGGAGCTGAGGGGAGACGCAGACCCGGCGGTCCTTGACACCCCACAAACTCCTCTGGCACCCCCAAAACGGGACCATTTCCACAGAAAAGAGCCCAGGCTCCGCCCCTAGAGCAACTTCGGCCGGAAAAATATCCTTCCGTTGGACATTAAAACCTTCCAAGGGCAGAAATCGGCCCCCGATGTTCTGGGTGAGCGGGAGAAATTGGGTTTTGTTGACTGTCGATTTGCGAACGATTTCGAACCGGTTTTCGTCTCAAATCGAATCACTTTATTTATTTATTTATTTATTTATTTATTTATTTATTTATTTATTTATTTATAGGGGACTGGGATCGAAAATCGCCGATAACGGGAGAAAAAAAATACAAGAAATAAAAGAAACAAACAGGGGGGTTCGTCCCGCCCAGGACGCCTGGGGACGGTCTGTGCCCCCCCCCGAGCCCTCCCCTGCCCCGAGGGCAGCTCCTCCACCCGGCACCCCGCGCCGGGCGCTCCAAGGAGCCGCCTCCGGCTCTCCCGGGCAGCTTCTCGACGTCAGCTGGATCGCAGCATTAAAGCAAACTTTCTCTTAAACAGGCTTCCTTAGCGTCCTCCAGACCGACATAAATTAATCCCAGGTCGCTCCGGAGGATGCGGAGTTTCCCCTTGATCCATGGTCAGTCCTGGCTCCAAAGAAGCCCCCCGGGTCTCCATCCGTAACGTTGCTTTTGGCGGGGGCTCCTCGGACAGTCCCGCTGGGCTGCGGGCACGGGGAGGTGGCCCTGGGGGTCCCTGTGTCACCCACCTGCCCACCGCTCGCATGTGGCACTATATGTGACCATGGGTGAGCGTTCCCCACCGGGCGGGACGCCGTAGGACCGTGCGCGTGAGCACAGGTGGCCGTAGGTGACAACCTGAGGCCACCAACCACCGTGTAGGACCATGCACGGCCGCCCATAACTATGTATGATCCTTTCTGGCTGTAATTTAGATTCTTTATGACCGTGCATGGCTCCTCGTCACCACTCCTAAGCATGAGTCACTGTCACACGGGACCGTGTCCCACCAGGCATCGTCACAGGGGAGCAGACAACGCTGTGCGTGATCCCATAGGACCTCCCACGGTCACGTATGACCATGCGTGACTTTGCAATGACTACACATGCTCATGCATGACCTCATATGCAGCCACGCTGGCCCGGGTACTTTCTCACCACCCCGAAGAAAGAGCCAGTCCTTCCATTGTGCGGAAAAATTAGTCTCTGGTCCTAAAAAGYGGAAAACCAGAGGATCACAACTGGGTAGATCAGTGGAGGAGCTTGGGAATGAAAATCCCTATCCTTTGGGAAGCTGTTTAAGGGCAACCGCTGGGGTTTCGGTCTGTGTTTGACGGCACAAAGGGGGAGATCTGCCGATATCCCCAGCCCGGAGCATCCTTGGGAAGAGCTGGGCCTGGCTCTTCATGCCGGGGATCCACAAAACCCACGGGAGGCAGCTGGGTCAAAGCCTGGATCCCCCCARGGAAAGGAGATGGAAGAAACCGTCACCTGGAACCGCTGCTCCAGCAAAACCGACCTCCGGAGCCAGTTGCGCTTTGCTCGTCAGTCCCGATACGGAAATCTGCAGGAAAGGGGCCCCCTGGCAGGCAGGGAAACTGAGGCACGGCAGCTCTCATGGCCTGGGTTCCCAGCACCCACCCTAGCGCTGAAGTCCTTGAGGAAGCGGCGGAGAGGGATAGAAAGCTCCTGCAAAGTCATTCCCCAGGGTCAGGGGCAAAATTCACCCTGGATCTCACCCGTCTGCATGGGGCAGGGGCATCTGTCCCCACTGCCCTATCCCTTCTGGGTGCATCTTCCCCAGGGATCCTCCCTTTTCCCCCAGTTCACAGTTATTTTCTGCCCGTTGATTTGCTGGGCTGGATACGGCCCATGCAGAAGGTGGTGGTGGCGCATCCGACAGGCTCCGCTCGGAGGGCGGATTTTCCCCAGGGATTGTACATGGAGCAGCTCCAAGGCTGCTGGGGGGGGGGGAAGGGGCGGTCTCCATGTGCCCCACTTCCATAGGGGCTAACGGAGCCCYGGAGATGCTGGAGGAGCCCGACAAGGGTCCCCAAAGAGGCACCCCCAGGGCTCCATCACCCTCCAGAGCTGCTGCTCGAGGAGGGCAGGATGGGGAGAAGGGAGGAAGCGGCGGGTGACGGGAGCGGAGGATGCAGCCAGTTTGACACCGGGTCACGGAGCCGGGAGCGGCGCGAGGTGCCAAAGGGATCAATAGCAATTCTAATATCATACGAGTCAATTTTGACCTGCCATGGGCAGCTCGGCAGGCTGACTCCGGAGCTGCAGGACCTGATAAATGGGCTCTCAAAACCATATTTATAGCAAGAAAAAGCTCATAAAACTGAAACAAGGCCAGAATATGGGGAGGAGGCGGCTGCAGYCCAGCCACAGCCAGACCATTAAACTGGAAACGGGACCGGGAAAAAAGGTGGGATGCAGACAGCACAGAGGAGGGGGAAGCATCCCAGCCGTGGCAGGGGGGGCTGCTCACGGGCCAGTAAATGCCGCTGTCAGGGGGCCGGGGCAGACCCAGCACATTGGGGCAGGGTAATGAGCACAGCTTGCCCCCCCAGATGTCCCCGGGTGTCCCGTCGCCCCCTCTCCCCGCCAGCCCTGCCGAGCGCCTCCTCCCCGCTCGGCTGGCGGGGCGGCTGCCGGGAAGCRGCTCCCCCGGCCCCTCGGCCGCCGTCTCGCCGCGTCCCCGCAGAGCCAACCTTGCCCTGCGTTTCCAGTAGCTGCAGCTTTCCTGCAGGCCTTGACGTGCAAAGACAGTTATGAGAAGAATTGGGGAAAATAAATAAATACATAAATAAATAAATAAGTGCAAAGGGGTGGGAGGAGAGMCGGGGAGTCGCGTGGGAGCGAGGGGCTCAGCAAGGCCCTTCCCCTCCAGCTGCAAGCGCCAGTCTGGACCTGCAAAGGGGCATCAGCTCCCCCGTGCCCTGAGGACCTCTGGCCTTGTCCCCATGCCGGCTGCTGGSTGACAGCACCGTGGCCCCTTTCCGGCACGTGGAGGGTTGGCACCTCGAGCCCGGGCTCGGCAGGTGACCCAGGCTTGCTGCAAATGCAACGCAACAAAATAAAGCAATGCAAAAAGCTCCAACACGTAGCTGTGAAAGGAGCCTCCTGCTCTCTCTGCGTCTCCTCCTTCCTCTCTGAGGCAGGAGTTAGAGTTTCCAAGGGGTGTCCTCAGTCCTAATGCCTGATGTACGCTTTGTTAGCCCCGACGTGTGATGAGTTGGCCGGTCTCAGGTTGAGAGCCTCGRTTGAGGAGGATTCGGGAAGCAAACGAAATGCTGAGCAAGCAGGTGGAGGTGGGGGAGAGGTTTCAATTGAGAGCACCTGGAGCCCTACCTAGGGTGCACCAGGCTGGGACAGTCTGCCCTATCCAAGGGGAAACTGAGGCTTGCCATAAGGGCAGCAAATGGCCCGGTTGAGCCTGGGGGAGCTAAATAAGGAGGGGATGAATCCTGGGGATGCCCTGGGTGAAAAGCAGAGCTCCTCAGCTGCTGCTCCCCTCGGAGCTGGCGTGGAGAACCCTTCCTCTTCTCCCTCACCATCCTCCTCCCCGTGCCAAGGATGGGGCCGCACTGTCCCCTCCTGCCTGCGGCTCYGGGGAGACCTGGCTTGGGGTTCGGCCCCTCTCCAGCCCTGGAGAAAAGCAGCAGCTGCATTGGTAGCTATTGCATGAAACGAACCTGCTAGGGCTCGGCTAGGARGAGCCAGGGGTATTAGCAGGGCTGCCTGGGGAATAGAGCAGCCCCTTGGCGAGAGGGTTTGGGGGGGGGGGGTTGACGTGGCAATTGTGTCGCTGCCACCCCAGGCTGGCGCCCGAGTCACGGCCGTACTGAGAGGGGGCAGCAGACAAGAAACCTGAAGAAATCCAAAGGTTTTGCTTCAGATTGCGTCCAAAAGGGAAAGGTTTTGTTTTCAAAGAGGAAAGAGGGGTGGAAAGAGCAGCGTATACAAGCAGATCATTTCAGCCCTCCCTTGCTTCCTAACAAATGCATTCGTTTCTTCAAGAGTTAGACCCCGAAAGCCCTTGGAGAAGCTGGTTTTCTTTAGATTAAAAATGGCAATGCTTCCCCCCAAGAGGATCAATAAGGATTAGATATATATATATTTGTATTTATACACACCCTCCTTGGAAAAAATGGGTTTTGAGGACCCCTCGCTCATCATGGAGGGGATTTATGATGCGGATCTCCTGGTGGGGATCTCCACCGTGGCCTCTGCAAGGCCCTTGGCCTCCTCGGTTCCATCTAGGAGATGTGTGCGGGTGAGGACAGGACGCGTTTCTGCCTGCAAACAGGGCCCTGCCATGCGGCCGGCCAGGGCAAAGTTGTCCCTGGCACCACGTGCCTCAAGAGGGAAGGGTGAAGGAAGGTTTTGGAGGTTGTTTGGATGCTTGGATTGAGTGGGGACAGGCCACAAAGAAGGGAAGGAATAGGGGGCAGGAGGGAATGGCTTCACGCGGAGGAGGACGTGGGCAAGGCGGGAGGCTTTTCCCACCTTGTGCTCTTCCTTTACCTTGGGTTCCTCCTCCCTTGGGTTCCTCCTCCCTTCCTGCTCCATGTCCGGCTCTCCCCACGAAGCTCCCAACTCAGAACTGCTAGGGAATGGTGCTTCCAAAAGGAAGATTTGAGCTGAACAGGCTTTGGAGAAAGAGCAATCTGGAGGCAGACGTTRGGTCTGGATGGGAGGTTTGGGTCATACTCAAGGTGTCCATTGCCTTGCAAAACCCCTCTAGCAAGTGAGAGCCACGTGCTAGAGCACAGGAGAGGATGTCCCATCTACGTCAACACCATGATCCCTGGAGGGACCCGGAGCTCCTCTTGCCAAGGGGGAATGAGATGGGGGGTTGGATGCAAAGAGTTTGGGAAGTCTCAGCCCAAGCTCCTCTGGGGGAAGGTGCCCAGTGCCTCTTGCAGAAGGAGCTTTAGGATTGTAGTCTTCCCATCTAGAGAGACTTGTAGAGACAATTTAAGCTAGGATTGGGCCACAAAGGCATGGATTCTCCCCATTGCCTTTCTGGTGGGGCTCTTGATAGCATGAGAGAGCCTGGCTGGCCGGCAAGGAGTGCAGGACACRCATGTCCCTTTCTCATCCAGCACCA
This sequence comes from Eudromia elegans, assembly GCA_003342815.1. Lineage (NCBI taxonomy): Eukaryota > Metazoa > Chordata > Aves > Tinamiformes > Tinamidae > Eudromia > Eudromia elegans. Next base: position 135,313 of record PTEX01000245.1, read on the forward strand.
GGGGCCTCTTGCAGAACCTGGAGCCCRCCCAAGAACCATCAAGGCCCAGGAATGAGGACCCTGTCTCCATTCCGACCTTTGCTCCGTCCTGCTCCTGCAGACACTGCCCAAAGGCCCTCAGCAAACCAGCCCCACTCCTGTCCCCACCGTGCTCCATGTGCTTTCCTGCTCTCAGAGAGACTACTTTAAGGTGGGATAAAAAGAGGGCTGGAAACATCGGTTCCGGCTTCGTAGGGAGACCCATCACTGTGATGGGAGATGAACCAACAATCAGGACCTCCTGGTGACACGGGTCCTGAGCGGAACAGGGCAGTTTCTGGGTGTCTTTCATTACAGAAACGCAAYGGAATCGTTCCCACCACTGCTCATGGGGACGACTGAGCCCTCACCTTGGTGGTGGCGAGCTTCGTGACCCAGGGACCCTCTTCCCACGCCCGTTCTGCTGCCTCTCGCTAAAGGGTCTTCACCATTAGCGACACCCCGAAGACACCGCGGCAGCGGCTCTTCTGCCCAGGGACAAACACTAAAAGCCAGAGGCAGCCCAAGGACAGGGAGAAACTTTCTGCAAGGGCCAGAGGCCCAAGCTCCCGAGAGGTGGGGCTCCAACCACTAGGCCATGGCCAATGGAGACGGGCATATCCCAGGAGATTTTGCTCCATCCCTTGTATCCCCTGGCCACCTGGGAGGGCATTGCCCTCCATCCAGACGAGTATTTCAGGCCTGGTTTCCTGGAGACAACCCAAGCATTGATACCACCTGCGGCCTCCACCTGGGCCTTTCTCCAGGTCTTTTTTGCCTCCACCTTGTGCAACCCTTCGTCCCCACCACGTCACCGTCTACGTGGAGAGATGGAGGTGGCTGCGTGGAGAAACTAAGCGTGGCAAATGAAGAAGCGCCTTGGGAGAAGCCAACTCCCTCCATCCGCCCGCTCCACCAGCCCTTATCTGGGGGAGGCGCATCCGGAGGGAACAAGGAAGAGCTAAAGGGGACATCTGGCTGCTCGAACCCTTGTCCCTCATCTCCATGTACCGGATGAAGATCCTGGCGTCCTCTTGACTGAAGCTAGGCAGAACGGCTGCATCTCCGGCCTTCCTATCTCCTTGCAAAGCGTGGCAGTTCCTGAATTGCCCGGCCGCAGCAAGCCCTAATGGCCCAGAGCTGATGTTTTATTGTCGGGTTTAAAAGTGTAATTAGTTCAAGTGTAAACAAAAAAAAACTTGCTTAATTAAGAATTTTTAAACAGGGCAGAGAGAGATTCCGGAAACATTAATGAACCCCAGGCAAGCACCATAAAATTGATCGAGGGGAAAGAGACAGCGGGGGACGGGGGAGGGATGCGATGGGGACGCGTGATGAGAGGGTATTACCGCAGAAATCGCCTTCAGTTTACTTTGGCCGCTTAATGCCGGAGTGCATTTGGAAGTCTGTGTTTATGGCAATGGGTCTCCATAGAAATGCCTAATGATTTTTTATGCATTAATGGGAACGACGGACAGCGGTAATATATTGTTTAAGGAGACGGAGAGGATCCTTTTAAGGCTGACATGTTATAGATCAAGAGTGACAGGCCTGGCCCTGGGCTGGGGTTCCTTGCTCCGAGGCCTGTTAGGCCCCATGCCTTACCAAAGCTCAAATGCCAACCTGTACCTTTAAGAGTCCATAGAAAGAAGAAATAAAATCAAAGCGCTCTTTTCCCACCACCCCGTCCCTCCCTCCAAAGCTCTTTTTGGCTGGTGCCAAGGGAAGCTAAATATATCTACCTTTCCCGTCTACAGGCAGTCGGTTGCGTGGATGGGAAGAGATGCTTGTCTCCGGGTTGACAGGTTCTCCGTTGGTTGAGCCCCTACGGAGCAAGGTTGTGTCTGGRAGGTCCTTCTGCTTTGCAATGCTTGGGAAGGAGCCAAGGGCTTTGGCGGGCTCTGCCCAAGGCCGGGCAGCCTCCCCTGGGGTGGTCAAGTTGCTCACGTGAGCAACTAGGGAGGTTGGAAGAGCCTTGAAGGCTTTCTGTGCATACGCATCCTTTCAAGGGCCATCAGCAGGACCGTTGGAAAGGTCCAGGGCAAAATGAAAGAGGAGAATGATGTTCTAACATGGAAAACATTGTATCTCGTCTCCCAGCTGGGGCAAAGAGTCCTTTGCTCTTGCCAAGAGCCGTGCTGGCTCTTGCTCCAGAAGCTGTGAGCCCAGTTGGGTTGGAGTGAAGAGCAGTCTGCACTCTTGGCGGCTAAAGGGCATTAAGGCATCTTTGGACTCTTCCCTTCCTGGCCCAGCAAGGTGCTCCAGGCCCTGATCTGGTCTTGCACAATGCCCTGAAGCAGCCACGTCCTGCAGCAGCTCAGGATATTTTGTACATTTTGGTCAAAGTTGCCCTATCCCAGACCTCCATATCATAGTCACTGTCTGCTGGAATGGTGTGGGAATATCCCCCTTGTTCTCATGTGAAAATGATCTTTGGTTCCAGCATTGGCCATCAAAACACTCGTAGGGAGCCTGACTGGACGTCCATCCTCAACCCTCAGTAGTGTCCGACTGCCTGTTCTTCGGTAGAGATGGAAAAGAAACCAGCCGGGGGCCTGTTCTACCAGCCTTGCCGCTGACGTCTTCTCCCTTACGGAGTACAAGAATTCAGTTTCTTCCGCTTTTCCTTACTTCCAAACACCCGCTCTTGTTCCTTCCCTCCAGACCTCTCCAATTTGTCTCTATTTTCCTTATTAAACTGGTGGTCAAGCCCATATGGGCTGCTCCAGCGGGACCTCGCAAGAGCTCAACAGTCTTTCTGCCAGGTCTGGCACCTTGCCCAGCTCCCGGTTCCCAGCACATTCCAACCAGCTCGGGGCTTTTTCCCCCAAATCAACACATTGCGGGCTCACGTGAGCACCCGAGAAATACGACGTTTCCCTCTGCAGCTCCCCACCTCCAAGGGTGGGAATAACTTGTACCACGACCTGATGTGTTTGTCCTTAGCTGTGGGCGGGAGGAGGAAGCGGAAGGTCAACATGGAAATAAATTAAATCCTGATAAGATTAGACTTGCTTGAACTTACCCATTCTTCAAGCATCTCTGGGATGCTTCACCTAGAGGTGGGAAAACTGCAGCTCAGGGAGGTTAGGACCTATCTACTCCCTGAGGTGGCTGTAAAAGGCCACGTTCCTCRGGGACAGACGGCTCACACCCTCAAAAGGAAGTGGAGTCTCATCACAACACAGAGGAATAGAAGACCCGTGGCCAGGAGATTAATCAGCTCACATCAAGATTATTTCCCTCGTGCCGCTCGCGCCTTGCTGGCATGTTTGTGCTTGCAGAGCGACCTTCATTAGGTTTCAGACTCCCGGCCGCAGCGGGCCAGCAAAGACTTAGCCACGCTGCTGCGGGACACTTTGCGCACAAACGCACGTGCGCGAGAGCTTTGGAGGCCACACCTGAGAGCAAGCCGAGGTTTTGGGCGGAAGCTCCTCATGTGAGGAGGCATCTCAGCTGCTTTCTCGCGCGTGCTCCGCCTCCGTGGCGAGAGGAGCCCTCAGGAACCCGCGCGGGCTCCGGGGCAGCTCCTGCAATGCCAAGGAGAGCCCTGGTGCAGCCCCCGACCCRCTCCCGCTGCAGGTGCCTCTCTGGTCCCTGCGGCGCTCGAGGCAGGAGCCAAGGTGACCCGGGCGCTCGGTGTCCCTGCGAGGCACCGTGGCCTCTGCGGCGCAGCTCTTGGGCAGGCGCCTGCGTCCACAAGGACCCGGCCACACTGCAGAGGTGCCGGCTCCCGCTCCAGGGACACGTGGACCCGGTGGGACTTGTCCCCCACCTCCCCTGCCACCATCCTTCAGCCCCATCCTTCAGCCTCTCTCCGCTCCTCCCACCCTCTCTCTGCCTCTCCTCCCTGCCCGCATCTTTTGTTCCTTCTCCTCCCCTCCCTCCTCCTCGCCGGAGCCTTCCTCCCACCTCCAATCCCTGCTCCTGCTGCCCGGCCTGTGTCAATGAAGTATCGATCCCCTGTTCTCTATCGGTGGTCAGCTGAGCTAACCAGTCCTGCTAGGTGCTTTTCACCACGATGAATAATAACAACAATAATAAAGGGGCAGGAAGCAGGGAGGCAGCTGCGCTTGGTGCCTACAGCCCTTCACCTCTCCCTACCCCGCGCGCGCCCGCCCTCACCCCCTCCACAGCTACAGGCAAAATCGATAGCGCGCGGAGTCAGGAATGGAATATTTTTATCCTCTAATTGGGAAATGCGCTTTGACAAAGCCCACGGAGCAGGGAGGGGGGCAGGAGATGCTGCACGGAGCCGAGCTGGACCAGGGATGCCGGGATTTGATGTTTCCGTTGCCGCCGGGCAGGAGGAGGTGACAGCGGTGGCGGGGTTGGCGGCTCTTGGAGGAGGACGGGGCAAYGGCCTCCCATGGAGGAGCTGGGAGGAGCATCGAGCCGCCGGAGCCACATGAGTCGTGTGACCTATAGACTAAACCCATGGGGCGGGCAGCGGGGCCTGCACGTTCACCCCGACGTGAACGTGGCCACCAGGACGTAGCACCTGCAGCTCCAGGTGAACGTTGGGTGGAGGTCTCGGACACCCTCGGGACGGATGGAGGACCAGAGCATGGAGAGACACCAGCCTCCCCCTAAAAGACCCAGAGACCACACGCCCGGGGACCACGTGCACTATTTTGGGGCAGGTGGAAGAAATTTCTGGCCTGAGAGCTAAGAGACTCAAATCCCAGCTCGAAGGCACGAACCTACTCCCTTCCTCAAGGCCACCCACTGCCAGGGTTCCGATAAATTGGTTGCCTCTAGATWAGTCTTTTAATGGGGAGCAGGAGAGTCTCCATCCCGAGCCCTTGGCTAAAGCTGGTGATACCAGCACCCAGTTTAAAGACCTCATGAGCAAATCAGTTGAGCAAATGGGCCTGGTACCCAAGACCTCATGCTTTAAATAGCCCAGAGCAGGGCTGGGACAGAGGACTCTGGCTGCAGAAGGTTGACATTAAAAACAATAATAATAAAATCAAATATCAAAGGAAAAAGAAATGCATAGGAGTGCYCAGGAGTGTGTGCAGAGACCAGAAGCAACAGTGGTTTCAGCTAAACTAAGCATAGGGGAACGCTGCAGAAGAAAATGCTACTTATAAGCTGAAATTAAATACTTTGACCTGTCAGCACAGGATGTTTCAACAGGCATTCAATTTCCCAGTTTGAGATGCCTATAATACTTCTGACTAAGTTAATAAGTTGCTTGATTTTCGTCTAATTGTATCTCCCCGGTTTCATTTCGTGGGAAATTTTGAATTGTTCTAGCTTAGAGACAAATCAAAGAGCTGAAAATGCTGCTTGGGGCTCACCCTGTGCCACCCTTCTGTGGCCCCCTGCTCCAGTTGAGCCCCATTACACTGCGCTGGGGACCCCGGTTCCCCCCAGCACAGAGGGAACGTTTACCCCTATCGAAGGATCCAGGGGATGTCGAGGGCTTGCAAACCTGCAGCTTCTCTGCAAAACCTAGGAGCCAGCTTAAACCTTGTTGGAATTCTGTCCTCRAAAATGGTTGAGAGGATGGAAAAAAGCCATCGGAGTCTCCAAGCGCTGGTGTTATTTGTAGGCGCGTCTCAGATCAGCACAAACGAAGAGATTTGGGGGCATCCTAGGAAGACTCCTACAGTGTTAACCACCTCCATCCTCCCCCAAAGCACCTGAAAAGGAAACCTCTCTGCCCCAAAACCCCAAAGGGCTCCCCAACCTATGGGGCTGAGGGAGGGTGGCCAAGCAGACTGAGCCTCATCAGGCTGAAGTCGCAACCAGCAAAAATCCGCAAGGTGCTTGACGTGAATCRGAGATGTCTGGGGGGTTTTTACAGCCTCCTGACACTGTCCTTCTGATCTCATGTTAGATTGGCTTTCAGATCCTTCAAATATCTTCTCCAAGCCTCATTCACACCCTAAGAGCATTCCTATCTGCGCTGGGCAGCTCTATTTTTAGGGATGCTTCGATCCGCGTCTTGGTGAGCCTGGACCTGCCTGGGGTCCAGGACGAAATCCCGAGCGACTCCTTTCCGCCCGGGCAAATCTCTGTCCAACCCTAAGGGGGGGGAAGCGCCCGTCGTCCCGGATGTCTCACGCTTCTAGCTGTCCCCGTCCCTGCCACCGGTGCCCAGGGCTCACTGTGCCGCCCGCGGGGCCCGTACCAGCCCGCCCACCCAAGGAGCGAGCCGCTCGGTGCATGTCTGGGGCTGGGGCTGAACCAATCTTGTCAGAAATGAAGGCAAATTGGCAGCTCGGGCTCCCGCAGCAGGGCAGGGAGTGATTGCAGTTACCATGGCAGGGCACCGCGCTCTCCCGCCAGCCCTCCCTGGCAGCCCGGGTTATTTTGGGCTACTATTTTCCGATATCCTTTGAATGCAGCCAAGAACAAGTTGGACGGAGAAATAAACCCAAATAGAGTTGTGTAGAGTTCTCTCCGTTTTGTTTTTTTCCTGCTTTTTCCCCCTGTCGAAGGGCACACGGGGAAGTTTTCGACTGAATTCCTTGCACGAGGAGAGCTTGGATCTCAGCCTTGCTCCCATGGGGTGCTCTGCCYAACCCCAACCAAATGCACCATGCACGGGCATTAGCGGCAAGGGCCTTGCAGGTAGCTCGGGAGAAAACCTTGCTCTGCAGGTCCCTGGAATTGCTCCCAACTAAGACAAGAACCAAACGGACGGGCCTCAGCCCTGACACGAGGGAGGACAAGTCCTGCTCCRCAAGGAGTCTCAGTAATGGGGACCTGAAAATGACACCTCCTTGGGCAGATCCTTGGGGTGAGGGACMTTTCTCAATGCTCCTGGTCATCTGAGAGGGTCTTTTGCGACTCACTCCCATGTTCTCCAAAATTAGTCCCTTCTTCATCACTATCCTGGGTTTTCTCCTGGAGAACCTGGGAGCAGTACCATGGCCAGGCAGTGCCCAGCTGGCCTTTCTTCAGCCCCAATGGGACCTCCTGGAAGGAGATRTCCCTGCAGGCTCCACAGGGACCAGTGTTGGGAAACCACCTGATCAATACTTTGGAAATACTCTGGAAAAGGGGAAAACAGAACAAAGGGATAAGGCTTGATGAGGGGGCAGAATCATTCCGGATAGTCAAAACAAATGATTGGGAAAGTTGCCTGAAGAATCTTACGACGTGAAGAGACAGGGCAATAAGAGGGCAGATAAAACACAGTGCTGCTAAATGCAAAGTCATGCACATGAGGCAAAGAGCCTTAACTACGTATATACCACGACGGGCTCCAAATTAGCTACTGCTGCTCGGAGAAGAGCTCTTGGAGTTAATGTGGATAGTTCTCTGCAAATGTCAGCTCAATGTTCAGCCACAATCAAAAAGGCAAATCGGATGTTAGGAATGATTAAGAGAGGAACAGAGGAGAAATCAGAACACATCATTATAGCGCTGCGTCAATCCATAGAGTGCCCATATTCAATATCGCCCACGTCTCCGTCCCCTCCTCGCCAGCAAAGCAAGAAGAGGCGCTAGAGGCTGGGCCGATACCCCACAGGGGGCCATTGAGGGGATGCAACGAGCCCTGAAGCTCACAAAAAGAAGAAATGAAAGAAGAAGAAGAAATGAAATGTTTATTTTCCTGTTTTCCTGACATGAGGATGAGGCAAACGCCCAAGCGTGTGAGCAGAAGCCTCGGAGCAGGCTGAAGGGAATACCCTTCCCTTGGTGTCGAGGTATATGGAGGAACTTGCTGCATCTGGGCTACCGAGGATACATGTAGTTGGAGGGGGCTGGAAGGAGCCCTCCAGGGTGGTTGAATGGGATGTTCGATGAAGCCTTGGATAAATAAGTCGTTAMGCTGAAGCTAGGGGTAGATCTTTCACCAGGGGAAATACTGCCTTATTTCTCCCACACTTTCCCTAAGGATGTCGGGAGAGGGAGGTGTTAAGGGTCCCAGAGCCCATCTGGAGTCTAGGGGAGGGAAGAGGGAGTCTATGGGGCAGGAGGAAGGGAGCAGAAGGGAAAGCAGGGACTATWTTGAGGGGAAGGTGTGTGGAGTGTGGAGCACCCACCGCTCTCCGACCACATCCATGGGTGTCATCCAGAGGTTTCTGGAGGCACAAGGGCATTAAGCGAAGCCCCCATGGACTCATTCTGCCATCAAACCTCTGCGTCTCTGGACTGYGGGGTAGTAGTGGGGTTGTCACTGCGGCTGCATGTCCCACACTGAGGCTCTCACCCCGTGAGATRGACCCTGTGGGACCCTCCAGGACCACCTCGGTGCTGGTTGTGTCGGAGGGCTGGGTTTGGTGCCCAGACCCAGTTCTGACGCTCCCTCTGCAGACGCGGATGTCCCCTCCGTGCTGTCGAACAGACATTTCACTGGGCTTGAAAAAGCTCGAAAACAAGGAAATCGGCCGTCCCGCAGCGTGACGAGAGACACGTTCCCTCCCCCGTCTCCCAGGGGACATCTGAGCGGGACACCCCGGCCGGTGTCGTTGCGGGGCGTCGTTYGGCCCCTCTGCTCCTCTGGCTCCGCACGCGCAGGAGCTGCGAGCTCCGGCCGCGGCGCTCCCGTGTCCCGCGCAGGCCGACAAGCGGGCTCAAGGTGAGCGTCACCTCTGCCCTATCTCTTAGATGCGCCTTCTCTCCTGTCCATCCATCACACGCTTGCTCTCCTGCAGCCGATTGCAGCCGACCTGCATCAGCTATTGATTTATTGACAGAGGCCAGGGCTGGAAGATTCAGGGAAGCAGCTCCCCACAGAAATGCTTTGCAGAAGGAGCGATTTGATTTTTTATTTATTCTGCTCTTCAATGTATGGATTTAACAAGCTGCAGGCAACAAAGAACTCGCTCCTCCGGCACGCCGCCTCTCCCCAGCCCTCCGTCTCTTCSCCTTTCCCCAGCATTAAAGCCGTCTTTAAGGGGTGACTCCGTAAGGGCAAAACGGAGCCCGGTGCAAAGAGGCCGCCCGCACAGATGCCCGGAATCCCGGRGGCTTCGGTGATCCGTAACCTCTGCGCTGACCTCTGTCCAAGGGGTAAACATCCATGTTTATTCTGCGTATRGGGTGGTGTCAACACGAGAAGCAAATACCTATTTTTATATATATATATGTATATATCCGATGCAATGAATTTCCAGTGCCCATAGGCACGAGGGAGCAGAGGCACCCAGGAGTGTCCCTGCGGCCAAGGGCAGCATGCCAAGACAGACTCCTGCTCAGCTGCTTTTCCCAGGAGCCAGGGCTGGCCTTTCCATCGGGTTTTCTTTTTTTCTCTTTTTATTTTTTTTTTTTTTCTCCAGGAACTGGGAGGTTGGAGAGAAGACTCCCCTTCCACCACCCAAATCCCTGTCCTCCATGGCCGGCTCTTCCTGAAGTTCCCAAGTGGCCTCAGTTACCCCCAGCCCTTTGGCCAACTCATGGCCTTGAAGAGCCGACTCAAAACGTCTCCGAGCTCTCCCCGGCTCCCAACCTGCCCTGGCTCCGGAGTGGATTTATTGGACCGATCCTTTACAGACCTCTTGTTTTGAATAGTTAATGATGGGTGATTTCATTTGCGGCTGCATTAACCATCTGATTACTCTCCTGTGGAAGACTAATTTACAGGCAATGGAGACAGATGCTTCCCAAACTATCAGCCAAAAGGCTTAATTCCTGCACAGCCAACTTTTTTAATTTACTTTCTGGCTGATTAAAAAGAAACGTTTGAAACACAAGCAGGGACCAAGGCTTGCCAGGGATGCTTGGAAGCAAACACTGCCTGGGAGCCGGCCGTGCCATGGGGACCGGCATCTGCGTTGGGAACATCTACCCCCATGGAGGGTGACTTCCCCATCCCTGGAAAGTCTCTCCTGGGAATTTTCCCCTGGGATTAAAGCTGTGATCCGTACTCCACCCTGGATGCTTCCCTCTGGATTTCGATGTAGCGTGGAGACCATTTCCCACCACAAACCTATTGCTGCTTCCCAAGAACCTCTAGGAAGCTGGAGGAGGCCTGGAGCCGTGTGCTTGCTCCAGGACATTCCCAACCCTTGCTCGACCTCGCCAAGGGCGACTGCTCCATGCAAGGACATTCGCAGCACTCTGTGGCTCCACGCGGACYGCGGTGCTCGTAAGGCCTTAACCATCACCCATGGGTGACTTTATTGGGGACAAAGTATCGGGCAAAGTGGGGRCAAAGCTGCCCGTGCTGCAGAACCCCCTTCACCAGCCCCTTCGGGATCATTCCGGGGGCATCTCATAAGATCTGTGACGCAGGGGGTCTTCCCTCGTGTGGAACAGTACAGAAAGGAAGGTTTTCCAGGCTGATTCCGTTAAGGATTCCTGCCTGCAGTTCSTAGGTGGGTTTTTTTTCCATTTCTGCTGCACTTTAGGGGTGTTGTCAATGAATTCCTCCAGGAAGGAGGCAAGTGGAGGGGTAGGCGCTGGAGCCGGCGCGTTGGGATCCTGCACCCGCTGGGAGCCGGCTCAGAGTCGGGATTTGGGCTTCACCGGCTGGAAGGAGGGAAAAGGAGCCGCCCGTTTCCTCCACTGCCTCCAGCAGGGASAGGGGCTGGGGAGGGAGCCCAAAGGGCCGCTTGGACCCGCCGTGTCCCGGGGTGGCGCGTGGGGGTGGCCGGCACGGGGACCTGGACGTGCTGCGGTGCCGGAGCCGGGAGCGCAGCCCATCGCCATGGAAACGGCGCATCCCGCGGCGCCGCGCGTCCTGCCGGGGCGCRCTGCTTTTCCCTTCCTTTTTCTTTCTTTCCCCTCCCTTCCTTCTCCTCCTGCGAGCCCTCGCCATCGATTCGGGAACGTGCTCTTCGCATGTATGATCCATGCCAACACCGTGTTCCTATTGATCAGGCTCCTTTGCTGCGCGGGGTCCGCGCCGGCAGCAGAAACAAAGGCTGGAGGAAGGAGGGGAGAAAATTAYCCGGCCTCGCAGCGAGTAAATAGCACCGGCAGCGTCTGCGGGGTCTCTCCGGAGCCGTCTCCGCAGCCCTTCCCGCTCCCACCATCTGCCCTTGCTCTCCTCCCCGTCTCCATCTTCTTCGCTTCTCCCCTTTCCATCCTTTCCTCCCTTCCCACATCCCGCAGAGCAGCTCGGGGTTGGCTCCATCCCCCGATCCCGGCTGCGGGAGAGGCGCCCCGGCCGCTTTGCCCATAGGGGACGGGGACGGCATCGTCCCCACCGCGGCTTGGTCCTGTCTTGCTGTGGGACAGGGGCCATCGCCAGCTCCAGCGTGTTGTCCCCAGAGCCCGTTCCCAGCGTAGGGAGGGGACATGTCCCAATTTGGGGGGAAGGAGGACCCCAAACTGCCTCAGCAGACGCCCCAGGAGCCTTTGTCATCGTGGCGGCCGGTCAATAACACTTAGGCCTAACGGCCACTCAGCAGAATTGATGCAAATTATTTTAATTTGGCGTTCCTATTGATAAGCCCTTCCAGGCTGGCACCTTCTCCCCGCTCCTCTTGTCCCTGTCCCCTCCCTCGCCGTGGTTTCGGCCCCAGTGCCGGGTGCTGGAGGTGACAGAGCTGCTGGAGGTGGCTGGCACGGCCGGCTCGGTGGCCTTGGGGACCCTGTCACTCGCTGGGAGGTGACACCTCCCGCCTCCGCTCGCTGGGGCGGTCGGTTCAGCCCCAGCTTCCYGCAGGGCTGGGAAGGCAGGAGTTGGGTCCCTCGTCCCGTCTCCTCCCGGGATGGGACCGCGGGAAAGGGGGATGTCAGGAGCCAGCAAGACCCCGCCATGGGGGACACACRGTCTTGCATTAACTTGTCCTGCAAGGGGCTGCTCCGGGGGCTGGAGCTCCGTCTGCAGGAGCTCTGAGCATCCACCCGGGTATCTCCGTGTGTCTTTCCCTCTTTGCAGGGCTCAGAGGAGCCTTCCCAGGAAGGCGGTTTCCATTTCAGGTTGCAGGGCAGTCACGTCTGCTGGGAATGGGCTAATTTCCCTCTTTATTTTGTTTCATTTATTTTGTTTGCTGGCACCAGGCTTTGTTTGGCCAAAACTAACGTCGTCTCCTCCTGCACGGTTTCTGTGATGTTTGGTTTGCAGCCCTGCTAGTTAACGACACCAGTACCTCACATAATATTTTACTGTCATGGGTTTATATTCCTTTTCACACTATATCTSTAGAACTGATATATTAGATAGACGATATATATATATAAAGTGGGGATTTTCTTCCTATTTTAAGTAGAAGTCCTAAGAAACCTAATCAAAAAAGGGCATCAGAAAGCACCATTTGCACAACGCCCATAGCCAAAGTTATCTTGAATTGCCCCATAAGGTGAAGGCAGCTCCCAAGCCGGAGCCTCAGCCATATTCCCATCACCTTCCCAGACAACCGCATGTCCCCCAGGCTCCGTCAATGGGAGCTCCAGCCACATACGAAATCCCCCCGTTAGGGGAGTCCCCTCCCCAGGTAGCTGCTTAGCAAGAGCTGGTTTTGAGAAGAAAATGGATGAATAAATAAAAAGAATACGTATTTTTTCATTTTATTCATGGCCGATGGTCCAGGAATATTTCCCTGGATTTTTGTTTTCTTCCCGTTTGGTTTCGGCAGCTCCTGGCATGTCCGGCTCTCCCGCTCAGCCCGGCCTCGCTGGGGACACCCGGGGGGRGGCTTTGCCTGGCTCCTTTCCTCCTTCCCGCGGTTTCCCAGCCCTTCCCGGAGCTCGGAGCCGGCGCGGCAGGGCTGCACGTCGCTGACCCGCGTCTTTTCCCGCTGCCGTCATTAGGGCCATGCAGCCTATTCAGTCGGTGACAGGTGCTCAATTGCTCTTAAGTGGCTCCTGGATAATTGGGGAGGTCTTTAGCTTCTTGTAACTTCCAATAATAAACAAAAGAAGGGGGGGAAAATTATCCCCGCGGAGCACTTAGCGGGCGGCCTCGCTCTCGGAGCAGCATTAGGGCTCCTGGGCTCCCCACCGCTCAGCCCCGGGCGCTGCAGCAGGACCCAGGGCCACCCTGGCAAGCAAAGGACCCCCCTGCCCAGCGTCGCTTGGCAGGGATGGGGAAAGGGTGGAAAGGGAAGAGCAGATCCCCGCCACGGCCTCCACTGCTGTGGGGCAGCAGGAGCCGCCAGGGCTGCGGGGACGGAGAGCGGAGCATGAAGAGCTCCGAGATGTTTGTGGTGGAGGAGYTGGCGGTCCCAACGTCAGCTCCAAAGGATTCAGTCTCAGGCTGAAGCCAAAGCAGAGCGGAAAGTTTCCATCTTCCATGCATCTCGGCCATTGCCAAGCCCCCTTCCGTGTCTTCTCTTGCATTTAAAGCCAGGGCGCACCGACTCCAAGCTATCCGCAACCACGCGCTCTGCAAGATCCCATTGCTCCCACAACATCTCTTCCCGTTCCAAAAGAGCCTGACAGAAGGTCCTTTCCCAAAGCTTCTTTGTAGGTCCGCATGGAAATCTGTGCATAAATCTATTTTCTTTAGCAAAGAGCTGCCGCCTTGTGGCCCATCCTTGATCAGAAGAAAAACAGAAAAGAAGGATGACCCCCAAATTGCTCAACTCGGCATGGAACTGGACCAAAGTTGCAACAGATAGAAAAGAAACCCTAATTAATGTATGTCTGCACTGTTGGGTGATGTAAATTTGCCCTAAGAGTTAATGAAGAGGTGCTAATTTATACCTAGTGATACTTAGACCTCCATTCCTGTATGAGCCACACGAACAGGAGCATCAGACCCATGCAACGAGACCGTGTGAACCTTGCAGGGCAAAACTATCCCCTGTGCTTGGGAAAAACTTCCTGGGAGCAGCAAACTCCAAGCGCAGGCAGGAGATTCCGAAGCAAGCCGGAAGTCCCRGGTGGCTCTTGCCCTGCTCACCCTGACTGAGCGGAGACCTCGTCTRCGCTTGTGCCGCCGGTTCGTTCTCTAATTAAGATCCTGCTCTTGGGACTCGTGCAAAGAAATAACTTCATTTGCTCTCGCTTGGGCTGGAAAGGGAAGGTTCCCTCTCCTTGTCTCCTTCCTCCCGGATGCTCGGGGTGSTCCCGGAGTTGGGCATGGCAGGGGATACGTGGGATCCATTGCAGCTTTAAGCATCCACATCAGGGGCCTGYCAGGCAAGAGTAGGATCTGACCCCATCCAACCCTCTGGCTGTGTCKTGGGGCAGATTCCCTAGCCAGCGATGCCAGAGGCTGCATCTTGGCTGCCCTGGCATCCAGASCAGGAGCTCTGCCTGGAAATTCAAGCGCGAGGACGTCTCAGCCGAGACCTTGGAGTCAGCAGCAGAGCGGGATCCGGGTCTTTTCGTCAGCATCTCATTGGACCCACCCTAAAGCCCTGGAGTAGCTGCACCAGGTGCAGAATCTTTCCAGCAAATTTGTTCTGCTTTAATTTCCTCCAGAGCAGCTTTCCTACAAAATTGGCTTGCTCAGCCACGTGCCCAAATATCGCTGTGTTGGCTCCAAAGTCCTTTATCTGTCAGTGCTGCCCAGTGCCATGGGCTCTTCCCACCTCGAGATGGGTTTCTTGGCTTTGGCCAACAGCGAGCGAAGCGGGTGCCGATGCTCCGGCCATCCAGGCTCTGGGAGAGGGTTGCAAATGCCCCGACCTTTGCAAACGCCACCTTCCAAGCCGCCACCAGCCCCCCAAAACCAGGGACCCTCCACCGCAAATAGACATCGATCCCCCAACAGCAGAAAAGGGCAACCAATATTATTCCCGATGAATAATTCAAGCCGCTCCGAGAAGCGCGCTGCGCGTTCATTACCCTCCATGAGGACCTGGGGGATACAGCTTGAAAGCCCCTATAAAAGGAAACGGGGAAAGATTTATTTTTAAGGTTCGGCCAAACCCGATAAAGCGCCGTGGGAGGGGTCGCGCCTCGAGCCGCTGCAGCCTTTGCTGCTCAGCCCCCACGCTCGTCCTCCCGGCTCTCTGATGCTTCGTTAAAAAAAGAAAGCACTTAGGGTGCTGCCGGGGCATCGCTCCGTTCATCCTTTCTTCAGTGCCGAAGCTTTCAGGGATGAAAGGGCTCTAAAGTGCTGCCTTCGCCTTCAGGGCCGAGCAGCAAATAATCCCCCTCCGTCCTCTCCCGGCGGCGGGGTCCCCTCGTCCCTGCTGGCCTCGTCTCCTGGCCGTCCTCAAGCCCCTGTGTTTCCAGGACAGGCTCAAAAGAGGGTGCGAAGAGCGTCGGGCTCTTGTCGCATCCCAAATTGGGTGCGTCTGCCCCTCGGGAAGAGCCATCGTTCCCAATTCGGATGAGCGATGGRGAAGGGGTAGGTGGGCACACTTGCGCTGGAGGTTTTGAACCTGCTGTGACTGTGTGATTTACCCAAAACCACCCAAAAAAMACCCATGAGAAGATGAGGAAAACACAGAGATAGCACACTTACAAAGTATTTTGGTACATTGTGTCCAGGCGGATTGGTCAAGCTGGGATACTTTAGCTTCCCTGACTTGTTCCTCCCGCTTTCCTCTCGGTTTTCTCTGCCAATAAGACCTGCTTCTGAGATTGAGACCTCGATCAATGGTGGTAGGATCCATCTCCCATCACCTGAGAGACGAAAGCGAGGTGGCCAAGGCGGCTGGGCAGACCAGGCCCCCTCRCGAGGACAATTCATCCCGACTATCGGACACCAGCTGTCAGGAGGGACAAATGGCTCTCTGGAGGTGGCCGTCCTCCTCTGCTGGCCGTTGATGTGATCCAGATGAGGAATGGGGATCTGATGCCTTCCTTTGGAGCCACTGAAGTCCAAGATGCAGCTGGGGAAGAGAAACCACTCGGTTCTKCTGCTCTGGAAGTCCCCTCCTCATCACCCCATGACTCCGGAGACAGGTTCCATACGGAGTATCTTGCTGGGTTCTCATCCTGACCCTTCCCGTCCTTCCCAGTGAAGCTGCATCAGACCAAAGCGTTGGTCGTAGTGCTAGAACTGGGTGGGCAGGTCACATAAGCCCTCCTAGAGCAGGACGCGCGTAGGGAGCTGCACGGAAGAGGAAGGCTTTGCTTCCCTAGCCTTGACTCCCTTCACGCGTCATCACAGCAGACACCTTTTGCTTTCCCAGTGTAGTTTGACCTATATGATCCGTTGAAGCCCAGGGAAGATTCCCCACGGATTGCCGGGTTCCCGGGTGCGAGGACCAGCAGGATCACGGCAAATTCACACCTTCCTCGAGACGTAACTTTGGTCTGAGCCAGGACGTGTTCAGTAGGAACGTGCCTAGTTGTGACTTAAGAGTCCAAGTGATGAAGAATCCATCCGCAGCCCTAGGAGAAGTGGCGATGATTAATTACCCTTGCTATTAAAAGCATTCACTCTATTTCTAGCTTGGATCCAAGCAACACACGGGCCTCATTAAGTCTTTATTACAGAGAGCCATTTGCAGTCAGAAACTCTCTTCCCATGTTGATATTTACAGAACAAACCTGTCTTTTAATCTCCTCTCGGACCTCTTAAATAGCCCAAGACTTATGGCGAGGCACGTTGGGTTTTGCCAAGTGATCATCCCATGCCATCAAGCCCACGGATGTGCCCCCAGACACTTGCCCACGCRGGACATCAGGTCCCTAGCCCAGGAGAGAGGTGGTGGCCTTGTGCTGTGCCGAGGTGTGAGGCACCTTTGCTGAGATGCACAAAGCGTGGGGAGCCAWCAGGGATGTGCTCCCCTCTCCTAACCGGGCTGCCCTTGCAAGAACCGTGACCCAGAAGCGAGCGTAGGTTCCTCCTCGTTGCCGTCAATCCGTGCCCTGCGCTCCGTGGGATGCTCTGCGCTCTCTGCTCCTCTTCCTCCCACCCAAACTGCGCCGGACTAACGGCCCGATCAAGTGAGAGGTGGAAAAAGGTAATTAATCTACAGAGAAAAAAGTGTTAATACCTCTAAGACACCGGGGACACTGGCTGTCAGCTTCCACCAATTAGTCACCTAAAACCCTGCCTGTATGATCTCTGTGGTACAGCTGAGTTGATTACTCTAATTAATTTTGCATCGATCTGCATGGATCCGCAGCACCGGGGCCTATCGCAGGAGGAGGAGGAGATGGATGCGTGAGCCCGGCTCGAGTGTGGAGGAGGGAGCKCGTCCCGGCTCTGCGCTCCCTTCCCAGCGCCTCTGCTGCCTCTTCCCTGTCCTCCTCCTCCTCCTCCCAGGGCTCCCRGAGCCGGGGTGACGGATGGAGCACGGACACACACGCTCCTTGCTCTCTTCCCCGGTTACAATATCGTGGCCTTTAAGCCCATTTTCCTTTGGCCTGGGGTTATCCTTTGCCATAGCCAGGGATGGAGCAGGGATGAGGCCCATCTGTAACCTGGAGCTTTGGCCATGGAGCTGCAGCTGCTGCTTCCACCTTTCACTGCCCAAATAGCCCCTATCCTGGCTCCCCAAGAGCAACARAATAAATCTGCTTCCCTGTTGTCACCATTTCACCCTGTGCATCCTCAGCCTCCCCTTTTGGAGGCCCTTTCTCCTTGCCTTTATTTTTGGGCGTATTTTATAATGAAAACGTCCTTCCAGATGCAAAAGGCCAAAGGTTCCGTCTTGAAAATGTCAGGAAAGCAGAGCATCGGTGCTTTTTTTCCCAATATTCTTTCTCTTGTGCGCGCCCCTGCGCCTTTTTCCCCTCCCACCCAGGCTGAAGACTGACCTCAGTTCACAGACCTGCTCCGGACACCCCGGGAAGCAGGAGGCAGGCGGCGTCCCGGTGGGAGGGCACCAGCGAGGGCGTCCCCATGGGACTGGCCGCGTCCCCGGGACCGCTCGCTGCCTTTGATGTATTTTCTGCCGCCACCCTGGCGATGCTTTCGCCGGAACGCAGCTGCTCTCGGCGGCGCTTTGATCTGCTCTTAACGCTTTGCTTGCACGGATTGTCGTCCTGCACCCATGCACGCACGTGCACGCGCACGGCTCCCTTCCCCGCGCCATCCCGGGCTCCTGAGCCTTGCCACCCTCTCCTGCACCCAGGAATCCACCTATTTCAGTTCTGGTGGACACTTCTGTGCTCCCCTGAGCTCAGCGGTCCCAAGTCTCCTCCCTCTCTGGTCTGCAAGCAGAGGGGACGCTGCCAGTGYCGGCAATGGGTCCCTTGTCACCCTTAGCATCGTTCCAGCTGTGGCCTGGCGGAGACATGGACACAACCTCCCTCTTCCTACACCCCTGGCCGTTTAGCTACTGCTTGATCAAAAATTGGGTGCTAATGAAAGCTGCTTGCCCAGTGCTTTAGCCACCACCAAAAGCCTTTACCAGGCACAAAGAGTATCAAGGGAGAAGTGAACCTCATGCCAGGAGCAAGTGGAGCATCTCCCTCACAGCCCCCCGGCAGGCAAAGAGTTAACTACTGCCTTCATAAGCATAATTTCCTGGGATTAATATTAAAAATGTATCTAATGGCTCCCACTTGTTTACTAAATAGCCAGTGCGGAGATAAGTTATCAGCTGCAGCTATAATTTGCTATTAATCAAATATTCAAATCAGTGCTGCAGTCGGCCACAATGGGACACACACATAATTCTCTGGCTCTGGTAATAATTAATCTTTTCCCCCCCCCCYTTTTTTTTCCCTTCATTTTGGACTCTTGCAAATATCTTTTGGTGTTAAGAGGTCCCCAGAGAGACCTGCCTCTAAATGAGGTGTAAAAATCTAAGCCGCACAAAAAATAGCATGCGGCTGGGATCGATATTCTCTTCACAGCTACATCGATTAACAACAATATTCTTCATTTATTAATTATGAAGGGGAATTTTCCATCCTTGCATCTCTTTCTGTGCTTGGTGCTCGGGTGGGTCGGCTGATCGCCGAGCCCTCCTGGCCCTGCTCCTGGGCTCTGGGATCCGCAGGGATCCTCGACTGGAGCAAGGGAAAAGGAGGGGGATTCGCTGGCGTGTGAGGCTGGACATGGCGCTGTCCGGCAGGGCTGAGCCCCAGCATCACGAGTGGCAGGGCCGAGGGACCAGGGCGACGACTCTGCGTCATGGATTGGAGCTCCAGACAGCAAAATGCACCCCGAGCCCTGTAGGAACGGAGCCCCGGGGAGACCGACGCGGTGCGCGAAGCCTGAGCCGCGTTTCGGAAGCGCCGGCGGTCGGCTCCGACGGGACGTGGCCGGCGGCATCGCCCCGCTCCGCGCCCGGGAAACGCTGCGGGACTCGGAGGCGGCTAATCGTTATTTAAAGTGAAAATTACCACCGAGCTCTATTAGACTTTAAAATAAAAATTAGAGATTTCTAAAATAGATTTTCCCTAACGAGGAGCGTGACGGATGGGCGTATCGGAGAGCGGGCGAGCTGCGCGCTGCTAAGTGAAATTAAATGGCATTAGGTAGCATCCCGCTCCCTCCTCATTGCTCTCCTCCCCTCTAAAATCCATAGCGGCACCATCCTCCCGGCGTGGCACCGGGACAGGGACCAGGACGCCGCCTTCCCGCCGTGTTAAATGAGCAGAGACGTTTCCTTCCTGGCCAGATTCCCTCATTTCCCTTCCCCTAAATCACAGAGGGATGAATCGCTCAGCTCTTCCCACCGCCCGGCTGCGCTCGCTGGAAAGGATCCCTCCAGCTCCACCTCCCCATTCCGGAGCCGAGCTCACCCATGCCAGAACGCATCCGGGGATTGGGAGCCTGATGGGGGAAATGGGGAAATGAGGTGTCTGCAATTCCAGCAAAGTATAATTGACTTTCTTTGCAACTTCATTAAATGTGCTATCTTTACATTTCAAGGCGTAATTCCTATCYGAGGGGGTCGGCACATGCCTGAAGCAGCAGCTGCTCAAACGGAGCAGCTCAAACGGTCGGGTTCAGCCTTCCCAGGGGCTCTATGGACCTTCCCCTCCGGTCTTTCCTGTGTCTCCTCGTGGCCTGGCACTCGTCAGGCACCCTAAGGAGGTGACATGGAAACCCTCTTCCATCCAAAATCCGGCTGCCCTCACCAGGCCTTTCCTCCCGCCAGGCCCTGACAAGCCATGAACGCTTCCCATGGGATGTTCCTGCTGGACGTGGCCTGGGGCTGCTCACCGCACAGGATGTCACCGGGACGCCCATGTTGCCCATGTCAAGGTGGCTTCCCATGGGAATTGGCTCCATGACCCGCCAAGGGTCTCCAAAACCCATGATGTTCCCAATTATACAGGATGAGCCCCGCGCGTGAGGGAAGTCTCCAAGCACGACGGTGACTCTTCCCTCTCCTCCCATCTCCAAGTGCCACCAGCGACTCGAGTTCGCGGGGTCTCTGCTTGCTCCCGCAGCCTGGCGGGAGGCCGGGACGGGCCCTGGGATGGGGTGGCGGGTGGGYGTGCGAGGTGACGGCGCCCGGGGCTCCGGCGTGAGGTTAGCACTGAATCCGCAAAAATCACCGTACCTTGAAGAGTGCTCAATACGCCTATTGATCGGCCCTTCCGCCTCGATCGGTTTGCCGGGCTGCGCTGCCGCAGTGCTGCTTTCGGGAAGGGAGGGAGAGGCGGAGGGAGGAAGGGGGCAGGGAGAAGCGGAGGGAGCTTCTTCCCCGCGAGAACTTTGGCTTCCTTGGGGACGTCACCAGGCCCATGGGCCTCCAGGCCATCCTGCTTCTGCTCCATGGGAGGCAGCTGAGCTCCAGGGGAGCACTTTGGCTCGGAGGGTGTTTTGGAGACCGAGGGGTGGAAGAAGAATCCAGAAAAACTCCTCTGTCCCATCCAGCTRCTTTCCTGCCAAAGCCTCCTCAGATACCCCAAACCAGGTGTCCCTCCAAAGCCAAGACTAGAAGTCAAGGGCCAAAAGAGGGAGAGGCAGATGTGGACCATGTCTTGGTGTGGACCATACCAAAGGCGCCCAGCGTGAGCTCAGGATCRTAGAATCATAGAATAGCTGAGGTCAGAAGGGACCTCTAGAGATCATCTAGTCCAACCGCCCTGTTCAAGCAGGGACCCCTAGACACGTGGCACAGAGTGAC
This sequence comes from Eudromia elegans, assembly GCA_003342815.1. Classification (NCBI taxonomy): domain Eukaryota; kingdom Metazoa; phylum Chordata; class Aves; order Tinamiformes; family Tinamidae; genus Eudromia; species Eudromia elegans. The sequence goes on from PTEX01000245.1 coordinate 156,126, forward strand.
GTCCAGGCAGGTTTGGAAGATCTCCAGAGAAGGAGACTCCACAACCAATGCCCATCCCTCTTCCCTGGAGGGGCTGTGTCTCCACCACGGACAGTCACTGCATGGGAACAAGTAGCTCCTGGGGTACATGGTGAGGCCAAGAGGCATTTGGATACTGCGAAGCATCAGCTGCTCCTGTCCCTGCTGTGACTTTGCTCCATGTCCTTGGTGTCCCTAATGCAGTTCAGGTTCAGCTTGCCCAACTGCTCTGAGTATTGGGCAAAATTGCTGCCAAGAGCTGGTCCCAACTGCGCAGAAGTTTCACCAGTGGCTGCTTGCCACAAGTCCAAGGGTCCAGCGTGGAAAGAGCCTAGAAGCTCTGGGCATGGAACAAGGTAGTCAAAACCCTTGCAAGGACTTGTGATCAAATACTGCTTATTGTCCAGGACCTGCGCTGGAACAGGACTGTGCTGAAGAGCATCCT
>PTEX01000245.1:156948-169311 GCA_003342815.1 Eudromia elegans
ATCCACACCACCTTGGGCATCCCCATCCCTGCCTCTCTCCACATCCCCACTCCTGCACCTCCCTTGGCTCCTTGTCACCTGTCTCCAGAGCAGTTCCCAAGATTTTGAGTGGCCACAATCTTGATTTACTATGAAACGATGGAAAAACACCCGTGCCCAGCACAGGCATCCCCAGCAGGTTGGGATTTAAGCATAAAAGGAGCTTGTGTCTTCTTCCACCCGAGCAACAAGACTGCAGTCCGRGATGTCCCAAAAAGGAGATTGAGAGGGAGAGGATGGGAGGATAAATCAGAATCACTCCCACCCCGGCCGAACGGAGCCCAGCAGATTCCCCAGCTCCGGCCTGGTGGATGCCCAAGGAAGTCCCCGGCAGGATGCAGGCACCCTCAGTGGGATGCACCTCATGCATATTCATCATTGCGTGCCTGTTGGGGTCACCTGCCAGCCAGTAGGGACGATATGGGGCGGATACAGGGTGTTTCCGCCCCRTTGCTCCTGCTGCTATCGGCACCAGGCTGTGGATCCTCGTTAGGGCAACGCTTAATTATTTTGGCCCCCAGACCCAGCTTAGGAAGGTGGAATCGTGGCGCAGCAKTCCCAAGGAAGGGACTTGGGGTGGTCAGATGAAAGAACTGCCTTAGAGCCAAATACTGTCCCCTGCRCTCGGGACCCGCCTGTCGGGGCTCCGTCCTGGCACCCACTTGCATCCCACACAGGCRGCCCTGGGCAGGGAGAATCCCAACGGACGCCGCCGTCTCCAGGACCATCCCTGGCACGGGGCTGCTTCGGTTTCTGGCAGCTGCTTCCTGGCTGCCTCCCCGTTGGGTTAAATAACGCTCCGGGCTGCGATGAAGCCCATTAAAGTCAGAGGCAAAGGTGTGGGATTGAAATGTAGGACAGCAGCCGCTGCAGAATGTGGTTGCATCCGATCGATGGGAAATCAATAGCCGGCTCCGGTTCCTGGGTTCCCGCCAGGCGCTCCTGGCCGGGGGCCCTGCTGCCTTCCAGATGGGTCCCCCCCATGGCCAGGCCCCCACAGGGACATGCTGGCAGCAAGGACAGCGCCCGGCACAGCCCTCGCTTCCCCCTCGGCATCCAAGGGATGGTGCCAAAGGACCGGGATCGCGCGGGAAGCGAAGCACCTTCGGCAAAGACACGTCCCCTTTGGCCTCCTGGGCTTGGAAGCTCCTGGGGTTGGGGCCCAAAGGCAGGGGTGAAAGGAGAGGAAATCTGGGGATTTAGGTCAAAAACATCCTGAGCCCCATAGCACAAGGGTGGTAAATTCGGGGCTGTGCCCCCGTTCTGGGGTTAGTTCCCGGCTCCGCTCCCATCCCAGCCTGGCAGGGATCTCCCACCCCGGGTGGACAAGGGCAACAACGGACCAGAGGGTCGGGTCGTGTCCCTCCAGCCAAGCCCCAGGCATCGCGTTTTCCCAGCTGACCTGGGGCCAAAGCATCTCCCAACCTGCAAACGGGGACAGTACTTGGAGTCAGTGGAAGAGCCAGCCTGGGGTCCCCACTGGAATCAGGCTGAAACCGACGGCCTTTTTCTCAGCTCAGAGGACCAAATTTCTCCCCTTCCTGAACCACTGGCAGAGATTTAGCAGCCAGCCCAGGAAGGAGTGCTCAGAAACGCTGGTTTAACCGGAGCGAGGTCAGCACCGCCCCATGCAACCACCGCCGAGCACCGACGGATTGCTCCGAGTCTGGCGGCATCCAGAGGGCTCCCAGGCAGCATCCGAGAGCCGACCATTCCAGCAGGAGCAGGATCCACACGGTGCACGATCCCTCCAGCTTCCCTTGGTGCTGGCCCCGCTTTGGAGCTGCTCTGGGTTTCGAGGGGGTCACCCCGTCCCTGCTGCAGGACAAGGGGTTGCTCCGGGAATGAGCTGAGCCCCAGGAAAAAGCTGCAAAAGCTCCATTRAATGTTCAGGTTTTGCATCCAATGTGACAAAACCCGGGATGTGATTAATCAGGGCTGGACATTAATTATGATTGCACCCTGCAATCTCGAACAACATCGATTAATTGATTCCCGCGCCCCTCGCAGACCCTCCATGGGAATTTTGCAGCCGTGCGAGARCAGGCCGGACCCGATGGCAAGAAGTGGGATGCTTGGGAGAAGCGGGACTGCTCCGGAGTGCTTTTCCACAGTGCTTCCTGCTCCTGCGATGCCCAAGCACCAACACCAAAGGTTTGGGGGGGTCACATTGCCTCCCACACGCGGTCCCATCCCAGATGGCCACAGTCGCGGAGGGACAGTCCTGGGGATGGGCGTGGGATCCTGAACGGCCAGGTCGGATCCCGGGAATGACAAAGCCCTTTTGTTGCAGGCTTGCAGGCCCGGCCCGCGCCTCCCCACTGCTGATTGCCATCGACCTGCCCTGGGAATCGATGCGGGACCGTCAGGCCGTACCAAGGGCGGCTCCGGCGGGAAGGAGGCCGTGGGACCGSCCGGGGCCTCCCATCGCTCAGCTCCTCGCGGTCTTGCCTCGGGGATGAAGGCCTTGCCGCATCCCGCAGCGCTTCCCAGCGYAAGCAGCAAGCGTGGGAGGACAAAGCATTCCCTGGCACCTCGGGATGCCGGGATGCKCTCCCTGCTCCGGGCATCAAGGGCATTTCCTTGCAGCACGGCCCGCTGTGAGCAAGCGGGCATCCTCTTCCTCACCATCACCATCAGGGCCAGTTTGGCCGCCCTCACCCTTAGGGTCCTGCTTCCAGCTTGGTATCCCATCAAATCATCCAAGGCGGGATCCGGCTCGCCAGCTCCAAGCTGGGAAGGGCACCCACCACGACCCCGGGTGCTGCTGCGGACCAGGACCAAGCCCAGACGTCCCTTCCAGCAGGCAGGAGCCAAGGAATTCCAGGGATGCTGCTGGGCTGGGACCRTCTGCAGTCGCTCTGGGAGCTACCGGAGCAGCCGGGAAACAAATGTTTTCAAATAAACCAGTATTAATAGCATATTGATAAACCGAGGAGGGCAGTACGGAGGGGAAACAAACAGGGGAAAAAAGCTTCCTAGTGAATCTCCAGGGGAAATTTTTCCAAAGGTTAAAAAAAAAAAAAAAAAAAAAAAAAAAAAAAAAAAGCAGGGAATTAATTTATTTTGACGGTAATTTTTCTGGTTGCCATTTAAGGTCGACGCTGGGGAAGCGCTGGGGTTATTGACATATAGACCCGAGGAGATGGCAGGACCCCCGCCCCCCCTGCCCCTCTGCAGCAGCCGGGGAAGTGGAGGGCCTGTGATTTATTTAGTATCCATGAATACTGAGTGAAATCAGAATAATGGGGCACTTAGCCGCGTTACTGAGAAATCACTATTGTGATGCAATTTACTCCAATTAATTAAGCCTTTTTTGTTACCATTATTCCTTGTTTTACATTTTGTTTTAAATTTCAAACGATTGGGCGCTTTGTGGTGGGAAGCTGATAGGTCTAGTGAGAGCGGCGCTGCGAGAGGCCGTAAATACCGGCCGGGAGCTTCCCGCTTTGCTCCGGGGGCTGAGGTGCTCCCTGCACAGTCCCCAGCTCCTGCATTCCCTGCCGTTCTTTCCGTGTGTCAGCAGCCCAGGGAATTGGCCTTGGGAGACGAGCGCTGTGAGGTCCTGGAGACCCCCTTCTTGGCCTCGATGAGCCTGGTTTTGGTGTGGGTGCCCACGGGCTCCCATCCGGGATGGGCAGCTAAGGATGAAGGATTGAAAGGGTGAAGTCATCATCCAGCACCTCCCCAAAATGCAGGATGCCCCTGCGACCTTCCCGCTGGTCCCAGGGACCTGTCCAACATCCAAGCGGCTCCTTGCAGCGCTCCGGCACGTCCTGGTGCGTGTCCGTCATCCCACGGAGCCATTGGATGCAAGAAGCTGTTTGCAACCTGAAGCAGCGATTTGCTGGTCCAGGCCAGTTGGGAGTTTTCCCTTCCAGCCTTCCACATGATCCCGTTTAACCTCCTGCGATTTTGATTCCCGACGTAATTAGCYGCACGTCTGCAGCGCCCGAGCACGCCCCGTTCCACGCGCACGGCTTGGGAAGGCAGCGAGGGAAACAGGAGGGAAAGAGGGAGAGGGGCAGGACAAACCCCCCGACAGGCAAGAGAAACCAGGGGAGAACGGGGTGGCCTTTGCTCCGGAGCGCCGTGTCCCGCTTGACGGGCACCCCATGGGCGCAGGGAGAGGGTTCCCCCGTGGGGAGAGCGCGCGGGGCCTGGGAATCCGAGCGGCGCTATCTCTTTAACGGCAGGGAGAGAAAATATTGGTGCCCCGGATCCCCCTGGGAATAAATTCATACTGCTGTATTGATCAGGGGTGTTTTTTTCTCCTTTTGCCTGGTTCCTACAGCCTCCTGGGTAACGAAGATTAAGCTTCGAGCCCTTCTGATATTACTTTGAAATGCAGAAGCCTTCGGAAACAGAGGCTGCCTCTTCTCTCCTCTTGGAAAACGGGCAAATATCTTTGGGGATGAGCCAAGGTTGGTCTGCTTGTTCCTTCGCCCACCCTGCGCACACACGTATGTGCCTCTGCCCGTAGGTGCGCTTCCCTCCTCCTCCTCCTCTCCCTCGCCCCACGCACCACGCTAAAGCTTCAAGGACTCTTGTGGTTTAACTGGTGTTAAACTGCAGCGGGGAGCGCGCCGGAGCGCCGGAGCCAGCCACCTTCATATCAGATCAATTAATTATCAGCGCTGTTATGACGAAGGCTGGTGAAATGTGGGTTGAGAGATCTCCGAGTGCAAGCGGAGAGCTCTCGTTTCCCCGGTCTCCTAATCACTAGAGGCAGGCCTGGCCTGTGATCTCGGTTACACAGGCATAAATCTGGAGCAGCTCCGAGTTATTTAATTGGTGCCGCTTGGGAATTTACGGCCATGCCGCGGTGAGCAGGATCCGGACCTTCGGATGGGGAGCCTTTTCCTTCCTGCTGCTGATTTAACTCCACCGCCTGCAGGAATTATCCAACTGGACAATCGCCGTTCCTGGAGGCTTTACCAGGCTGGGAGCTGTATGGAGACTTGTAGGAAGTGTGGAGAGGTCCAAGACAAGCAGGAAAGTGGAGACACCGGGAGCCAAGCCTGCAAGGAGCAGCCTTGGAGGTGCCAAGTGCCCCTCCAGCACCCCAGACCTGCCGGGGTCCCCATGAGGAGCTGCCCGTTCAGTGACACTGAGGGGGCTCCTCAAGGTCACCGTCACCCCACGACCTGGCCTGGGTTTGTGCGGTGAGACCCTGGMGGATTCTGAGCCCGTGGGATTCCTTAATCCAAGGGAGGATGAAGTCTGGGGGAAGGAGGTAAGGACAAGGGGCTGGAGTTGCTCTCCTGGCCTGGAAAGGCCATGGAATTGCCCATGAACATTGGAAGCAGATCCTTCCGCCCTGCTCCGTGTCCCCACAAGCTTCAAGGTCCCGCGGCCCTTTCTTTGACACCCTCAGGCTCAGAGCAGACTCCTCGACCGGTCCTGATTCCTCCTGGACGGCGTCTTCGCTCCAACTTGGCATCTCCCTGCAGTGAACAAGGACCCCGCTCACCACCAAGGCCAACTCGGACCCTTTCCTCCCGTCCTGGTTTGGTTGGCAGCTCCACAGCACSTGGCTGAGAAGGGCCAGCTGACGAACATCCAGTTTTAGGCACCATCTGGGGAGCAAAAACCGGTGCAGAACRAAACGTTCTCCTCTTGAGCCTGTCCAAGCCCTGGAGGAGGCTCGTAACCTCAACCTGGACATCTGGGTCTGATCCAAATGGGTCACGTTGAGCACACGGGCTTCCTTGTGAGCAATATCCCTGGCAAAAAAATCTCCTGGAAGGACCTTTTCCCAAGTCCTGGGTGTGACCAATGGAGATTCCAAGGCTTGGGAAGCTCAGAGAGGCTGGTCGTTACCTCCCTGCAGAGCAGCCTGGATTTGGGAGCCAGAGACTTTCCCCTTTCCCAGCACTCACAGGCCACGAATGAAGTGATATCCCACCTCTTTATTTCCCTATCAATAAACTTTATTGTCCTTTTCTTGCAAATCCTTCAGCAATTAAAAAGGGGGGGAGAAATGAGGCTTTTTGATATTATCAGGTGCTTTGTTCCAAAACTGGCTTGGGCCTTTTTTAAAGCTACATGTCAAAATCGGGACATACTGAAGAAAAAAAAAAAAAAAGAGGAGGAGGAAGAAGAAGAAGAAGACAAAGGGAGTTGATGTTTGACTGCTGGGCTATCACTTAAGTCCTTGTTCCTGTTTACTCAGGACTTATTAGAGCTCATTCAATGCCTATAGCATGGCTGGATCAATACCTGCTGGGAGCAAGAGAGATTCCGCTTGGCCACTGTAGCCCCTGTTGCAGAATTGATCTGCTTGGCTGCTGCAATCTGAAAATCCATCTTTTTTGCGCTCCCTGCCTCTCTCCCGGCAGCCGGGTTGCTAAGCAACGGGGGCTGCTTCGGATGGTCATTGGTCAGCGGCGCGGCCGGGCGCCGCGGTCCTCCCCTGGTCACCCCGGCCGCTTTGGGCCGGGGGAACAAGGGGCGGCCGCACGAGGGGAGGTGGGGATAAAGGGCAGGGAGGAGGCGGGTGGGATGGAGAGAGGAGGGGGGGAAAAAAAGGAGGAAGAAGAGAGGGAAAAAAAAAAAAAAAAAAAAGGAAAATCGATATCACCTCACATTTAACCTTTCAAAAAAAAAATCTTTTAGAAAACTATATTGACCCGTTCCTTATCACTTTGTGCCACTGCAGCCTGCTCCAACGGGGGCTTCGTTGCCTGCACATGGACTTTATAAACACTTCTGCTTGCTCTTCTTCTTCCTCTTGTTTTTTAAGGTAGAGCCTTCTCGCCGTCTTCTCCATCCCTCTCTCCCACCTTGGCCGGCCACGGAGTTGGGCGGCTTTGGCTATAGGTGTGTTTCTAACCTGATTTCATTAAACTGGGGCAAAAACCTTTGTGTGGATGCACTGAAATCAATGGCAACCCCATTTGCATCGATTTCGCTTCGCTTTGGTAAAGGAATCGAATTATACAAACCAATACCAACCTGCTTTGAAATGATTTAAGAGTGTCTACACAAGACCAATTTTGGCTTGCAATTTTGCGTGTAGACAAGGTTCATCCCTCCTCTCCAAAGATCCATTCATTAGGCAAACGTCTTTGCCACCGGAGCCTTCCAACGCTCGCTCCCGTGGCCTCCCCGAAAGGCCATGATGTCCCCAAAACGACACCGTGTTTGCAGCCATCCCCACCAAGTCCCGGAAGCGGCACCCCAAATTCACCCTATTCGCAGGGCTCAAGGCTCTCCAAGGGCTCCTCCTGATCTTTCTCCCCGTTTGCTTCAKCCCCAGCTCCCGAGACCGTTGCTGAAGATGCTTCCCGGCTGAAGGAGGYGGGATTGGCTCTTCAGAGGGGCTTGGGGCGGCAGCTAGAGGTGACACGACGTGTSCCCTAGGAAGGACGTGTGCTGGGGGCGGGGATCACAAGGATCACACGGAGGAATTCACGAGGATGGGAATTCACGGAGGGATTCGTGAGGAATCACAAGCCCTGCTGCTCTCCTTGCCATCTCTCCCAAAACAGAGCGTGTCGTCCCTCGGCGCCAGATTTCCAACTCTATTTGATGTGCAGCTATGGATCCTGGTCTAGATCCATCCCACCAAACATACGTGCGTCTTATAGACACATAYGTGCCTCTAACCACGGCCTGGAGATAACGCCATGCCTAGACCTCAGCGTCCTCCCGCCGGGCTCCTATTATCCCCTTTTCTTTTACGGTTATCTTATCTCCACGTAACGAAAGGACGGAGAGGTTATTGCTAGAACAGAAGTGCTCCGGAGTGGACACTTGAAGCTGAGTGCCCAAACTGTTGTGAGACACCTGTGTGAAGTGGCCTCTTTTCCACAAGTGCCCATCAGCTCCCTCCAAAGGCAGGAAAAGCCACATTTTTCCAGGGTAGTCAGAGCCGGACACTTTTATCAGCTCCCTCCGTAGGAAATTCAGGCACAAAGATGCTTTGGAGGTGGAAGACGATGGGTGTCTCCTTGCTCAACACAGGCATGGCCATAATCCCTTCCTATGTCGGTCTCCGGAACTGCCAGGGGCCTTTACTGGGAATACTCAAGTGCTTCTCCAATCACGTAGAGACCAGGAAAATTAGCGGAAAAAAGAATATTGGGAAGTAGCAGCTTGTCAGAACTCACTCCGAAGGGGCCCGCGGTTTCCTTACATCTCCCTTTTCAAATATTTGATTAGAAGCCTGAAAAGAGTCCGAGTCTTCAGGTTGCCCCATTTTGGCATTTCCTAAGCTAATCGTTTCCTTTTCCAGCCCTGTGTGATTGGTTTGTGTGTYTGTTTGTTTGTTGCTTTTAAAATCTGGGCTCATTTACAGTGAAAGATTTGAAMAACTGCCCCCAGAACTGCCCAAAGCCAAAATTTACCCAGTTTTMGAGATTGTCAAAATCGCCTGTTTTGATTGCCTGTAATTTTGGGGGGGAATGCTCATGGAATTTTTTTTCCATTTTTCACGTCTCTTTTTCCTTAATCGAGGAGAAGAGAAGGGGTTAAAACTCACACAAATTCACACGAAATGAGGACCCCATTTCCTGCTTGCTCTGAAGACCCTTCTCTGAGTTTCCATGGGGAATTTTAGCAGGGACTTATGGGTTCCGATGGAGAGCGATGCCTCCGTGCACCGGGGCAGCCCTGTGCTCTCCCCATGGGGATCCTGGGCTGTGTTTTCCACACATGGGAATGGCTGGGGAGGAATCGCTTCACTAAGCACTGCCCGACCCCCTTGCGAATCAAGACGTTCGCCCGCTCTTGCCGGTGGCTTTGGGCTGCCGGAGCCACCCCACGAGCYCCTCAGAATCCAGGGATCTTCCTTAAGATCCCGGCTGTTGGTTTGAATCTGGCACTGTTGATTTAGGAGGGAGAAAGGAGCGTCTCAGGAAGGAGTCACCGGCAAAACGCCTGAATCCGTGTGTTGATGAAATAAGTGCTCAGCCTTAAGGGGAGGCTCAGTGCAAACCTCAGCTCCAGCATCCCGTGCCCTTGGCCCCTGCAGATACCCGCTGGGCTCTCCCTGGAGCAAATGGAGTTCCCAAATCCTCTGGGAATCCTGATTACCTTTCCCCACGGCTCGGTCTGTCCTGGGAAGCTGAGGCCGTGGGGCTTTGGTTTGTGCAAACAGAGCAGGTCAGAGCATCCCATGGGATGAGGAGGCAGCGCTGGAGCGGAGCCAGGAGCYGGGCAGCAGCGAGATGTGGAGCGGCACAGGGAAAACTGGGAGGATTCCCAGATCTCCGCAGGCTGCGGGGCTGGGAGAGGAACCCTGAGCCRCTGTTAACAACTCAAGTCTTCAATCGTGGGGATTAACGGGCRTTCTCCCGCTCTGCTGGTTTGCCATTGAGCATCTTCTGTGGGCAAGCAGAGAGAGGAAGAGATGGGGAGCAAGCGGGGGAGAAAAGAAATGGGAGAGGAGTCAACTGACAAAGTGCGGTCCTGAATTTTTCAGGAAAAAAAAAAACAGAATAAAAGAAAATGCATTACCCATTTTGAGGAGCAATATTGATACAAGCTTGGATGCTCCTTTGTTTCTCTCTCTCTCTCCACTTTATCGTTTCATTTTTTGTTCTGCAGGCCCTGAGTTTTCCCAAAAGTCCCTGTTTCTGCTTGTCGTTTCTTGCACTCCTCTCCGCGGGCTCATTGGGAAGGAGGGGGCTGGATTAACGCCAGGCCGGGATTTTAGGGGCACGTTGCCTTTGCACGCCCTCGAGGGCTGAGACGTTGTTGGAGGCAATATTACTGACRAGCTTCAGAGCAAACATCCCCCCAAATATCGGAGAGCCTCTTTGCAGATTCCCTTTGAAGTTGTGCTCGTCRGGAGGGAGAAATCGAGGAGAAAGCTCCAATGCACTCGGATGTGTTGTGCATTTGGCACAAGGCGCGATGAGAGCCGAGCCCTAGCAAGAGACCTCACCGGCTTTGGRGATCCTAGAGCAAGAGACCAGGCACAAGATGCCGGAGGACGGGAGAGGCAGCGTCGGGAGCCCTTGATGCCACGCTGGGGCTGGGCTTTACCCCCTGCTCCGACCTCAGCTCTCACCAGAGGGTTTCCAGGAGCTGCTCGTGGTTTGCAGCATCCCCCAGCACCTCGGAGCTGGCCCAGCCCTCTCCGTGCTCCCTCGTCCGGGTCCCTGTGGGCATCGCAGCTCTCGCTCCTGCCCTCCGTTCGCTCTTCGCTCCCCTCTGCGGTTTTGCAGCCCTTCCCACCCGCCGCCCTTGTCCCTTCACCATCTCCACCAGGCCAGGGCCATCACACCATGAACCATCGCCGCCCCATGAGGAAATCCACGCGGAACGACCTCCGTGCAGCTGCCCGGGCTCTGTTTGTGCACAAAAGCCTCAGCATCCGGAGCAAACACGTGTCCTCGAGCCCTTTACACGGGGCACAGGCGCGGAGCAGGTAACAAAAGCTTCATCCATTAGCACCGTGACAGGTATTTCCCTGCTCTTAGGCTGGGCCTGGTCCAGCCCAACGCTTAAGTACATGATTAATTTGAAGTCTAAGAGACTTAAGCACGTGCTTAAGTGTTCGGCCACTCGGGGCCCAGCAACAGCGGTTTGTACAGAGCGATCCTCGCTCGCGGCGCGTTACGGTGCTGCTTAGATGTACGGATGACGGGCGCCATAAACAGTTGAGATATTCTGTTTAAACAATCATTTGTTGACAAGACTATCCTAAACCCATCGAATCCCTAAGCGATAGATGTATGTTGTCCCTGCGAGGCTCCTGCTGTATCAGCCATCGATTTTTTGCAGCCTGGATGCGAAGGTAACCTTTACCTGAGAGCTTAAGCACAAAGCGGTGGGCGTAGGCGGCCTGGGCCGGCGCTGTTTGCACTGCTGGAGGGAGGATGGAGCGGGAGACGCTCTTGGCATCCGGCCTCGGAGCGCGGGACCGCGCGGGGCCGGTCTCCCTATGGCCCCACCAAGCAGGAGCGCTGGGGCCCGCAGTGCTCAGAGCAGCGACACGGCCCCTGTTCGTCCCTTTCGGGAGCCTTTTGTCCCCAGGGATCCGCAGGTTCCCAGGCACCATGTCGGGATACCCTTCCCGGAGATCTGTTTTAATCACATTTATCCGGCGTAACCAGGGGAAGGAATCTATTGACAGTCTGTCTTCACATTTCTGTCAATTCCTCCGTAGACATCATTAAATCCGAGAGTGGGTCTTAATTTAACGTGTTGGCTAACGGGTTATTTAATTAGTTTTCAATACGATCCCCCCCTCCAAAAAGAAATATAATAATAAAGGCGGGGGGTGGGGGAATGGGTGCTGTATTAAAGGCGGCGGGAAGCAAGGAGCAGGAGGATGAACACATCCCGGTTTCCCGGATCTGCAGAGAAACCGTCTCCTTGGCCCCTTCACCCCTTCTCTCTCACAAGAAAGAGCCCTGTTGCTTTTCCCCTTCTCCCCACTGTGTTCAATAATAAATGAAAATGGTAAAAAGCAATTCATACACAGGCTAAGCGTCTGGATTTATTATCAAGACAATTACACCGAGGAGAATTCCCGGAAAATTACTCTTCAAAGTCGTTCTCTGCCACCCCCTCCTAGTTGGGATAAATACGGTGGCAATTACGGCCGAGGGGGAGCGTTGGCACCGGGAACGGGGTGCGACGGCCGCGGGCCYCGGCTCGGCACCAGGTCAGGATGGGAGTGGGATGGCTCCGCTTTCGGGGGGGAGCGCTCGGGGAGAGCGGGCACGTGGCGGCTCCACGCGAGCTGCTCGGGATCGATTATAGGCAGCTGGCTCGGGGGGGAGCGGAGMCGCTTTTGGTTATTTTAGACAAAATTCAGCACGATCCCAGCGGGCTGGGGCTGGGGGGGGGGCCGGTCAGGGTGCCTTATCCTGCGGGGACCCTCTCTTTGGTCCCAGCAAAGAGCAGCCGCCTGGGGGGAAGGTTCTGGCTGCTGGTGGGGTTGCTTCATCCCCCATCCCGGGATCTTTCCCCATCCCTGCGTCATCCCCATCCCTGTCTTGCCTCCTGGTCCTGAATCATCCCCATCYCTGCCTCAACCTTCATTCCCGCCTTGTCCCTCATCCCTGCCTCGGCTTCATACCTGCATCATCCCCCTTCATGCCCACTCCTCCCTTCTCCCTCTCCCCGCCTCCTCCCCCATTCCCGCATCATCCTCATCCCTGTCTCTCCCCTTATTCTCTCCGTGTTCCCCATCCCTGCCTCATCCCCCATCCCTCCCTCCTCGGGGGCTGCCGAGGGGACGCGTTGCCTCCGGCCAGGAGACTCCCTGGAGCCCCCGAGAGCAGAGCAAAAAGCAACTGGTGCAGGGGCTGAACGGGGGGGAGCAGGGGAGAAGAACCGGCAGCCAGGAAGGCGCTGAGACCCCCC
>PTEX01000245.1:207319-274401 GCA_003342815.1 Eudromia elegans
TTATTCGGGGAGGGGAGGGCGGGTGGGAGCGGGAGGGGACAAACTGTGCTTCTTCGTCCACAGGTTTGCGTTCGAGGAGGACTTCTCTGCATGGGTCGCGTTTCCGAGTCGCTCCGGGGAGAGCCCTTGTTYTGGGTTGCCCTTTCGGTTGGCTGCTTTGCCCCTTTTCCTTCCGTTTCGTGCCCCGTTCTGCTGTCGTGACCCCCCCACCGCTCCCCAGGAGGCAGGAGAAGCCCCCGCGCGCAGCCTGGGGGCAGGAGGGATGCTCGGAGCACAGAGCTGGGCACGCGGGGCCCGTGCCCGGCAAACAGGGCGAGGGGTGCTAGGGCCTGCGACCCCGCCGGGTGCTTCTGCTCCTCCGCACGACGGCCACCCCGGGCGCTCCAGCGCCTGCCCTTGCTTTGGGTTTTCTGCTGGCTGCTTGTCCGTGGCGGCGGCACCTCGCAAGTGTCTTTGTGCAGAAGAAAGAGAGACAATCAGCCCCAGCTGGAGGCTCCTCGTGTGCTCTGAGACAAGGGAAACGGCCCTGGAGGGCCCCAACACCGTCCCCTTCGTCCCCTCTTGTTGGCCATTGGAGCCCAAAGGATCGTTGCGTCGTAAGATCATCACGGTTGGAAAAGTCCTTCAGGATCATCAAGTCCAACCGTGGACGTGAGGGCTGAGATCTCTCCAAGACGATGTGGGCACCGAGTCTTCGTCCTCAGGTGCCCTCAAAGACCTGCCTCTGTTTGCCGCCCCACCAAAAGAGAAGAGGAACTGAAGCAGCTGCGGCTGGTGCAGCWCCAGCATTGACCAGCTCCAGGAATGTCCAGGAGATGCCCGTTTTGGTGGCCTCCTCCACTGGGACTCATGGAGGATCGGTGGCGTCACCCAGCAAACGGGGTCTGCTCATGTAAGGCTTCTGCTCATCACCCAGCCGTGCTCTAGCCCCTAGGCTCATAGACAAGGTCCTAGGGGCCACCAGGAGCTCTTGGAGGGGTTTGGGAGGTCCTCTGGCTGCCCTGTAGAGCCAGGGAGCTCTTCCTAAATGTCCATGGAGGTGCCTCCTGGCCTGGGCCCAATGCCCTGCTCCTTCTTCCCTCCGCTCCACTTGTTCCTCTCCTCGCTTAAAGATGGGAGAAGAGTAAAACTAMGGGCTCAGTTGCCCCTTTGGTGGGGCGGAGGGCAGGGAGGTGATGGGCACCAAGAGGAAGCCCTGTTAACTGCGGCTTTCTGCTTCCCCAGCATTGCAGGAGCCTTGAAATGTGGATCCCTCATCTCCCTCCTGCCTGTTCACYGCTCTCTTCTTCACCTCCGTCGCTACTTGTGGCCCCAAACTTCACCCAGCTGCGCAAAATGAGACCTCAGCTTCAGTGGGTCCCACCAAAGTGGCCCCCCGAATTCAAAAGAGGGTTTGATCTTCATCCCTCATCTTGTGTGGGCCCTGGGTTTTAGGAGGACATAATCTCTATGGTTTCTTCCAGCRGCCCCATTGATCCACTAATCAACTCCTGCCTTGTCCTCGGCTATCCCAAGGAGATCTGGACCCTTCTTTCTGCCCTACCCTCCTCCTGTGAGATCTTTCCTACCAGGAGAGGGGTTTTGCTGCTTGCTAAGGCCATTTGGAGAGCCTGTTTGCAACCACAGGAGCATCTCACCAAGCAGCCCTGGATGCAGCCCATGGCCAAATGCCCTCGGCCTTTGCCGAGATGAGTTGGGTTCCACCACGTTGCGTGAACCAAAAGGCTTGGGGAAACCCTGGGCAGGATCCAGCTGTGCCCCGCTGCCCTCGCAGCTTCCAAAATGCTTTGAGGAGCAACTTGCCACGATACCAAAGATTTTTTTTTCCCCCTGCAGGTAATGACAATCGGAGCTCTGTCCTACAGACAATTCTCTTGATCAGGGTTGCACCCCAAGGGCATTTTCGTACCGTGGGCAGCAGGAGCACAACTGGAACCACGCGAGGGCACGGGCTCAACCATCAGACCGTCCCCTTCACCAAGGGAGCCGTCCCACTCAGAGGGGCTCCTCGAAAGCCAAGGGGCTGATCCAGGGCTGAGGAATGCTCTGGGCGACCTGCAGAAAAATGGGATTGAGCCTCATTCCGGTCAGAAACGCATGGCTGGAGAGCAAAGAGCTTGCAAAGGGGCTACCCAGCTGCTGATGGAGAGCGAGGAAGAGGAGGAACCGGAGCTCTCCAGTCCCACTTGGAGATTTGGATCTCCCACTATGATCAGTGGGGTGGATCCCTGCAGGAAGCCTGCTAATTTAGTCTGGCCATGATGTCATTTTTCAATTTTTTTTCAGGGATTTTTATCACTTTTCTACTTGCAAAAGTCTCTTAAACCTTCTGCTTCTAGCTTTTTTTTTTTCTTTCCCCCAGTTTGTTCAACATTTTTAGTTCATGGCTTTTGTGCATATTAAAAAACCCCAAATATTTCGCAGGAAASCATTTTAAGCCACACTGGAAGAGCAGGAATAACAAAAGGCTAAAGGACAGAGCACGGGGATCACAATCTGGATGTCAGGCGTCGTTGCTCCATCAAGAAGCATCCAGAGTGGAGCCGTCATCGCTCTGCGTCTCCCTTGATGTGACCAGCCCAGGGTCTTGCATCTCTTCCCGCTAAACCGGGCACAGGGCAGGGATAGGAAGGATCAAGGCTGAAGCCCACGGATGCTCCCGGCTCCGGGCAGAGGAAGGAGAGGGCGATGGAGCAACACGCAGGCGGCAGCACCGCGTCCGCATCCAGATCCACATTCCCGACCCCGGCCAGGCCTCACGGGCTCCTTTCCCTTGTCTCACAGGACACACGCGGCCGAGGATGCTCCGAGAGCCCCCGCGTCGGGCCGGCCGCCACGCAGAGGCCGGGCCCTTTACCGAGCTCTTCCTTTGGGGCTTTTAAATCAAGCAATTAAAAAATGCAAATAATAATAATAATTAAAAAAATCCATTCTTTTTTTTTTTTTTTCCTTCTGAAATTTAWAAAGGAAAAAAAAAAAAAAGGAAAAATAAAGAAAGTAGAATTAATCCTGGCCCAAAAGAACCCTCAGCATGGAGTTTCCCAGTCCAGCCACCCACAGGACGATATTGCTCATCTTTCTGCATAGCAATAGGCAACGTTCGCCCTTGTCCAGCACGCTCCAGCCGGCCAAGGATGGCGTCCGAGGTTTGCAACAACCTTTTCTCGTTCTGATTAAATTTATTTTTTATTCTTAATTATTTCTTTTTTCCTGCTGCTTCATTGCTAATCTCATGGGATAGGTGTTCCTCTACAGCGCAACGCGGTTGTTACTCCTCTGTGTCTTGCGATCGTGTTCGTTTAAGCTATTTACAAACAGCTAAAAGAGAAAAAACAACCAAACCCCAACCATTAAAAAGTCTTTCTGTGTCAGGCACTTTATCCAAACCGTGCTSTGTGCGCTGGAGTTGGGTCCTTGTTCTTTGCAACGACTCACGCAGGGGAAGTTCCTGGGAAACTTAACTCCAGTCTGTCGATAGGTTTAAAAAACCAACAAACCCACCCCTCTATTTGTCCATCCTCGCCCGGTCATGACTGTGTTGTACGTTTCTGCAGCTTTCGGTTTCTTCAATAAATTATTTTCTAGTCATTCACCCTGGAGTGTGTCTGTCCCACGCGCTGGCCCCGCTCGCCGGGGGCTCCCGTGCCCCTGCCCTGGAGGCGGGAAGGACCTTTGTGTTTCTCCTGGTGGAAAACATCAGTCCGGCTTTAAATGGAAAACATCAGTCCGGCTGTAAAGAGCTGGGGTTGCAAATTAACTCAGGGCAGGCCCCATCAAGCTCGGGGTGTGCATAGTGCACAGGCAGACCCTATATACATCCTGTGTACCCTAGGAGCATCCCATCTGCCTGTCACAGGGACGTGGAGCTGCGGAGCACCCTTGTCGGGAAGCTTATCCCAGCTGACGGAACGCGACGGGCTCTGAAATAGCAATTGCTTTGAACAACTTGCAGTCAGGGGGATTTTCCCGCCTGCCCAGGGAAGACCGTGCAGTTTCATTGCCCTTGGGCGGCAAAACGTGGGGTTTGGTTGTCTCCCATCTCATCCCTGTCCTCCCCYGTGCTGCTTGGGAAGGAGGAGGGGAGATTTAGATGAGGGATTGACCCTCATCCTTGACCAGAGCACCCAAATTAAGACATATTTGACCGTCTCAACCCCTCCTCCTGCTTGGGCAGCACCATCTCTGTGGCTCTTGCCCTGGACCTTGCGTACAAGCCAACAAAGCCCACGAGGGATGTTCACTGAGGCTCTGGAAAAACAGGTAATGCACTTGGGAATCCGCTCCAAAACCTGCACCCGAGTGTATTGAATCACCTCCCCTCTCTCCACCGCTCTGTCCCAGCGTGGTTAAGGGTAGAAGGGACATTTGTTGAACATCTGGTCCAARCTCCTCGCCCAAGAAGGGTTCTTCCCGTCTAGTGAGCGGATCGGCTCCCAAGACACGTTCCCAGGAGGCACCCGCTGCTCTTGGCTGTGARTTGGAGGCCGATCAATGACCCGGAGAGATCCGCAGTGGCAAAGCAGCCAAAGGATGTGAAGAGCAGGATGAGAAACGCCGATGAGGGAGGACGTGGGGGAGGAAGCAGGTGGTGGAGCCAGCCCAGCGTGCTGGGATCTGACTGGTGCTCCCACCCATTAAAAGTAGAATTTATAACAACAAATCGAGGCCAGGCACTTAGTTTTCTGTTCCCGATTGACCTTTTACATAGAGGGCTCAACCAGTGCGAAGGAAGAAATGATGTTGGAGCTCCAAGCTGCCCTCCCCAGGAGCAGCCAATTTCCACTGGCTTCTGCGAAGGTGCCAGGCTCTGTGCAGCCTCCCCGAGAGCTGGAGCCGCTCTGAGCCCCGCTGCTGGGACATGTCCCCTGCTGCTGGGACACGTCCTGCAGCTCGGTGCCTGGTGACAACCACCCTTGGGGCTGGAGAGCCCATCTCTCCAGCGCCCACGGTTGCAACGCGGTGCTGGAGAGGTGCAATYGATCTCTCCAGAGACAGTCACCAGGAGCGCCTCCAGCTGCCCCAAAAAAGGCCAATAAGGTAAAATAAGGGTCTGTAGGAGTCCAGCCAGTCCTGGGCCTCGTGGTGCCCAAGGACACCTACTCCTTGCTCCAAAGCAGGGCTCCTTGGGAAGCCACCAGGCCGGTTATGCGGAGGGGCCGCGGAGGGAGGAGGAAGCCGGGGTCTCTTCTCGGCGAAGGCCTCTCGCGCCAGGGCTGCGGGCGCCCTCGGCGCGCAGGCTGTCCCCGCGGGTGAGGAGACCCGCGTAGCCCTCCTGGTGGGAGAAGGCATAGCCGGACCGGCGGCGCCGGGAGCCGCGCCGGAGGTGGCATCGCAGCTCCACCGAGGGCTCCGGCTGCCGCTTCGCCTTCAWGAGGATCTTCTGCAGAGAGATTGGGGACACCGGGGCTGCAGCCACCCTCCGGGCAAGTCCCTGCCTCGAGGAGGGGCAGCGGGTGGAGCAGGGGCAGCCAAAGACGCAGTCTGGATCCCAGTTGCACCAYGGCTCGAGGCCTCTTAGACCCGTGGGGTGTGGTCTATGACATGGGGGTCTTGGAAGTTCTCGGAGATGGGAGTCTCAATCCTGATCTCATCTGGGACCTCTTTGTAYGATAAAATCGGGGGCTCATCTCACTAATGAGAAGATCTGCAGCTCCGGGAAACAAAAGCTCCCATGTGCSTGCAGTGAGAGCAGACTCTACTGCTTGGAGGGGGATGAGCAGGAGCAGCCCCTCCTTTTGCACAGGCACCTGCAGAGACCCAGGGTCTCCTCGCTGCCAGCTCCAGGGGAGGACAATTTCTTCCTGCACCCAAAAGCAGCAGGTCAACCCCGGGGCCAGTGTCACGAGAGAAGGGACCTGCAGAGCTGCAGCAGCAAAGCCAAGGCCTCTTGCTGTGTTCAGGTGGTGGCTTGCCTGTGCAATGTCACCGTCCCCGCCAGGAGCAAACGTCCTCTCTGTTGCCAGACCTTCATGAGGAGGCAAGTGATGGGAGGAAGGCAAACCCTTCCCATTGCAACCCCCAAGCAGCCCTCACCTGCTGGAGGGTGGTTTTGCCCATGACGGTGTGGTAGAAGCGGACAGCGAGTGAGGGGACGGTGTTCACCACCACGGAGAGCAGGACAACGAGCAGAACGTACGGGTCGGTCAGGGCACTCCTGCTGGCGCCTGTCAACACMAGAGCCATCACCAAGTCATATCCGAGCAGGAAAAGGTGCTCAGCAAAGAGGAGAGGGGAAGAACAACTGTGAGGACGCGGGGCCTGGCCCACAAAGGGGTTGAGGGGTCAAAACAGGAGATGGCACCCAAGTTGGAGCTGAGATCAGGATTAAGCCAGCAAGATCAAGACGTGGCATGTSTGCCCTCCAGTAGAGTCCCCAGGCCCGTATAGAAAGTGAGGACTAGYGCAAGGGACAGGATGATCAGGCAGGCTGGACTGGGCCAAGAGACAGGATCTGGCCAAGGTTGAAGAGAAAATATGATCTACAGGGTGGAAAACAGCTTCTCCTAGCACTGAAAATAGCCTTGGCTGCCTTGTTTCGAGGAGGAGGCAGTCTGCGGGGGTCCCTGGGGCATCTTACCTGGAAAGCGGAAGACCGCGGGGGCTGCTCTGAAGGCACTGAAGCTTTGGGTTAGGAAAGAGAAGAGACAGAACAGCAGCACGCTGGCCGTGACCATCAGGAAGGACAGTGCGGTCCAGAACTTTGTGTCCAYGATGATCTGTGCAGGCAACAGAAGAGCACACAGAGCCCTGTCAAGAGCGACGAGACCCAGTCCCACTTTACCACTCGTCCTTTAAGGGAGCCCCAGGTTCATCCCCCAGGGTGGACCATCACCCAGCAACGAAGCTGGCGGTGGGTCAGGCCCGAGTGTCCATGGCCAAGCTCAGATGTGGTCTCTGAACATCCGAATCAAGCTCTGGCAGGGCAGTGGGAGGCTGGGGCAACACTCGCCACGGCAGAGCACATCCATGCCCTGCATTCCCAACTCCTGTAACCCCACTATCCCAARTGCCAGAGGCTGGGCACGACGAGCTGTGTCTCGCGAGGAGGAAAGAGGCTGCATAGGATGGATATGGGTCTACGGGGCCGTCTCTGTTCTCCCCCCACCGCCAACCCCACTGTGTGCTGTTTCACCCAGGACAGCCTTTAATCCATTGGCCTTTCTTGCAACCTTCCGTGCCCCCTTGGCTCTGCCACCAAGGGCTTATCTCGTGGGGAGGCGTGGGGTAACCCAGACCCGCGCTGACCTCCACGAGGACTGAGAGGAAAGCCGAGGTGGCGACGGTGATGGCAAAGGACTCGTAGTCCCCGACGACGTGACCGCCAGCTCGGTCCTCAAAGGCCCACAGCGCGATGTAGAAGCTGGCGAGGGAGGTGCTGACGCCGTGCAGGAGGGTCACAGCGAAAGTRCGGTAGTTGAAGAGCTCGTCTCGCTGCCCAATCACATAAAGTTCAGGGAACTCCAGGCTCTTCTTGGCACTTACGTCCTATGGGGAGAGAGGACACCAAGCATTGGCCTTCCCACCCACACCGGGGACCCTGCACCACCCCCTCAGCTGCACCCTCTGTGAGCAGCAAGTCTGACCCGCACCCACCCGATGGAGCTGAGCCCCCCGAGTGTCCATCGAGCACCTACTATCATGTCTCAGCAGTGCATTGAGCACCACAAAGACGAAGACCGGGTGCAGGGACCACACTAAATACACGCACTGAGTATTCTGGTGACACGATACCTGCTCCAGAAGGCCCATGGAGAGCACAGGGTAGGTGGTGTAGAACACGTTATAGAGTGCGAGGAACCAGCCCTCGTACAAAGGCTAAAAGGGRAAAGAAAGTGGCTATGAGCTCCGTAATGCTTTGGAAGGCCCTAGAGACGATACCCGGGGAGCTGTGGAGCCACATTGCAGTGACCTAGTAGCCCTGGTGGTCTTCACCCCAGGTTAAAGCTCCCATCATTCGTGCAACCAGTTTCAGGTAACTGGGATCCTTCTCTGCCTCTGCCTGAGGTTGAGCTGCTGCTCACAAGGGCTGTCAGTGCCTACAAGGACATCCCCAAGTCTCCCCAAGGGGTTTTCCTCAACTAACTACAGAAAGAACCAAGGCTCAATGGCAAAAACCATCTGCTGAGTCTCAGCCAAGCAACACCAAAACTCGGGTGGCCCATTGCCTGGGGAGGGATAAGGGAGACCAGGGCAGCGACACGTGTCCACATGGTGCCACCAGCGYCAGGCTGAGACCTGTGTGGGGCTTGCCTGCAAAGAGGCCCCAGCGGCGGCGCGCGGAGGAGACGAGCGGCACGAGCACGTGCCCTGCTCCGTGCCCGTACCTGAGCCGTGAATCCGTTGTGGAAAGCGAACCAGACCTGGGCCATGAGGCCGGCGAAGGTCTTGTAGAAGAAGCAGCGGAGGAACTTGCAGACGCGGAGGTAAGCCCAGCGGCCGTGCACGAGCAGGAGGCGCTGCAGGTAGCGGAACTGAGCCAGCGCGTAGTCGCTGCACTGCACGGCCTGCACGCCCTCCAGCCCGCTGATGCCCACCCCGATGTCAGCGGCTGGGCATGGAGGGAAGACACGAGGTGAAGGTCGGGGTGGGGGGTGGGTTTCAGAGAGCCCCTCGCGGGGTTTGGCTTCCCCATTGCTACTGGAGAGGCTCTGCCCCGAAGCTGGTGAGCAGAGGGTGAATCCGGGAGAGATGGGCAAAGGAGAGAAGCGATGGGGCACGCCCTGGGGAGCAACAAGCCATGCGRATGGGGGGTGCTGATAGCACAGCCTGCCCACCAGAAACCCGTGCTGGCACCACCCCCTGCCCCAAGCCTCACTCTTGATCATGTTGACATCGTTGGCACCGTCCCCGATGGCCAGCGTGACGGCCTTCTTGTGCTTCTTCACCAGCTGCACGATGAGCGCCTTCTGCTTGGGGGTCGCCCTGCAGCAGATGACGGCCTGGCAGCTCGTGGCCAAGTCCACAAACGCCTYCTGCACCAGGCTGCCCTGCTCCAGCGGCACCGTGGCCGTGAAGCCAGGCGCCCGCTGCCCCTTCTGCTCTGCCCCCTTCTTCACCGCTTCTCCAACGTGCAGGATTCTGTCCTTAAGAGAGAGAGCACGTCTCTAGTTAGTGATTCTCCCCATCGAGAGCCTTAGTAGGCTTGGTGGTGATGGGTTTGTGGTTGGACTTGGTGATCTTAAAGGTCTTTTCCAACCATAATGATTCTATGGCTCTGTGAAAGACAASAGGGGGTTGTCACGTGCCACCAGCTCCCAAGAAGGAATGGGGCTGTTCTTCACTCCTAAGCACTTATGCGGCAATCTTGGACACGGAGGGAGGATTCTAACATTCAGGGTCTGTAACATTCAGAGACGAGCRACCAAGATGATCAAGGGACTGGAGCACCTACCATATGAGGAGGGGTTAAATGAGCTGGGTCTGTTTAGCCTAGAAAAGAGAAGGAGCAGAGGGGATCTAATCAATGTGTGCGAATTCCTGAGGTGCGATTGTAGGGAGGAAGGAGCTAAACTGTTCTCCGCAGTGGCCGGTGGTAAGACAAGGGACATTGGTTTTAAATTGACATACAGGAGGTTTCATCTCTGGGTGAGGAGCAACTTCTCTGCTGTGAGGGTGACAGAGCCCTGGAACAGGCTGTCCAGAGAGGCTGTGGAGGCTCCTGCTCTGGAGACCTTCCRAACCCACCTGGATGCGACTGGGTGCCCTGTGCTCCGGGTGTCCCTGCCGGAGCAGGGGGTTGGACTAGATGATCTCTAGAGGTCCCTTCCAACCCTCAGGATTCTGCGGTTCTGTGTGTTTTCCAAAGACCTTCAGGCATTTTGCAGCACTGACTCCTGACTCCTCCATTATGTTCTTAAATCTAATGGGCACTATAAAGCGGTGACTGCTCCGAGGGACGTTGGTCGTAGCGTAGCACCAGTCTCCAAACTGATAGCACCGGAGCGCATCCATGCCGGAGACAAACAGCCCTTTKCCAGCATGGGCAGGGAGCAGAGAGGGGAGCAGCAAAGTGCTGCCTTACCAGGAAGTCTCCGTGGATGATGAGAGCTCTCTTCTTACGGCGTGAGGCCACCGGGCACTGCTGGAAGAGGTGGTCGCTGCACAGAGCAGCCCCAGCGCTGCTCRGGTTGTTGCTGCTCGCCCAGTAGGCCTCGAGGATTTCACTGTGGGGGTAATAGATGGTCAGAGCCAAGGAAGCATGTTGGGGACACTGGACATCGTGTRCCTACTGATGGCTTCTGCCACCTCAAAGTCAGGCCCAGGGAGCTGGGACCAGCACCCTACAGTTGTTCATATACCCTCAGACGTCTCCTTCAATAGGAGTAAYCTCCTTCCCCGCCTAACGGGAGGGAGTCCTGAATCTCCCAGGTGGCGGTTTCTCACCTTATCTCCTTCTCCTCCAGGATCTCCATGTCGTCCGTGAGCAGCTTGCACGCGTAGCCGATGTTCACGGCGGTCTCTGCAACATGCAGGTGTCAGAGGCCGACGCCTGGGCAGCCCCTGCTCCTGCTCTGAGATGGGAAGAACAGTCCTAGGATGGACAGCAGGAGCTGAGGGTTTTACTCCAGCTCCTGCTTGAGGCCGTTGTGTGAATGGCTTCAGTTTCCCCACTGGTGACATGATCTGTACGATGTGCTGTTATCATGCATGGAAAGCACCAGCAGAGCCACTTTGCTGGCTCCTCTCTCCCAGGGTCTCCTSTCTCCTGTGACCCCTCTTAGAGAAAATCCAGAAGGTGCTGGTGGGGCCTGGGGCTGCCTCCACTGACCTTGTTTGTCTCCCGTCAGCACCCACACTTTAATGTTGCCCATTTTCAGCAGCTGGATGGTCTCTGGGACTCCATCTTGCAGCTTGTCTTCAATGGCCGTGGCCCCGAGGAGCTGCAAGGAGAGGGGGTCGGGGTCACCACCAAGGCGGGATGCCAGGGGTAAGACAAGAGGAGGAATTGCCCCTTCGTCCCCACAACGATGCTGCGTCCCTGCAGACCCCGATATGGTCCCGTGGGCGTCTCCTCAGGGCGTCATTTGATAGATCTCTAGCTCTACCAGAACATCACAATATTCATCTCTGCGGGTGAYTGCAGCCCAACTTCTCCCTCTGTGGATGGATGTTGTCAGACGCTTTCCTACTCTCACCCTGGGGAAATGAACCCAGCACTCCTGCCCTCCGTGGGACCGGCAGGAACCCACACAACCCCCACCGTCATCCCACCTGCAAGTTCTGCTCCATCTCCTCGTAGAGCTTGTCAAGCTCCTGCGCACGATCCTGCAGCAGGACGCTGGCCTCGTGGTACCTCCTGCTCCACGCGCGGTAGTCAGCTTCGCTCACCACCTTGCTGGCCATGCACAACGTCCTCAAGGTCTCCGCTGCAAAGCGCTGCCGAGGCAAGAGAGCCATTCCATCACGGCTCCCTTCTTTTGGCCAAGATACCTCTCATGGTGGACACAGGCATCATGCTAGGCAGCCACGAGGCAGAACCAGAGACCGCCCAGGATTTGAGGGTCTCCTTGACTTGACTTCCCCCACCCTACATCATCCCATCCATTACCAGCCCTGAGATGCAAACAGCCAATGAAGAGGACTAAGGATGGATTTGATACCTTCTTTGTCCCACCTCTCATGGGCACATGGCTCCTACAGCAGAAGGGAGAAAGACAGACAGAAATCCCAAAGCCAGAGGAGAAGAAGCTGCAGCAGCTACAGGACACCCAGCCCAAAGCCTGGAGGAGGGAGCCCAGCCCTTCGCAGCCCGGGCTGGTACAAGACTCACATCCAGTGCCACCTCAGTGACGGTCTCGTTAGGTCCTCGCCTGTGCAGTCTCTCCAGGATCACCGTGTCGGCCCCCTTGGTGTAGAGCCGGATTGTGCTCTCGGGGTCTCGCACTGGGAAGGGAAGAGATGATCAGAGATCAGCCTCCCAGCCACAGCCATCAGAGTAGCAGGAGTTTAGGGGTGCGGCGGGGCAGGTCAACACTGTGCAGTGGGGGACAYCGCAGAGGACGCTTGATGCTCTTCTACAGCAGGGACTGGCTRTAGGAGATCCCAGGGGTCACCTCCAATCTACACACACCATCACGAAGATGGACCTCGTGGATGGCCAGGTCCTTACACAGCTCCTCTGAAACCGGCTTTACATCCTCCCTTTTCCGTGGGGCAAACACTTCCTGACCGTCTTTACCACGCCAGTGCAGGTAGAACCACAAAGGTGACCAGGACAATTCTCAGGAGTCACTACAGAAGCAGCAATCAACTGCTCCTCTCCCARGGCCATCCCTGAGATGAGAAGGGACCCTCTGTGGCCCTGAAAGGGCTCCCTGGGACACCCCATCCTGCTCACCCAGGACAGACATCCTCTTGCGATCGCTGTTGAAGTCCAGCATGGCCAGCACTTGGTACGTCCTCTTCACCCCCAGCTCACTGATGGTGACGGTGTCTTGGGTTCGGGCCAGGAAGACGTAGCCCAAGCTCCTGGCCGCCGACACCAGCGCTTCTTCGTCGGGTGAGGCTGCCTGATAAACCAGCTGGTCTGCAGGAAAGCAGCAGAGMATGGGATGGATGCAGGCAAGGAATTCCCATTGCAGCCAAGCAAAGCACCTCCCACGCATCTAAGAACCCTGCCTCTGATGAGGTGTCGGACTCTGAAGTCCGATGGCTGTGGAAACTCAGCCCCGTTTTTCCTTCTTGTCGTCCTGAGCAGGATAAGTGCTCTTCTGCATTCCCCAGCTCATCGTTTTCCCCAACCAGCCGGGAAAACGCACACGTCAGGGCCAGAGGCTCTTGCTAGGACACCACCATGTGCGTCCTTGGGCTCTCATGCCGCCCGCTCTCCCTAGCAGAGATGCTCTCCCGCTAGAGCTTTCCCRGCAAGTGGAGGATCCGTGAGAGCCTCAGGTCCCCGAGGTGTCCGGGAAACACCTCCCTGCTCCGAGCACAGCGTCGGGAGCACAGAGCCCACCCTGGAGCCCACTCACGGTCGCTCTCCTCCACCATGACGGTGTGGCAGAGGGCCAGCAGCCTCAGGAACTCTCTCAGCACGGGGTCCGTGTCCCGTTGGATGGCTTGCAGCAGGTCAGGGGCATAAAACTCCAACTTGCCCTCTGCACAGCGGCTCCGGGGCAACTCTGATCCCTGCGAAAGGCGGAGAGAGGCTGTTGGCACCCAAGGAACAAAATGTGCTGGAACAGCTCYGCAGTGGGGGCTTTGCTAGGCTCTAGCAGAGCAATGAGATCGTGTGTTGCCCCCACGCTGTGACGGCTTCAGAGCTGCCCCAGGCAAACCAGAGTCAACCCTTGGGGGCAGAGCCCACAAGTGTCAGGGTCTGTGTTTGGCTGAGTCGCTTTATCTGGCCCGCAATGAAATCTCTGCAGTTCTGAAGGTGCCACCTCTTCCTCGGGGGCTGGTGCTGGTGGACTTGATCTTGAGCCACATCACCATGAGGAGATGAGAACCAGGGTCCATAAACCTTGCTCTCCATTGCCTGCGCTAAGGGGGCGAGTATGAAAAGGCTGGAAAAATCAGAGCTGTGGTATTTTCTAACCTGATTTCTCTTGTATTTTATAGCCTGCACTCTCTTGTCTTGTAGCTGAGAGACACCCAACTCCCCACCCCAAGGAATTCGGTGCCTTTTCCCCACAGGGCAGCACCCAAAGTGCAAGGCAGACACGCTGCAAAGCAAAAGGCTGCTGCTGCTCCCATCGGTATCGGAAGTTTTGAGGATTTGCCACCGCTGAGAATCAGCTTCCAACCCTGTGACAYGGGGCTGCGAGGGAAATTACGCACCGGGGGCTCTCCGTTCTCGTGGCCCGTGCCCATACCTGCCAAAATAAAAATAATTCGATTAATGCAGAGCTGTTGGGGCACATTAATAGCAGGGGCCTTTGACTAAGTTTTCTAGAAGGACCCGCTTCTTTTGCTGGTCAAAAGGAGACATGTGAAAAGGGGCATATTTTCAGTGTTTGCCCCTCATGGGGCAGGTTCCATTAGGATGCCCGAGCTAGACCTGGTTCCCSCAGATCACTGTTTGTGGGGGTCTGCAGAGCCCTGGGCCCACTCAGGGTCCTTGGGATGTGGAAGTGTGGGGGGTTAGGATGAAAAGAGAAACCAGGAGGGTGGAAATCCCCATATGGGATAAACCTGATGGGCTGAGGGTGCCTTTGGAAACGACTGGATGAAGGTGTTTGGGGCTCCCCATGGCTGGTTAGAAGTTGCTCGAGTTGCCCGTGGTTCCCATGTGAGCACCTCGTGGAGAGGACGGGGGGGTCCTTTGTGTGCGTCTTGTGGGGAGGGGACAGAGTTCATTTGTACCCTAACGTGCCACCRTAGCAGATGAGAGTGGAAGAAATCGGTTTTCAGCCTTCCCTAATTTTTTTTCCTAGATTTTTCCCCCCTTGTTTTTGCTTTTATCAGTGTCCATTTGCCTCAAGTGCCTGATAAACGTCAGGAAAAAACCAAACGGAGCCTCATGCTAACCCTCTAGCCCTACCTGCTCTCTGAAGTTCACCAATGAAGCCCTGAGACAGATCCCCAAAGCCAGTCAACACCAGCAAGTCTAAGAGAGGAAGAAAGACTTGCCAATTCTCAGATTCCTACGGGCAAATACAAGCAGAAAAACAACAACAACAACGAGAGCGTTGCTTGGCTTCACTACGAAGACGGAACAACAAAGGGCACCGTGTAATTTCTTGGCCTCCTCCATAGTCCATCTTTAAGACGAGAGGCTGTAGCCTCGTGGGAAGAGGCAGTTTGATGTTTTCAAGAGCTGCAGGTGGCCAGAAAGAGGCTAAAAAGGAAGCTCGTGGACACTCTTTGCTCCCCTGTCGGCCCTGCTTCTCTGCATTGAACTTGTGAGGAGAGAAAAGCGGAGTAAAGATCCTGTCAATGAAACGGAGCATTTCTGTTCAGCTGCAATTTTCCAGTTTTCCTTTTTTTTTTTTTTTTTTTTTTTTTTTTTTCTCTCTTCCCCTCCAGGAAACAAACAAAAAATAATCCTCAAAATGAGGATTTTGAGAACAAGCTGAACTCCCACAGCATCTTCTGCCTAAGCATCAGGTTAATGACCACTTTGTCGCCTAGATAACCTACACGCCCCCAGGCTCCTAGCAAGGCAGAAGCAGAAATAACCCAAGTGCCCTGCACTTAACCCGGTGCCCTAAATGCACGAGCGGCCTCACTCAAGTCCCTCCAAACTGGCTCCGAGCAGAAGTTACCGTAGACGGTCCCGTTGATGCAGCATTTCTTGAAACTCAGGATGTTTTGCGTCAAGGTGCCGGTCTTGTCTGAGAAGATGTACTCGACCTGGCCGAGCTGGTCGTTGAGGCTGGTGCTTCTGGCTTGGGCGGGTAGGTCCTTGGGAGCGCAATACATTTCCAAATCCCAGTYGATGAAGCAGCTGTTCACCAGGGAGATGAATTCAAACCTAGGGAGCCAGGTGGACGAAATCTCGCGCCAGGAAAAGACGTTGCCCTGAACGCATCGCAGGGAACTGGGGATCTACCATGGGAAGAAAGGGCTGAGGGGACCTCCCCACCTKGAATCTGAGAGTCCTTCTCTTCCCCTCCCTGCTGCTGCGCGGTGAGGAAAGATTGCCCTCAATTTGTCAWTCCCGGCCTGATTCCCAATGTCAGCAAACATCCTTCCACCATTGGTCTGTCTTTTCTTTTTTTTCCCCCCTTCCTCTCCCCTGAGAAGACCTCGGAGCACATCATTAATGTTGGCCAGAAGCTGCAGACCAAGGTAGCCACTGACGGCCAAGACCAGCGGTGACAGCGCTTGTTTCCGCACCTCCGCAAGCTCTGTTGTTCTTACGTTATATACATGGACATGGGTAGAATGATGCTCAGGAGAACGGTGAAGCCCCAGAAGTTGAAGAAGGCCTGCTTGGCGGGAGTCGTGTGCTCATAGAGCGCGGCCAGGTAGCTGTGCTTCTCCTGGAAGCTCCTGGCCCAGAACCCGGAGGCAACGGCGAGGCACAGCGATGTGAGGAGCAGCAGCAGGAAGACCTGAGAGGAAAAAGCAGGATGAGAAAGCCGTGGCATACAGAACCCACCAAATTCTTTCCAAGGACCAGGCTCCGGACCGTTCTGGAGACACTTTAACCCTCTAGGCATCAGAGGGTCAAGGAATCCCCTGCTTGGCAAGCTCCAAAGATAGACAAAACAGTCTGTCTTGGGGTTTGGGATGCTCCAAGGCTCTAGTTTTGGGACAAGCTTCCCAAAGAGACCGCTACAAAGCCAAGGATTCAGAGCTGACAAGGCCCTGAGCTCCAGAGATTGAGGAACACACGTCACAGAACGGACTGTACTAGACCCATCAAATACCCGTTCTTGGGAGCATTGCTTGGTAGTTATTCCCAACACGTTAAAGCCGGGGTATATGGAAGAGATATTTGGATGTTGTTTTGAACAAAACATAAATTTTGTGRGCGAACGTGGAGCAGTTCCAGAAGGCTGGTGGACTTGGTTGGGATGGGGTTCGCAGCGCACTCACTATGATCACTAGTCTGTCCATCATGTGGTCCAATTTGGTTTTCTTCCGCTTGATCTTTCCACAGCTCCTCATAATTTTCGAATCAAATCCTGGAGAACAAATGTCCTAGAAGTGAACACGCAATTTCCCAGCCCCCAAAAGCCTGCCTTGCCGCCAAGTGATGCTGTGCCCTGCGCAACCGCTACTCCTCGCCCCTAAAGACTTCAGAGCGCGTCCCTTGATCCGAGAAGGAAGGAAACACTCAGATCTCGGCCCGGAGGCAGAGCCGAGCCCGGGCACTCACCGGCATAGATAACCAAGCCGTAGCACGTGTCGGTGTTGCGGATCTTGCAGCCTCTCAGCAGGAGCCTTTCSCGGTCCAGCGGGTAGGTCTCGCCCTTCCACTCCAGCGTGCCGGTGAAGTCGTGCATGCGGCTGTTGGGCTCCTCGCACAGCACTCTCCCTTGGGCACGGAGGACGCAGTCAGGCTTTAGCTTTCGGGAAGCTGGGAGCTTCCTCTTCTTTCCCACACGTCTCCCAGGGCGAAGGATGAGAAGAGCTTCTCGGCCCTTAAGTTCAACTCTTGGAGCTCCTCTCAGACAACCCAAGAGGAAGCGCTGGATCTTATCAGGAAAGACAGCAGCCAAGGCAGGGGGAACACTGCAACCCCGAGGGAGCCATCAGAGAGGCTGGGCAAGGGCCASCAGGCAGAATCTTGAGCACAAACATGACCTGGCAGGCAGGGCCAAGCGCAAGGTCCCACTGGAGCACGAGCACTTCAGAGGTGAGAACAGAGCAAGGTCAGCGGAAGAAGAGAGATTTCAAACACTGGGGCTGAACTGCTTTGATCCCAGGGGAGAAAGCTGCACCCTTGCTCATCCAGGGGACTCACCATCAAACGCAGCCATGCTCTCCTCGCTCACCAGCTCCTGGTGGGTGACCGGGAGGGCCCGCCTGAACTTCAGGTTTGTTTCCCTGTAAACAAGAATGGGGGAGAGGAGGAATCACGACCAAAACCCCCCCACAAGGTGACAGAGCTCTTAACTCTGCTGTCAGACCCACCAGATGGAAAGCACCGCTAATTGTCAGGTGATTAAGTGACAGTAACACTTGGCAATGGAAAACAAGCCATGGGCCTCATGCCAGGCATCAAGCATTGATAGAGAGAGAAAACCCTGAGATCTTCTCATTAAATCTCCAGATGGAGGCAGGAAGGGTGGGTAGTCAGGGTGTCATCCTGGGGTGACATCCTGATGACGGGTGTCATCCCTCTTTTGGCCGATGGGTTTGCCAACACGCCTGACAAGCAGCCCCGGTGCTGGCTGGGTCTCCMGGAGACTTTGGCCACTGGGTGTGATGTGTCCCCTCCTCTCCCCACGGCCACGACCCCTCTCCTCACCCATCAATGTCTGCAGTCTCCACGTAGCACAGGCTGCTGGGCTCCGAGCTGCGCAGCAGGAGCATGTCGGCCTTGGAAGGCAACGGGAGAGGAGAGGGACAAGAGCTCAGCGCGTGTCTCCTTGCCAAGGCTCGTCCGGGCCACCCCCAGCCTGCACCCAGGGCCTCACTCACCGGCACTAAGTTTCCCTTGCGCAGACGGACAACGTCCCCAACGCGGATGTCCCGCCACTTCTGCCAGCGGAACCTGCGGAATTAGGAGCCTGTGTGAACCTCATCCTCATGGAGCAGTGGGAACACGGGCCCCGGCAGAGCGAACCCGTATCTATTCTCTGGACCAGCCTGCCCCTTCTCCATAGCTTCTGCTATGGATCTGCAGAGTTCACAGAATGAGGGACAGTGACACCAAGCCCCTTCCGACAGCCAAGGTTGCTCCGCACTTCAGACAAGGTCATTCCACACTTCTTCACAGGGAGCCAGGAAAACATGGATACCGCTTGCCAAATCCTCACCTCTCCCCAGAGAGGATTTCACACGGCCTGCTGTTGATCTTCTTGTCACTTTGGTGACGGCCCTATACAGCGGGGAGGACAAAAACACAACGTCACACCAAGTGGATGGACCATGCCAGGCTTCCGGATTCCCTTAGTGCCCTAATCCCTCTGGAGTCCTCAGCCCCGGGGCAAGATGGGCATTTTGAAGCAACCTGAAGATGCTGCCTGACGAACAGTGAGGATTCTCCCAAAGTATTTCCRGGCACCAAACTGGGAGTACATCCATGAGTTGGGATACTAAAGAGGGCAACATGATGGAGCTCCAGTCCCCAAAGGGGCCTGTCTGGTCACATTCTTTCAAAGGGAAAATACAAAGTGCTTTGGACATAGTAGAGTTGATGGTACCTCAAGCACCATGAGCATCTCCCAGCTTTTCAGTTCACTCAGGGGCTCTGTAACAGGTTCCCCTCCATAGGAACCTTCCCCCTCTGCATCCGTACCCAGCACTCACAACCTCTAGGCCCAGCTCGTACTCACAATGTCATCGATAAGATCCCGTAAGCCCCGGATGGCGAGAAGGCAGCTCAGGGGGAGCAACAAACTGTACCAGGGCAGGGTGGCCATTTCAGGAAAGGTCTGGGAAAGGAAATGACGGCAAGGAAATGTTGAAGTCATTACGGTGGGCAAGCGACCAGACACAACGTTCAACACGTCTTGAGAAATTCTCTCATCCTGGCTCTCCTTGGAGAGAGCTGGACCCCTCTAAGATCAATCAACGGTTGGGTTTACATGGAASCGCTCTGTTAAGTTTCCATCTCTTTGGGAACTGGATGTGTGAAGGATGTGTTCAGGTGGATCCCTGAATCTGAAGGCAATGATTTCTGCTTAGGAAAGGCTTCCATGAGCTTAGTTTATATCAAGCCCAAGCATTTAAATAATCCAACTCAAAACTTTGGTGAAACCACTCACAAAGGGTTTTTTGAGAGGTGGTGAACACTACCAAAACCCAGGATCTTYGACACCATTTGAGCCTAGGACAGTCAGCAAAACCTTCAGCTGTAGCAAAGAAACCAGACAGCCCCAAAGTGGAGCATTTCACCTGGGAACTCAATTAACCACAGGGGACGATTTCAATTCACGGCGTCACGGCCGCCGTGCAAACCCTCAGAGCAACCGCCTAACTTTGTGCCTCGTCAGCAACATTCCTCCAGTGKCCGGTTCCCCTCCGTGCTTTAAAGGGTCTACGGCCACCGCGAGTTCCTGAACGGCTCCGGGCTGCAGGACTCGGCCTCAGCCTCTGTCGTCGGTCTTCTGGAGGGGCAGAGAGACTATTTTTGCTCTTCACGTGGAAGAATTGGTTCTCGTGATGAATCAGACRACCCGGTGGGTAGGGTGGCAAGTTTGGGGGCTGTGACAAACCAGAGAGAAAGCCAAAGAGAAGCAACCCGTGAAGGACGGCACGGTGCATCTCTAGAAGATGGAGAGAACCAGGTGTCCGGTCTGAAAGGCCCCTGCTGTGGACACTAGATGAGCTCCCTTTGGAGACAGGAACCCCCCCCCCTTGCACCGTTGCTCTCCTCTCGCYGTCAGTCTCACCTGCAAGAGGACAACGAAGACGAAGTAGACGTTGGCCACGCGGTGCAGCTGCTCGTAGAGGTTTCGTGGCAGGAAGGTCACCAGGTTGTACTTGGCTGTTTGAATGGCGTTGTCCTACGGAAGAAAGGCARGTCAAGGCCAAAGCGAGAGGTCAGCGGTTTGAACGCGCCGGAACATTCGGGCGCTTTCAAAAGGGGCCTTTTCAGCTGCTCATGGCATAAGAGCGAGTTTTTCTTTTCAAGTTTTACCAAAATAATAAGATAAAGATTTATAAGAGCCAAGGGTTATACTACTTAGAAATGTTGTAGAAGTTCAGAAACAAAACRTTTTGTTTCCTTTTTAACCGATCCCCAGCTAGATGCTCATTATTTAACTGAGAAGATGAAGGAAAAAAAAAAAGCAGTTTTTTTTCAATTAAAAACATTTTTTTTGAACAAACTTTCTTTGGTTTGACCATTAGCCTAAAGGGCACTCTTCCTTTCGCTCTACTCAGCTCGGAGCTCCACAGAGCACCCGGTTCACAAAGCGGGGAGCGACCTTTCCTCCTGATACTGGATTATTTATGTGACTCTGCATCCTCCTGGGGATCGATCGCCGGAGTTTGGGTCTTGTCCCTCCTCCAAACCAGCTCCGTGTATCAGAGGCCGGGCGGGCACCTAAAGAAGAGGGTCAACSCGCGTTGACTCACCGCGTGCTTTGTCTTGCTCGGGCAGAGGGCAGGTTTCCTCCCCAGCCGCCGGTCGTTTGCCCTCACCTCCCACGTGAACGCTGGAAAAGCAAGCGGGGAGTCACCCCCCCAGGCCTCACTAGCCTTGCTGGTAGCCCCTGGCCTCCAGGGACGTAGGGACTGGCCTCGTGATGGTGCTACCAGGCTCGTGGTGATCCGCCCRTGGTGACCCATCCCGTAACGCGGGTGCGCCTCGAGACCGGCCGGCTGGTCTCAGCCTGGCACCACTAGGACAGAGTCCTAGTGTCCTCCGTCTTTGGGGACGGATGGGTTACGGAGTGGACAGAACGGGCAGGAAGATGGACGTCTCTAGAGGCGTTGGTCTGGTCTCTGTGGTTTTCTTCTGAGCCTCAGGCTAATCCTGGGGGGMCGAGGATTGATCTAATGGCCTAATCAGACCCGGGGAACAGCTCCCCCAGGCCTCTGGTGTTACTAAGGCCGGTTGTTCCTCTCCTGATTTCCATTTTGCTCCCGCGCTGTAGATACGGCCAAGGTCGGCAGCGCCCGGTGCCGTTCCTCAGCCGATAGCCCATCCCTCCGGACCACTCCGGCCTGAACTCGCTCCCTGCTCATCTCGCGCCCCCATCCCGCYTTCGGCTCTCCCCCCACGCCACCTAAAAAAAAAACGAGGGGAGGAGGGAAAACCAGCAGCACCGGGCGGCGTTGCGCGCTGACCTTGCGGCTCCTCCTTTCCGCGCGGGGCCGGGTCCTGCTGAGCCATGCGGGCACCGGGGGCTGCGGGGAGAGAGAAGCAGCGGGGGGCTGAGCAGCATCACCAGCAGCTTCATCCCCGAGGACTCGGGCAGAGGGGCCCCTCTTCCTCTGAGCACGGACTTAGGTCTTTTTGTCACCCCGGAGAGGTGAATCTGCACCCGACGCGCGGCCCTCAGTAACGATCTAAATGCCCAACAAGGGGAGGTCCCGCGGTACCTGC
Organism: Eudromia elegans; assembly: GCA_003342815.1. Taxonomy (NCBI): domain Eukaryota; kingdom Metazoa; phylum Chordata; class Aves; order Tinamiformes; family Tinamidae; genus Eudromia; species Eudromia elegans. Next base: position 228,933 of record PTEX01000245.1, read on the forward strand.
AAAACAACCTTGCTTTCTGCAGAGCCCAATGCTAAAATTTCCTCTTCTTGTGGACCGCAATCTTGCATTTGGATTGTAAAGACCTTCCCACTACACATTACCCCGTATGCACCAACTGCCCCCATCCCCTCCATGCCGCTACGTTCTATTATTGCCTTTCCTCTTATATTTTTAGTTATATATATAAAAAGAAAGGTCAAACTCCGCTGTCTCATCGTGCCATCAGTCCAGCAGAAGGGGGCTGACTCCCGGTAGGAGTAAATCTACCCTGGAGCCCTCACGTGGCTCCGGATCCACACAGGAGCAGGGCGGCTCTTGGGTGGTTGAGCGCGAYGGCATCGGGGCGCTCGCCTCGGCTTCACCCCGGGACACGGTCTCAACGCTTCCGCTCGAGCTCCGCTGGCCCTTGGTCCGATTTCTCAGCCGGCACCCGGACAAACTTCCAGAAAAGTGTTCACTTCCCACCTAAAGAGACCAAGAACCGGAGGATCCTCTTGCTTCACTCTGGGGCTTTTGCTGACCCTCAGCTGTAGATTTGCAGCCCGCAGATGCTTTAAATCTACTCCAGCCTATCATGGGTGCCRGTGCTTGGGGTTACGTGGGTGGGAACTGCCTTCCTAGTGCCCTCGAGGATGCCGGAGAAGGGGCTGACCCACAGGTGGGACCATGGCGGCACAACCGCTCCGACACGGACCGTCTTCCAGGCCCACCTCGCCCCGCTCCAGCCACCCCTAGCGACCCAAAGAGCTTTTTCTCCCTCCAGAAGTTGCACGAAACCAYCTGCGGGCATCGACAAGGAGCAGGTCTCCCCTTCCCGCCCTCACTCCCGAGCACCCACCGCGCACGGAGAGCCAACGCCGGTGCCAACGACCGGGATTCCCTCCCACGCAGGAGCTCAGTGCCCTTCCCTGCAGGGATGCTAGGGAAGATTAACTAATGTTTGTGGAGCGCTTTGTGATCCCTACATGAAAGGAGTCGCTGAGGTGTAAGACATTAATTACCTTCTTATGAAATAACCCCACAGAGGAGTCTGTCCCTGCCATTGTTTTTTATCTCACGCCTTTGATCACTTCCTTTTCCTACTCTTTCACGGAGTGCCGGCTCCGATCCCATCGACTCCTCTCCCATCGCTCCTCGCCGTCCAAGGCGATGCTGAGATAAGGTTGCTCTGACACCCGGGGCTGCCCTGAGAGACTCGTGGATGCCCCCAGCCAGGCCAGAGCCACCAACCGCATCCCAAACCCTGCGGGACGTGGGAACAGGCCGGTCTCTGGRTGCTCTTGCCCACCTTGGAGATCAAGGATGAACTCAAGGCGGAAGAACGAAGGGACTCGGGTAAGCGCCTGAGCCTGGAGGCAGCCCCTGAGCTCCAAGGTGGGTGTCCACGCTCAAAACTACTTCAGAATTGCTCTTCCACCCACAGCGTGGGCCACCAAGGACTCCACATTTGTAATCAAATCAGAAGTCGCACCCATGGATTCAGGGCATTTGGGGTCCATTTGTACATATTTTGGAGTGTAACTAAAAAGGAGGAACATGTCCCAGGGAGCAGCTGCTGCATCCAGGGGCCTCGTGCAATACATGGATGCTGGAAGAGCAGGGATGCTGGAGGAGAGGATTTGCTTCCATACCTGGTTGCATGCGTTGGTCAAGATGCAGCCAGGGCAGTTGTCACCTAAGGCACAAGGAGCCAGAGGCGACACCCCAGCCGGGGCCACCAAGCAAGACAAGCAGGGGCGGCTGCCAGGAGCACCCCGGAGGACAAAGCAAGTTCATGGTGCCGAGGCAGGTCCAAGGCRCAAGTCAGACCAATGGGGCAGGTCCACCAAGCGCCAGCAGGGTGGGACAACRCCAGCCATGAGCCCTGGCGAGGAGGCAGGTCCAGGGCCAAACCACGAGGCCAATCCCCCAGCTCAGAGGCAAGATCGACCATGACCATCAACCATGACCATGATCATAACCATGACCATGACCATTGACCGTGACCATYGACCATGACCAGTTAGACACACACAACACAGCAGGCGTGGGGWCTGAGCTTAAACAAAGCTGCTGGGCCTTGGGAAAGGGTGTGGGTAGAGGCTCCAGGTGAGGCTGGTCAGGGCTATTGAGGCCCAGCAGTGCGCGTGGGGCCTGACCCATTGCTTGCAGCACCTTCCAACTTTGCCCCTTTGCTCCATGGTGCACACGTGTGCACCGTGAGGTTTGCTTGGACTTRCTCTTTCCAAACTAGCAAAAAAGGAGGTCGTGTTGATCCAAGGGCCTAAGTCCCACCRAAGGGCACGGGGGGACTTTCTTCTGGCCTGCGGGTCCCCTCGGAGGTGACACTTGGTGCCCGGGCTCAGGCCTGAAGTGCAATGCCCGACTCGGAGCACTGCAGGGATCGACCCGGAGGGAGGTGCAAGCAGCCCGCCGGGCTCCGCAAAAGCTCCCTGGAATCTCGCTCGGTGTCTAGGAAATTAAAAATAAAACTGGCCCTTCGGGCGCAGGGGCTCCAGGCGCCCGGCGCCACCGAGCAGACCCCGCAGCCGCCCGGCCGCATCCCGGCTGCGCGGGTTTCCCACGGGACAAGAAGGACCGTCCAGGGCTGAGGACAGAMCCCGGCCCTCTGGACACCGCAGTCCAGGGTGACCGGTGCCTCTGCCCCTCGGTTCTGCTTCCCGCTGACCCATGCCGTGCTGGAGCCCCTCATTCCCAGCGAGCTGAAGCCAGATCCCAAACTTCCTGAACCAGCCGCCTGCCGATGATCCACACTCGGACTGTGGCGGGCGGCTCTCCCAGGCAGGGAATTGCAGCTTCCCCTGGGACGAACCTGCCGTGACCATCCCCATCCCGTCACGGCCGGAGCCGCCGTCCCCGTCCCGCAGGAGCCGTAGCCAAGGCCGGGAGCCTTCGGCCCTCCCTCCTCTGCCTCCCCTGGGGCCCTCGTCCCCCCGCGCGCCGCCCGCTCGGCCCCTTCCCGCCTGGCTCCTCCTGAGCTGCTGCTCCTGCTCTGCCCCGGCCCCGGCCCCGCTGCAGGACGGGGGCGGCTGCCCCGGCCTCCCCCGGGTCTCGTTAGCCCGATGGCAACGGGGGCCCCAGGGAGCCGCTCACCGGGGACCAGGCCCCTCCTTACCCAGCGGTCGGGACCGGGTCCAGGCCCCTGGGTGTCCCGAGGAGGAGGAGGAGGGAGGAAGGCAACGAGGGCATCCGCTGCTTTTAAGCCCGGAAGGGAGCGAGGGCGGGAGGAAGCCGCGCTCCTCCCTGCATCCCCATCCCTGCGCTGCCCTCCGGCACCCGGTGACACCCTGGGGACGTGGGGACGGCCACATCACACGTCCCGCCCCGGCCACCCGGGACCTACCTGAGRCTCCTGCCTCCTGTCCCCGTGAGCRGGTTGGGAGCCGCCCTCCGGGCCCTGCTGAGCACGGCCCAAACTCATCACGCGGATGCCTGTGGGTGCCRTTGAACGGGTGCCCTCCCCGCACCCCAGCTCCCCCCCCCCATGCTACAGGAGGGGGTGCCACCCCCCAGCCGGCCGGACCGCGCTGTCCTCGGCTCGTTGGCTTTGGATTAATTGCAACCGCTGCAAYTAGCAGGAGGCGCCGCGGGCCGGGCGCGCGGCCGCTCTCGGCTCCCGGCCGCTCCTCGCCCGGTGACTCACGTCGCTCCGCTGGCTCTTCCGGTGCTCCGTGTCACAGCCACCCCTGCCCGCGACGGGTAAACACCTGGCGAAAGACCCGGCAGGACGGCGGCCCCCGCATCCCGCGGGATCCTCCGCGGGATGGGCGGACGCGGGAGCAGGATCACGTTGGGAAGGGGAAATTCCTCCCGCCTGAAGGCCAAACGCCCCAACTCGCGTTCCCCTGGGGGCGGCCACCCGCCTGCACCCGCCGCCACCGTCCCCACCCCGGCAGCACCAGCAGGGCCAGCAACCCAGCGCACCGCGGCCTCCGAGCGCGGACGGGGCTGGTGGCCACCCGGTGGCACCGGGGCCAGCGCGGGCACCGGAGCCGACAGCGCCCAGGTCACCCTGGCAACCGCCACCCCACGGAGGTGACATTTCTCCCGGTCAGTCGCTCCCTGCAACCAGCCCGTCGCCCCACCCTGCCCGCGGTGCAAATCCAGGAGCTCCGAGCGGAGCCGGSCAGGGGGTGCCACCGAACGCCGCCGGTGACAGCGACGGAGCGTCCCCAGAGGCAGCAGATACCCCTGGCCCTGGGCACCGCCGCTGCCCAAAGCAGCCCCGCGGGTACAAACCTCCCCAGCAGCCCCGGGGGGGGTTTGGCCGGGCCTGGGGCAGGTCCCGGGTCCCACACGGGGTGGCAGCGCCCGGTCGGGCCCCGCGCAGGGTGGCCCTGGGCTGGCGGGAGGCCAAGGGCTCCAGGTGCCGCGTTCCGAACCGCTGCGCACCTACAAAGCCCCGTTTGTTGGGAGGGGACGGGAACGGGCAGGGCGGCCCCGAGCGCCGAATCCTCCTGCGGCACCAGAACCCCCGGCCCGGGCGGCTCCGCCGGGTGCTCCGTCCCACCCGGGGCCCGGACTCTGCGCCCACGGGGCCATCCCGGGCGGCAGCGGCGCCGGGGCCGCCGCGCTCCCCGTCCCCCCGCGCTCTCCGTCCCCACGGGTGGTGGCAGAAGGGGCCCCAGCGGCACCGCAGGAGGCGCTCGGGGGCCCGGGCTCGTCCCCCGGCTCCGCTCCGGTCGCACCAAACTCGCTCCAAAGCTTGCCGAGGGGCGGCTTCGGGAGCCCGCCGCCCTCGGAGCCGCGTGTCACGAGCTGCAAGGCCTCAGCGCACGCGGTGGGAGCACGGAGGGCACGTGGGATGGATCGCTCCAGGTTTCATCCTGCCCCAGGAAAGGGAATACGCCGGGAGAGGCCGAGGCCGCCGCTCTGGAGGCCGTCAAAGCGGCCAAACCCGCGACGTTTCCAGCAGCCCAAGGAAGCGCTGCCGGCGCCGAGCGCTAAYGGGTCACCCAACAGCCCATGCTTTTGTATTTGGACTTTTTACCTTCATCATCCTCAGGGCCGAGTCGGCTCCTGCGCTGGGCCCCTGGATCCCCACCCCGCTTGCGGGAGGACGGGGGCTCCCCAGGGGACGGCCCCGCGGGTGCCCCCGCGAYGCGACGGACGCCGAGCAGACCCAGACTCGGGGGGTGCGTCTAGTCAACACCCTTTTATTAAAAACGATTACAAAACAAAACAAAAAAAAAATGAAGTTACAGGTTACAATATTTATACACAAGCCAAAAACCTCTCGCTGACCGTAAACCTCTGGTTTTGCAGCGTCCCGGGCTGGGGGACGGCGCTGCCACCCCGGCCCTGGTGACAGAGGTCCCTGCTCGGACGCGGACGGAAGCAGCTCTTGGCGGCGGCGAGAGCCCTCCTGGCCCCGGCGCCGCTCAAGGAAGGGGCAGCCCCTCCGGTGGGGGGGGAGCCGGGACGTTGCATCCACCCCGGGGATCCTGGAGGCTCCAAAACACCCATGGGAGCGACAGGACCGGCGGGAATGGGAAGGCCGGGCGCTTGCGGCTCCCTCCAAGGGCTGCTCCGTTCRCGGCAGCATCGCTACCCGCACGGGGCTGCTGCAGGAGCGGAGCTTCCCACTCGGAATGGGAAGCACTGAAACTTCCCGCCCGGGATGGGGAGCGCTGAGAGCTTCCCACCTGGAACGGGGAGCACCAAGAGCTTCCCACTCGGAACGGGGAGCACCGAGAGCTTCCCGTCCAAAACAGGGAGCACCGAGAGCTTCCCATCCAAAACAGGGAGCACCGAGAGCTTCCCGCACGGAATGGGGAGCACGGAGCTTCCTGCTCCCAGGGGCCCGAGCACGACACACAAATTGTCGAGAGCTGCTTCTGTCCAGGGAGCCAGACAGGGACAGCAACCGCCCGGCACCCGTCTGAAAACATCCAACGTGACAACTGGTTTAAAAGGAACAYTTCCCCCTATTGCTTTTGATCTCCCCTGCACGAAGTCCCTGCTGTCAGGGGTGGCCCTGCGTCAGGGCACCCCTGGGTGCCACCTCAGCAGCACCCAGTGCTCTCCCGAGCTTGGAGCCCTCCGGAAGGGCTGGAAACTCGGCAGCAAGGGGAAGGCCAGCAAGGAAGAGGCAACCGCAGTATCCAAGTRCCCTCCACCCACGCAGGGCTCCTGGCCCGGGAGGCCGCGAGTTCCTCCCTTGGCTCCGGGAGCCCGATTCGTCACAGCCGCCTTGTCCCCTGTGTCACTGCGAGGAGCAGTGGCCAGGGGCTCCCTGAGGTCTGCGCAAGGGGGGACCATTTGTGGCTTCTCTCCCTCCCCAAGCCGGGTGCCAGCGCTCACCGGGGACCACCCGGGTCACAGCAACCGGCATCGCCCCAGCCCCAACCCACCGCCAAGGCGGCTGCTCCCCGGCACCTCCTCGCAGGCGGCCCCTGTCCCTCCCTTCCTCTCCCTCCTTCCCCCGTGGGGTCGCACTGGGATCTCTTTGGGGACAGCTCGGTCCCCAATACTCGCCCTTCAGCCCCCACGTGCTCCAAGGCTTCCTGCCCTGCTCGYTGCTGCCTCCCCCTTGTCCAAACTCCGAGGGATGCGGCCCGCTTTGGACCACGGAGGTGCCTCAAGTTACATTGTGGGGGAAGAAAAAACGAGAAAAAAATAAGTTCTGCTTTTAACTGAACCAGAAGGACCCTTCCGCCTGCCTCCAACCTACCTCTAAAAGCTTCTCCGAGGACGCAAGAGGTGTCTCTGTGGTGGCCCTACCCGAGAGCGCCCTGCCCAGCCGGCCGGGCCACGGCGCAGGGGTCCCTCCCGCGGAGCCCACGGCATCCGAGAGGTGCCAGGCGGAGGCCGGGGCCGCGCGGCGGCGCCGGCAGCAGCCCGGGAGCCCCGCGGGGACGGTGCTGCTGCGCGCGGCGGCACGGGGCCACTCGGAGCGTTTATTGCACTGCTTCAAGGAGGCGGAGCGGGAGGGAGAGGAAAGCGCAAGTCATCGCTTCACTTTGGCGTCTTCTTTGATCTTCCAGACCATCAGCTCCATGCAGGCCCTGGCGTCCTCGCTGGAGTCGTGTCCTTCCACTGGGGACAGGGAGACAAGCACCACGGTTAACCCTCAGCCCAGGGCTCCCGCTGCCGCCACCGGCCGCTGCTGGCCCCGCTGCCGTGACCACGGGCCCAACCGGGGGACACCCCAGCAGAGGACTCGGAAGGGAAGAGCATCCCCCTGAGCGCCTTTTGGCCGGACTCCTTGGAAAGAGGAAGGAGATGCTGCTCCCGCAGAGGCCCGGAGGCCARGGAGGAGCTGGTTGGAGAGGCCTTGGCTTCCGTGGCAGCGTGCGGRGCTTCCCACGGAAATGCCAACCCTGCCACAGGGAGAAGGACGGGCAGGCCATGGCCTTGGCAGAGCTATCCCTGCCCTTCCCACCCCCTCCCACGTCCCCGCTGCTCCCCGCCTGGCACAGAGAGGGAAGCGCCGCAGACCTTCTGCGCGGGCGTTAAATTAAAGAGGTGACCCTAAGCAAAGCTCAGGAGGGAGACACGGGGCGTGGGGGGAGCAGAGAGGGCAGCGGCGGGCCGGGCGCGGGGCCTCCCTCCCGGCTGCCCCTCGTCTCACCGTTGTCCTGGATGATGCGCTTGAGGTAGTCTGCCATGAGCGTCCGCAGCGCCCGCTTGTAGGGCAGCCCCAGCCGGTGGGGGAAGACGATGGCCGTATCCACCACCGTGCCGTGGATGAGCTGCGGGGAGGCAAACGGGAATGAGGCGCTCCTGGGGGCGGCCCGTGCTCGAGCACCGTCCCGCTCGGCCGTCCAGCCCCGCGCAACGGCGTCGCCAAGCGCCAACCCCGCCGGGGCGGCCTCAAAGCCGTGTGCCCCTCCAAGGACACGCGTGCGCCCGCATCCCGCCCGCCGAGCCCTCCTCCCGCTTCCCGGGGCCCCAGCTGCACGGCGGATTCATCCTTCCCGGCCTGGAGAAGGTGGCACCTTCAGGTCCCACCCGGCACAGCAGGAAGGAGCAAGGACCCAGTGACCACCCAAAACTCGTTACTCGCTCCCAGCAGCTTCCCAGGATGTGGATTTAAGTGGGAAGTGTGTAAGAATTAAAACTGTGGGTGACTTGGCACACCTCCGTGGGAGGAGATTTTTTGCTTCTCCCAGGAAAAGGCCTAAGCTCTGAGGTGCCAAACAAGCCCTAAAATTCCAGGCAGAGTCTGTCACCAATGGGAGTCAACAGGAAGCTTTCAAATCAACACCGGCTTAGTCAGCACAGGGTGAAATGGGTCAAGCAGAGCTCGCGCTTCCGGACAACAGGAATTCTGTAGTGGTTGGGAGGGATGCCCCRGCAGTCCCACGTTCAAGTCCAGGGGACTGGGCACAAGGTGGAGGCAGGAGGTTTGAGGTGCTGGGGATGCTGAACAGGTCACCATGTCACCTGTCCCCCACTAAGGCGTCCTGTGGGGCCACCCACACCCAGAGCTCTCCCAAAACCCACATTCCACAGAGCACACCTAAGGTGCTTTATCCTTATCCCTAATTTCTTATTCTTAAGCTAAAACGGGATTAATCCTSTGTTGGCCACGAACGGGGGTTCAGCAGATGAAGGCGAATCCTCACTGTGGTTTAGGAGCAGGGTGGGGTATCTGCACCCCTGACCAAAGGTTTGCTCGGCGGGTCTCAACACACAGCGACAGGACCCYGACAACCCCGGTCTCCTCATTTGCTTTGACTCTTCCTGGCACCACCTAATGCTGCGTTGACGATTCCTAAGCCGGCATGAAGAGTTCCCCAGCCCAGATCTGCAAATGCTTCAGCCCAGCTGCAGGAAGAACCCGCTACGCTCTTCGGAGTGTAAAACTGCCAACATTATGGATAATCTCTCCTCGATTGCAGTCAACTTTGGCACCCACCCAGGCACAAGGATAATTACTTATGTAGATCCGCACGGCAGAGGAAACGGGATAATATAGCCTTAAATAAACCCCGAAGTGCTATCCCCATTTGGAGCCCGCCACGCCATTAGCGAGATGTCGTCTTTACGGCCGCAGCCCTCACGGTTACGGCTTGACAAGGCCCCGCGCCTGCCACGCTCTGCTCCAGGGCTCTCGGCTTCCTTCTCTTGGCAGCGTCRGCCAGGCTGAGAGAAAAATCGCGCCTCTAAGAGGCCAGCACAGTCATCCCGCGGTGATAAAACCGTAAATGATTCTTTTATGATGATGATGAACTCGCGGAGACGCTGGGATAAAGGGTGTCACGGAGAGGTAAAGCGCTTTGCAGTCGTTAAAACCTCCAGTGCTGCGARGGGGCAGCCGCGGCTCCTCCACCGGAGAGGCTGCTGAGGAGGAGCAGCTGGAGGAAGATCCGCACCGAGAGCCTCAGGACTCGGCCGCCTGCTCCACGCTTGGTTGGTGACCCCGACCGAGCCCCCCCGGGACCTGCGTGCAGAGCACGGGGGAGCGCAGGGACCTCCCGCACGGGGAGCGGAGATGCCCGCGAGATGTTCAGACTACAGCAACAAGGGTTGGGTGGGAAAGTGAGGGAGATATGACAGGTCCAAACGATTTCATCAAAGTAACACCACAGATCCCAGCCAGCATGGCAGAAAAACYCGCTTGGAGAAGTCGGGGGTTGTAAAAATAGAAGCAACAGACAATTATCTCCACTGGTAGCCTAAAASGGCTTTGTCCCATTTCTAAAAGAGGTTCCCTGGACATCCCGATGGCTGAGGGGACCCCTGAGCCCATTTTGTTGGGGCCCTGACCTCCTGGCTGGAGCACAAGGGTGCCGACACCAACGGCGACACCCACGACGACTGCCTACCCAGGCAAGGCCACCAGCCCTTCAGATGAGACCTTAAAACCAGACGCTGCTACTCATCCTTTGCAGACACCGCTGCAGAGGTCTGTCCCTCCGGCCACCAGCAGTCACTACGGCCACAAGGACCACGCACCCCATCCGCTCCCCCCGCTCTCCAGCTCTGCCTCACGAGCTCGGAGACAAGACAGACCTACCCTGCCCTCCTCCTCCTCTCAGGAATAAAGCATTTTCCAAGTTAAAAGGCAGCACATAGCAGACATCAGGGCGAGAAAGAACCAGAGGAAAACGTAAATGCAAGAGACGCGAGTTACCTTCAGTGCAAATAAGTCGCTTTCCAAGCTGTGCCCTATCAATATGGTATCCGCGCTGAACATGTTCAAGAGGACGGCCTGGACGTCCCGCAGGGTGATGCTTGTGTTCTCCAGATCCTCCTCTGTCACCCCTGAGAACCTGCGGTGCGAGAGCAGCGAGGGGGGTTCCTTCGCTAAAGGAACATCGCCAGGGCTCTGCTGTTATCAGAGGTCCCCCAAAGGTTCCTGCCAGGAGGAAGTGCTAGTAGTCCCTGGGGGTCATTAAGGGTTCCCCTGACTTTGTCATTCTGAGCAGAAGAGCTGTGACCCACAGAGAGCTGTCCTTACCTGGTGTTATAGTCTACCACCTTGGTGTCCGGCTTGACGAAAGTGTCATAGACCACTTTCAGGTCCGAGTTGATGACGGTCACTCTTGTCAGCTCCAGGCCTTGCTTAGTGTAACACTGCAAGTAACACACGGGGCAAGAGGAGAAGCGCGTGTCAGCCACAACCCRGTCCCCAGCACGGTGCCGTCACCGCAGCGTCCCAGCTCCCAAAACACAGCAGAGCCAGCACGGCAGGCCCAGCCAACAGATCCTGCTTAATACTGGCCACTTGGCTACCATTTTTTTGTGATTTCCAAATAAAACACGTGYTGGCAAAACTAGTTAATATGGTTTAAAGTTAACAGAACCTCTACGCTTAGAGTGTGCGGCATCATGGGGACACTGAGACACACGTGCAGAGCTCAGGGCTGATCAGCCGGTCCCGCTCTGAGCACTGGTTCTCCATGCAAGCAGAGCAGCCCATGCTCTTCCCTGGGGCCCTAGGTAAGAACAAGCTGCTCTTGAGGCCATAACAGTTTTTCCCTCCCTCTGCAAGCTTCTTGCCTTTGGAGGAAGACRGTAGGGAGACAGAACTTCCCTGCAGACATTTCCATTGCACCCTCAGCCTTCCTCTAAGCCTTATTTTGCCTGTGCACTGCTTCTGTCACCAGGACTTACCATTTCACAGTCTAATGCGTAGATCCCAGGATAACCATCCGTCGTAGGCAGCTTCTCAAAAGTCTTCACGAAGCCATCCAGGCTCTCCTTCCGCCCGTCGTGCACATGTTGCTTCAAGGGAAAAAGAGAAAAAGGCACATTGCTTGGCAGCAGGAACAAGAATMCATAAATTCCCATTTCAGCTAAACCTCCAACTGAAAAGACTTTTTTTAACTCAGTAATGAGTCTGAGGGGTTCACCACAAAGGCAAAAATAGCCACAAGTGACCCCAGTTCCAAAGACAGGTCAGAGCTGGTGSCTTCGCACTGACAGCTCTGGGAATGTTCTTGCTGAGGTCTCACATGGATCGTGGATTTACTCCAGCTTCTGGGTCATGGTTTAAACTGTGGACAGGACATCTCGGGGCAGGATGCCAATCTTCGACCTCGGTGCTCGAGCACAGTTAGTATCATGTGCAGCAGAACCCGGGGACAGTAAGAGGAAGGCTGGTGCAGTGAGCTCAGGAAAACGACACGCTCAGACACTGTAAATACAAGCTGCTCTATTCCAAAACCAGGCAGCTCACAGACAAACAAGAGCTACTGCCTTCGAGCACTTGAGGCAATAAAGGGAGACAATTTCTAAGGCCTTCTCATTATCCCCTGCTAAAGCTCCAGGGTCAACAAGATTCCGAACTGAAAAGCTCCCTGGGCTGGCTGGGGAGCTCGGGCAGTGGTTTGGAGTGTGGCTGAAGCCAAGGCAAGGCTGGAGCCGCCGCTGCAGCTCGCGCTGCTCCGTGCTCCCCGCGTCCGCAGAGCCCACCCGGCTCTAGCGCTGCTGCTGCTTGCTCAGCCTGGGAACCTGCTTTGCACGGGGAGTCTTCAACGGGATCAGTGCACTGATCCCATTACCTCTGGCCGCCCAGTGAGCAAGTCGGAACAGGCAGTAGAGAGCAATAGATTTGCAATCACCCCTTTTGTCCATTAACGTGGTTTTAGGTGAAACTAAACCTGCTGCACCACAGGTTTCCCAGGTTTCATGATCTMTTCCTTATTTCCCAGTGTTTTAAATGTTTTCTATCCCCAAGTATTAACGTAACTGCCCACAATCACTCCAGCCTCTCTGTGCACAGCCTCCCTAGTGACACTTCCCACAAATGTCACTCTACAAGGAACCACGTTGTACTTGGCATCTTCTCAGGACTGGAAGGTTTGGAGGGATGAGGAACAGAAATAGYTGGGAGCTGAAGCCTGAGGGTGGAGGGATAACCGAGGCAGGGACTGGCACGTTTTCCTGTGCAGGTTCTTAGTGCAGGTGCAGGCASAGCACAGAGAACTGCATCACGTGAAGTTAACTGCGAGATGGGCAAACAGGGAGCGCGATTTCTCCCCGTTCTCCCACATGAGACAATTTTGCCCCCAAGCCCCTGAATCCGATTGTTCTGCCAAAGAAACAGAGCAGGTGCCTGAGCCAACAGATAGCAAATGTTCCTCTCCCCTTCAACTCGATCCCTTCCCTCCGTCTGTAACACAGTATAACAGATCAAAGCTCATGCTCTGCAACCCACCAATTCCTGCTGAGAGGCGGCAGAGAAGCTGCTTCTCTGCCGCCTCTCACAGGGCGCCCCGGAGCACTCAGCACAAGCCCAGCAGCCCCACACCGCGCTCTCGCCGCTGTAGGTTTGTGCACAGCTCCGTTCTGCCACCTCCTGCCACACTCACTAACTGCAACATAACCCAGAGCACGCTCACGGTGAACGCGTTTGGAAGGAAAGGACAAGGGAAAGACTCAGAAATGCTCTTCTAACCAACCACTGAACCAGTCACAGAACAGTGTCATTCATGATTATACCCATTTGCTGTTATCAACGTCTGTCCTCAAAGTTGAAAAATAATGCGCTCCTCTGTTAGCCCTAACTTCCCAATTCTCAAATTCCCATCCTGAGGGCACTGGATATTCCAATCTTAACTCCACCATCACAGGATGCTGGGAGACTCACTCATTTGGATGAGAAAACCAAAGCAAGCCAGCACGGAGCGATCCATAGCAGCACAAAGAACAAGCGGGAGGCAGATGGGAAAGGATGCCCAAGCCCCGGAGCACTGGCAGCTTCATCAAGTCAGAGGCTATTAGAGAGGTTGTTTGTTTCTTAAAAGGCCGTGGGGTTTTACGGTCTACAACAGCCCTGCAAAAACATGCAGAGAAGTCATGCTTTTATATCCCCATCAATTTCTCCTGACTTCCCAGCTTGATTTTTTTTTTTTTCAGAACACTGATTAAAAAGAGATTCTAATTCCAAATGAAAAAGCAATAGAAATGTAGCAGCCTGAGCCCCATCTGTGCTTCAGACTCAGACAATCAGTTTGGCTGCCCTTCCTACTTGGTAAAGTTTGAATTTTGCTCCAGAAATCACATCCTAGCTTTAGTATCTGATCAGGACAAGGAGGATCTCCAGGACCTCCAGCCAGGCTTGCCAGACCCGTACTGTCCTAGGGCTCCAGAGAGTGGCACCAGAAGGCACCACAGCCYCACTCTGGAGCCAATTTCACCGGACGGGATTCTTAGATTCCCTCTGTTTGGCTCTGCAGCAGGTTCCTCTCCTCTGTGCAGCACCTGTTGAACATAAAAGTGCTGCTGACACAAGTGACTAGGCCCAAAGATCTGGGAGAAGCAAAAGACGGATCATTCCCTTTGGTCAATGGCTTGAGACACCATCAATGATGCCAGGCTAGGAATCCAATTCTCACAGTTGCCTATAGGAAAAGAGAAAAACACCCGCCCAAAGGTACCAGAGCCATCTGCTCAATCAAAAGGTCAGAATTCAGTTTCCAAGCAGGTTTTTCACCCTGCTTTCTAGTCCTGGGATCCTTTTCCCACCCAGGAGGAGCAACACTTATGGATTGCAACAGGCTCCTTCACACGAAGGGCACGCACAAAGCAGAACTAAGACAGGATTCGCTGCACAGCAGAAAGTCGTTTTAGCACAGACACCTGGGAAAGGAAAAGATGAGGGAAAAAATGTGCAGCCCCTGAGCCTGCACTTTAAAAATAAACTCCCCATTTCTCTCACTTTTTCTCCCAAAGCAGCCTCCACCTGAGCTCTTGCTGGGCAGCTTAACAGCTCTGAACAAATGAAACCACCTCGCTCCAGGCAGATGAGGCTCCTCCTTCTTGCCACACACTCCATTTCCTACCTTTGCATAGCTGACTACMTTTAAGACCTATTAGTTTTTCCCTCAAGGGGAGCCACCATTCTTTTCAAGATGTAAACAATGATCACAGAGCCACCACCAACGCAACAGAGGACAAATGTCACTGTGAATAAAAAAGGTGTTGCTCAAGTACTTACTTTAGCCACCTGGCAGCCTGGTGAACCCACAGCTCCCGAGCAGCAGCTGTAATGAGTTTCCCATCCACCCGGCACTGAAAGAGCAAGAGACCAGAGTCAAGAGAGGAGCCCTATCAACAAGAGACCTAAACTTTACCCTGGATGAGCACGGCAGCAATCACGTATCAAAAGGGACAAATAATTATGGATTCACACAGGGCCATCATGTTTAACGCTCCCCAGCTCGCCAGACAAAAGCTCCGGGAATCACGTGCTAGTGACCGTGCGGATGAGCAGAGCAGTTTGACTTATCTACCCATCGCAGCAGATTCCAATGCTTTGCTGGGAAATGAATTCAACCAACTCTCTTGGGCAGCAGCCTAGTGCTCACAAAGCAGGCTCCTAACAAGACTTCTCTTTCCTTGCCTACAAATATGGACTGGGAGCTTGGTTTACCTTTACTTGCCTTTAAACTGAAAGATCAACAGCATCTGCTCTAGCCCCACATTCGAGGCCCCACACTATTGACCTGCAGCACCCTTTTGCARGGCTAGATCATAAGGAGCTGGGCCACCCAGTGACAGAAGAGGGAACTGTCACAACACGAGCTGGACAAGCGCCAAGAGCTACAAAATGGTAACTCAAAGGACAGGTAGCGTTGGCATTCAGAGCCCAAACTACCTGGAAAACTGCCAGCACGTGACTGAGCGAGYCCTTTTAAAAGGAACCTACCCCTCTGCTTGCGTAGCCTTCCCCAGTGATGGACACACTCCTCCTTGCGAATGCAGCTCCCAGAGGCCGAGACCATGTACTCGGTGCCACAGCGGCAACAAATCCTGCAGGAGGCTTTCAAGGGAAAGAGGAAGAGTCAGGTCACTGGAAACCCCTGTGCCTGTTGAACTTGGCCAAAAACACACACAGCAAATCCGTCTTGCCCAAAACACTGGTAACATTCACAAGTAAAACTTTTGCTTTTAGAAAGGATTCCAACTGTTGCTTCAAATGCTACAGAGATTCAGCAATCTGTCTGAAAAGAGTTTCTGTGCCTTGAACTACTTTTTGGAAGCAAATTTGAGGTTCCCCAGTGCTTCTTTTTTTGTATAACACCAGCTCCAGCATAGCTCACATGCAAAATCCCTGCAACATTTCTCCCTTCGCAGCAAGTTATGTTGCACTTCAACAGTTACGAAGAAAAAGTCAGGGTAAATACGTAATTCTCTGGCCACCAAAACCCAACGAATCCTCGTTTCCAGAAGTTCTCTGCAAGGGCAGCATTGGACGTCTCCTCTTCCCTCTGGAAATTCTGCTCTTACCAGTCATGTCTTTTAGTGCTAAAGTCCTGAAAAATGGAACCAGGAACTCTGTCCTGTCTGTGCCACTTCCTCCTGCTCACGTGGGAACCCACCTTTGTTTGGATCCCCCTCTGGATCTCTGCCAAGCAGCTGAGCGTGACAATGAGGTCATTTATTCCCCGTGGCCACAGCTGGCACGTGGAGCCACAAGCTCTAGTCTTTAAATATGGACCAAGTAAACCCGGTACAGCCTCTGAAAGGATGCATGCCCAGAAGCAAGCACTGAGAAGCTGCCCTCCGTGACTCTAAAAAATACAGTACTTGACAGTGTCAGCGCAAGAAAGCTTTTGTAGAGGTTGCTTCAGCAACCGCAGGGCAAATGTAGACACAAGGTGTTAACATGGATGAGCACTTAGCACACTTCAGCGAGGTCTCTCCAAAGAGATGCTCCGAGGAGCCTGGCAAGGCACCTCAAAATACATCCTTTGCTCCTTTAAGGATGTGTTTTATCCCCGCTGCAGCACAGCCTGCTCTCAGCAGCATTTAGTAAGCGTTGCTCCTGTTAGAGGACTTCAGAGGAAAAAAAGAGGAAAAGAAGAAAAGAGACAGGCAGACAGGTAAAGGCACCATTTGGTGCACAGAAATCATTTGGGATTATTTCATYCAGTGACCAAATAAAATAAAAATAATAATAAAAAAAGACCTTTTGGAAATTACWTGGCCCAGCGCCATCAAGTGACCACACCAAAAACTGCACAACCCCAAACCAGCCCTGCACAACAGAGGCAAACGAGCCAGGCCCGATGTCTTCCCACACCAGGACAGCAGTTGATGTGCACAGAGCCCTAAAAAAGAAACGTTTCCCCCCAGAACACAAACTCGAGGGTGACTGAGGAAGAAGTCTTAAGATCTGCATGGAGCAACCCCGTAACACGGCCCTCAAAGCGGGCGGTCAGAGGCAGCCTGTCTGCAGAAGCAATCTGGCCAAGGCCTGCTCTTTGGCAGCAATAATAAACCTCACTCGGCCACACACACCTGCAGATCACTGACTATAAACTGAGCGTCAAAACGACATTCCCATGACACGCAAGGTGAAGGAACTTGCTCTCCAGAGGCAGAACATTTGTGCAGCCAAACTCCTCCAGCCTGCAGAGATATCAGTTACAACCCAGGGAGACCCATCAGGACAGGAGCAAACGACTCCAGGCTGAGACCAGTGAAGTCTTTATGGGAAAAGCCCGGTGACAAGCAGGGCGGGTGCATCCAGCTATAGGACGTCTAGCAAACCTGGAGGAATGAGGCACCCGGCAGAACTTACAGTCCAGAGTTTTCTTCTCCTCCGCAGTGAAGAGGATGGCACGGCCGGCCTTCTCCGGGTGAGGCATCGGGTACCCATTTTCCTTTAGCTGCTCCTCAGTCATGAGATATTCCTTGAGTCGCCGGTACAAGGAGGCTCCTGCGGATACCGAGGACAGCGTTGAGGCCACAATGCAGAAGCAGGCAGCGTTTCTCCTACCGTGCTCTGATTTATCAAGCCATTAACATCAAGCCATTTATTTATTCTGGAAGAATTCCCTCCATCCTGAACTTGCTTTCATCGCCTCTGTTCGGTATCGACAAGGCAGGTAGCTGTTGGGGCAACGTTTTTCGTATCTGGTCACCGGTGCACAAGCTGATTTTTAAAGCCTTCAAGCTGCAGCATTAAGTTAGTATGTTTAGAAAACCCAGCCGAGGTGGAATTCCTCCAAAGGATCCACCTCCAGGCCTTTCTCTAACAAATGTGAGACTTTTCCTATTTTAATTTTGTCAACGCTTTAACTACTAAATTGTAGCAGCTCAAAGAACACCTCTTTGAGGCCACCTGCAGCTGACTAAAAATCTCATTATCAGGTGCCTTTTCCTGCTGTTGATTTCAGGGAGTTCATTTCCTTCCATGGCATAATTATAATTTCTTATACCCCGTTCAATATCCCTGCTCCAGTCCTTACGTTAAGCCCCTCCAATATTGCTGTGTATCCTTTGATGTTGCTTAGCTGAGCTCAACAGGCTCTTTCAAGCTTTCTTCATGTCAATTCTTTCTGCTCTRCAGCAGTCCCGTCTCTTCTGATCTCCCCAACAATTTGCCTGCATCTCACAGCAGCCCAAACACTCCTAACTGATCCGAGCCAACACGGATAACGCTTGTGGCACAATCCTTTGGCTACGATACGACCTTACTGTGACATTCCTAAATGTGAAATGGAGCCTCGCGGAACAGATGGAGATATCGGTAAGTTTGCCTTTAATCTCACAGGCGTAATATAAAGTACACCTCTAGGGCAGGAAAGCTGAAGAAAAACCCATGCAAAAGAAAAGAGTCCAARCGTCAGCAATGTCTAAAACACCAGAGGTGGTTCTGATGTAGCTGATGCTACATCAAAGCTACACGGACGACTTCAAGGAACTCTCAGCCCAAAACAGGGAAGAAAAGGCATTCATCAGAGCAGCCTATCATCCTAGCGAGCAAGTCTGCAGCACCACGCTTGTTGAGAGAGGACTCACAACACCGGCCCAAAGATAAATCGTCTCACTTTGTGCATGACTGAGATCCTGCTCTCCCCAGTCATGGTGTTACACCTACAGCTGTAACTTGCACGTTGTAGCATCACAGGAGCAGGGCCTTACCTGTCAGATCCTCTGCTCTCAAGCTTCCTGATCGGTTTAGAGTAAAGCTCGTCTTGGCCGCAAGCTTCCCTCCCAGCACAGCTTCGTGGGACACCACTTTCTTGTTACTGGTCTCTGCAACGGGAAGAAGGGAGATGCAAAAACGGGACAGGGATCAGGTGCAATCTTGAGAGAGCAGGAGACATCCGCCCTGAAGTTTGGGGCACTGAGCAGGGACAAAAGGAAGGTTACRTTCATTCTTGGTCTGCCCCAGCAACTGGTACCTGTTAAGCAGTGGTGAGCTGTTCCTAGTGCATTTATTCCAGTGTTATGAGGGGGATGCTCTTTGCACTGTCAGCCTGCAGCATAGTTTCTAAGAGCAGGCAGGGACATTTGCACAGGTCCCTAGGACACTGCTGTGGCTCTGCCCGCTGGCTCTGCACACCAGGTAACCCTCCTGAAAAAGCAAGGGAGGGCTGAGCACAGAGCAACTCAACTCAGCCACCAGCAAAGYGAAATAAGGGACTGGGAGCTCCCCCTCGTGCAGCAGGCGGCTGGGCTGCCACATCCCTGCAGCCCAGACTCCCACGCTGGATCTCTCCACTTCCTTTCGAAAGGCTTCAGAGCTCCGGAATATGCTCAACACATCAGATAATGGCAGGCAGGTGCTTTTTACTRATCATTAACTGGCAGCCCTCTCCTAAAGGCCAGCCTCCCAAGTTCAGCCGCTCTGACTAATGGCCATGAAGGTAATGAAGACAGAGGGGAGAAAAGGGAAGAGACCAGGAGAGGGGAAAAAAAAAAAAATCACAAGAACAGCACAAATTGATTGTTTAATGTACCCTCTCGAGAGCCAATAATGAAATGTCTTAACCCTCTTCGTTTCTCTCTTGAAGCTTAATGTGTGTAACAGATTTCTGTGGTGATGGACGAGTCTATCACTTTGAAGGCATCATGTGAAAGTTACTCCATTAGCAGGGCTTTTCATTTTAAAGAACTTGTGCTAAAAAAAAAATCCATGCGGCATTATCTCCATTTAGGTTCAGACAGCCAACAAAGCATTGCAGGACTCGCCTCTTGAAGGCCCATTAAAGCTTGCCAGACTATAAAAAGCTAACTGGAGTTGTTTAGCTTTCAGCATAATGCTTCTGAGAAATGGCTCTGTCTTTTCAACAAGTTTCTCTCCRTGGCTTCTAAATCCAAGCAGGGCTCCAATTATTAAACCACAAATGTGGTACGTACTGTTCGCACTGGACGGGGAATTGGGCACGAGGCTCCTGAGCTTCTTCAAGGTGTTCACCGCCACGTTCAGGTAGATGTTCCGGCTCGTGCTACGTTCGTAAGCCACCTTCTCTTCGGACAGAGCCTGCAAAGAAAGCAATTCGTTACTGCATACTCTCCTTGCCCTGCTGCTTTTGGAAATAAGCAGGAATATGGCACAAAGGCGCGCTGGGTGTGGRGCCTGGTTAGGCAAGTCGGAGAGAGGGGGTAAAAAAATAATAATAATAATAACAATAATATGCTAAACTAAGAGCACAAAGAAGCATTTTCACATGAAACTTTTCTCTAACAGATTAATAAAGGAGCTCTGGAGCCTYCTGCGAAAAGCTGTTCTCTCCACTTCATTGGCAGCACGAGGCAAGTCTGAGCTGGACAAGAAAAGGAAGTTTTTCTGACAGAAATGAGGGCGAACAGCCACTCCCTGGGTGCAACAGGAACATTTCCCAGGGACTGACGATGGGGAAACAACACAAAAGAAACCCCCAAGAATCTGATTGGCAGAGAAAACCTGCCATGGCCAAAATGGTCAACTCTGCTTTCGGAAATCCTCCTATCCCACTGAGAGAAGCTCCTTAAAAGCCCAGAAAAAAAAAGTTTTACTGATTACATCCAACTCACATATTTATACTTATTTTATAGTAAATATCCTGACCAGAATTATTTAATGCCTGGCTCCTCTAAGGAATTATATGCAAACTGCTGAGTTTTCTGCTTGCACCRCACATTCAAAATGTTTCAGCCGACACAGAAGATTCTTTACTCCACATTTTATTCCCAAGGGAGCACGGATGTACCAACCTTGTCAAATGCTTCCTGGGAGGAGGAGCAGAACTTCAAGCACTCATCAATGAAGAGATTGAGATACCTCTGTCGGATGTTTGTTGGGACTTTAGCACCAAATTCCGTGGGAATAACCGGCCTCTGTAAAGTGGTGCTCTAGGGAAGACAGAAAGGGATTATTTGGGATTATTACTTGGAGAAGTATGTTGCTTCCAGACTGTCACACATCCTGGTATGTTATTAATAGTGGCATGACGTCCTTTTTGAAAAATCTTTTCTAAGCTAAACAAAGTGCATCATCTTCAGCCTCAAAAACACCACCTCAAACTTTTGTGCTACCTTCAGTATTTTAATTACTTSCAAAAACATCCAAGTTTTATTATACAACTCACAGATAATTAGCACCAGTGGCATTAGTCACAACGCCACATTTACATATGCAAACACCCAGACCAGGATAAGAAAAGAGTGAAGATTAGYAGGGTGCCAAACATCAATGTTAATCAGAGACATGAACACAGGATAGCTCAGGACCCTCTCAGGGGGATTCCTGTAACTTCACTGCCTTGCTTTCCTTTTTTTAAGTCAGTCATGATGCTCCTGGAAGGATTTTTACCCTTAAATTGAYAGACACATTCTTCTAAGCAATTACTGATGTAGAAAAACTGCATGTTGGGCTGAGTTACAATCCACTGTTGCAGTCCTCTATTTAGCACCAATTTATCTCCCACAATTGTCCCACCACTCAAAGGGAAAGGAGATTTCTTTGCTGAGGAACTAGCAGCAAAAGAACCCGAAGTGAGGGCAGGTATTCCGAAGAAAAGGGCTCTCTCCCTCCAAATATCAACTGCAGCATCAATTTAAAGTGAACACATTCAATTCTGTGGATTTAATGGGGAGGACATTTATCCTGTCATTCCATTCAAGTGGGAGAAAAAACTACAAACTGGGCCAGACAGCACAGATAAACACCCAAAATACAAATGGGAGAGGGATATTCAGTCAGATGAGAGCTGTATTTAAATATTTTTATCTTTTTAAGTTCCTACTCTTCAATTTTTTTTATACAGTGCTATCTAGGAAAACTACAGGAAGAGAGAAACACACTCAATCGATCTAACCAAACCTCACTCTTCAGAGTGGTCTACGTTGCAGCAATGGGTCACTATCCYCAATGGGGAATGACCAGAAAGGAGGCTGCAGAGACAGACATTCTTTTACCTGCAAGGAGGGAACATGCGCTATCCGCTTTGGCACGGTGGTGCTGGTGGTCTTTGAAGCCATCCCAGCCAAGGTGCAGGCCTTCAGAGAAAGGGTAGGTGCTTCAGAGTCACTGGGAGGTGTGACATTCTTGGCAGGAACAGACTTCTTACCACCCACAGGGCCTGCAAGGAACAGAAAGGTATTTAGGTGGAAATCCTGTTGCAGGGTCACTCCAGACAACCAGGCTGATCTTAATACCAAAGTCCTGTGCTGCAAGCCTTGGTTTTTCAATAGCAGCTTCTCACTCCCCCAAGGGAGAGGAAGTGGGTGATCTTCAGGATAGAAKGAAGGACTCCCCTGCTAGGAAATAGGGGCTGATTTTCTTTATTGCTGCTCTTGGATTTGGGATAACCGAGTGATAACTCTTGCTACAAGGYGTTAGCTGCCCATCCTGCCAGCTCTGAGCCCTTCCCTACACAGCGACACTGAAGAGGATAAATTGGTGCCTCCCATCTGCTCATGACACCTCCTCAAAGGCATGAATGGAAGAGCAAATGAGGAGTTAACACTCCCCTAAAGGAAGAAACAGGAAAAGAAGCGAATGAGCCAAGCAAGGCTGGCTGAGACAGACCCACCTAAATTCCCGAGARGGAACAGGGTTGTACTTCTAGCCTGTTCCTTTTCAGAAAGTGATGGGATTTCTCAGGCCYGGGGGAAGGCCCTGGGATTCAAATCCCCAGCCTGAACATCCCGGATAGTTTTGCATCTGGAACTTGGAGAAATTCAAGCAGAAGGCAGCGTCTTTTTAACAGGGCTGGGGGACAGGGCAGCGGCTCCGAAGGGCGCGGGCGCCTTACTCTGTTTGGCTGCGGCGGCGAGGGCTGCGTTGGGCACGTGAGCAATCCTCTTCTTTTCTCCTGGCAAAGAAAGAGAGGCCTTTTGAACGGCCACAGCCAGCTGTGCCGCCTGCTGCTGAGCCAGCTGGATCCTCTGGTAACAGACCTCCTGCGCCGTGGGCGGACGGTACGGCCGGACTATGGGCTTGCTCGGGACCTCCGCCTGCACAGACACAAAGGGTTCTGGAGCCACCGCGGCCACCCGCCGAAGCCCGGGCCACCCCTCGGCTTCTCTTCCCCAGGGAAAAGTCCCTTTTCCTTTCAGCGCTCCGTTAGGAAACATGGGTTTCGAGAGAGCGGACCCCAGCTGTCTTCCAGAGGTGCTGCTCCGAAGGCAGTGATGTTTAATGTTCAACCTCCGACGCGCTGGGATCTTCCTGAACCAAAGGCTGCGTTGGACCCGCGATGGTTAATGGCCCAGGGT
The DNA here is from genome assembly GCA_003342815.1 of Eudromia elegans. Lineage (NCBI taxonomy): Eukaryota > Metazoa > Chordata > Aves > Tinamiformes > Tinamidae > Eudromia > Eudromia elegans. The sequence goes on from PTEX01000245.1 coordinate 251,823, forward strand.
CACCATCAATATGTCCAACCACCTCCTGACTCTGCCAAAACTGCCGGCTGCTCCATCACCTTGCACTACACAGGGAATCTGGCCCTCTGCTCCCTAATTTCACTGCAAACATCTCTAGTTTACAAGGCAATGAAAAAAATAAAGGAACTGTTCCCCATTCACCTGTGCTACACGGTGCAGAATTTAACAGATGGCATTCTGCTCTCTCCCCGTCAACGTCTCTCTCATGCTTAAGACCCTGGGCAATCAAGTATTAAAGCAGCTCCCCACCTCTTAGCAGCCTCGTTTCCCTGCTCTCTGGCTTTTATATCTATTTAATACATGTGTTTAGGGGATTAGAGCACCAGCCACGATATAAACTGAGCTCTAAATTTTAAACGGGCTCTGCCCCTGCCTCCTCCTGGGAGCTTTTCATGGCTTCAGTCATAACTGGCACTGCAAGTTACAAATGCAGTTTTCTTTGATGGCCAAATTTAGGTTACAGGAAAGGTGCCAGAAACAAGGTCAGCAAACAGAGAAGTTTTCTAACAGCACAAATATAAAAGAAGCAGCAGCAGTAGCGCACGCTCCCACCACACACCACTTAACGTCCTTTGAAATCTCAGAAATGGGCCTTTCTTCCCGAAACGCCTCCGTTGCACAACTCGCACGGCCCGTTTGCAACACGGCGTTTCTGGCACTGCCAATTCGGTGTAAGCTGCCACCTCCTGCATTCCTGCTCTCTGACACCTCCTGGAAACCCAACCGAGCGCAGTCACCCCTTAGGCACTAATTACAGGCTTCCAAGCGGGGCAGGAGGTTCATTTGGCGCCTCACCTTCAACCCAGCCCCCTATTCCTCCATGAAAACTGAGCTAAAAAGCAGCTCCCTTCCCTTCTAGTTGTTCAGGCCCTGAGTTATAAATCACAAGGAAGACTAAGCAAACACTCAACTCGGAGGTACGTGGCAAACCAGGAGCCCCAGCTCCACATGTGCCCAAGCAGCAGTCCTAGTCTTACAGCAGCTCCGGAGTAGCCTCCAGCAGAGGCAGCAGAGCCAAGGTGGGATGCGCCGGGAGCCGTGCTCTGGATGCACTGAGCACCCCGGAGCGCTCCTGTTCACCCGTGCAACGACCGCGCTGRGGCTCACGTCTTTGGAAAGCATTTGGGGATCAGCTGTCACATTAGGAAAGCGTATGTAAAGATTTGCACATGTCTAAAAGGCACCTATTTACAATAAATATTTGAGTTAATGAATTTCCAGCCCATTTGCTTCAGCCTCTTATCTCTCCGCTTTGCAAGAAAGGGTCCTTATCAAAACACACAAACTGGCTGAAGATATGCAGTTAAATAAAAGGCAAGTATTGACCTCAAGGCTTCAAATTAGTAAAAGCAAAGAAACCTTTTCCAGGTASAGAGGGAAAGAAGAACAATTAATTTGGGCTACCCAGCTCCAATCAGTGTTTAAGGCTCCTGCTGGAACATAAAACCAACTAATCTGTGCTCAGCACCTGCTAGGAAGCACATTGGTGAAAACCCGAATTAAAATCTCAGTGAGAAACAGGAAGAAAAATAAAAAAAGATCAGAATGTCTTCAAGGCCTTTCTATTATTCTCTTTGTGAAAAGTAGTTTTATGAGTGTGGAAAGAAAAGTATGAAACAGGAGACTACTGGTTGAATCAGAGCAGATGTAAACATGATAGAGGATATAAAATTCCGACAAAACTACTACTTCAATCTTGTAGTTTCACAACTGAAAAACACCATCAAGCACACGCTTACCTTCTATACAGATAAAAGCTATTTAAGTGATATAATGAAGTTATACTGCAGAAAAATGAGCACCCCAAGCTGTTCTAATGAGTTACAAGGCACAGAATCCATTTACTCTTCCACAATTTCTCCCCACTTTTAYGAAAGTTTATTACAGTTTTGTTGCCAATTGCAATGGATTTTTTTTTTTTTTTAAGAAATCAGAAAGAGGAAAGAAATGTGGCATAAAAGGATCCCAGCACAAGCAGCTCACACTTAACTGCTGGGCCTGGGACTGTACCACTTCCCAGCACCGTACAGGGACAAAAAAAGGTTAATTTCAGACAAACCATATTTTTACTCCTGAGAGTTGCACTTACATTTCCTTGTTTGACAAGATGAGAGATCCTTCTTTTCTGGCCGGGAAATAGAGTAGTCAAAGTATCTTCTGTCTTTTCTTCACTTCCTTCYTCTCTGGATAGCTGGAAAACAAACAAACAAGCTTCCAAAACTGAATAGCCTTGAGGATCCCTTTTCCAGGAGGAGATCTGAAGAGTCTCCCTTTGGGATAACAAGTCCTGGCAGGTGAGGACAAACCTTGATCAGCTGCTAAACGACTGAAACAAAACTTGTTTTGAACCCCAAAACCTGAGGCCAGTGAATAGCAGCAATATTGTTCCCACCCAAGCAGCTTTTCCATGAGCTATACACTAAGCAGTTCTGGCATGATTCATCATGGGCTATTCCCCTAACTACCATGAAAAACTCGAATGTCCTTCCCCTGCCAACCACCTACACACACACACCCCTCACCTTTGTGCCACTCTTAACAGCCCTTCTTCTTCTTCTTCTTCCTCTTCTTCTTCTTCTTCTGGCAGGAACTTGGGTGGTGGCTCGTTGCTGTCCGTGATTTCAGACCAGAGCCTGAAATCACGTCCGGCACCACAGCACCACACTCACCTTCCACATCTAGGATAACATTTCCCTGCAGTTTTATCCACAACCAAGTCAGCAGAAAGGCTGTGGTAACTAAGGCCCAGGCGATGGGTTTATTTGGCCAGGAAGCCAGGAGAAGGTAACAGCCCCTCTCCAGCTCCAGCTGCTTCCATACTACCATCACAGACTTGTTGCCAGAGAAGTCAAAAGAACTTTGAAATATTCCTTGAATTTTACTTAGCTCTTCAACCATACAAAACACACTTTATATGTTCTTTTTTCAAAATTTTACCTGCTCTCCTGTCAATCTGGCTTTCAGTTTTCCAACATAGCCACCGGCAAAGCTGTGAATGGARGCAAGACTGACCATCCTGAAGAAGCTCGGAGCTGGAGCTGGACTTTGGGATGAGTTCAGGCTCCACTTAAAGAGCTTGTTTACAAAYGCAATCATCACCACGAGCACGTCTGGGATGAGCACATCACCCTGTGAATCACTTGGCTCTCTAGGAACTTGATGAGTCGATCAATTCAATCACATTCCTCCTGTATTCTCCAACCTATCCTTCCAGGCAGAGAACCACACTGTCCCTACATACCCTTCCTCCAGACAAGCACATCTAGCACATTGCTAGGATCAAACGACACAAACCACAGCTATAAAGTTATTCTGTAAAGAAAAATGAACAGAGGGACTGATTCCACCCTCCAGAAAAGCAGCGGTCATGTAGGTAACTACTTACAGGTACCCACCTCTCAAAGGACTTCTYCACTGCAATGCTTGTTCTGCCTTTTTCCAAAACGGGAAAACTACATTTTCAAGCAAGATCAGGTAATGCATGAGCAAAGGCTGTGGGAAACACATGTGGCTGCTGAGAGCTGGACACCTCCCCACGTGCAGGCAAAAATCAAGCAATGCTTAAAAGCTCACAAGAAAACCATTGCGCTAGTACCTGTTTTGTAGAGTTTCTCTTACCAAGGAGTTTCAGATCACTCTAAGAAACATCTTAACGTGTTGGCAAGACAGACCTTTCTCAGAACAGTCCTGTGTAATTAGAGCAACTTKAACAGGTCTACTAGTCAAACTTACAAACCCAGCTACTCTACTGCAAGGTGAGTTCTGCTCTCCAGGCCACAGATCCCATTTACTTCATCCTCCATATACAGATTGCTGCGACCAGAAGGGTTTTGTCCATAGCCACTACAAACATAACAAAACCCTCCACTTTTCTGATGTGGCCTATAGAGAGAATAAGGCAATGAGTAAACCCACCAGAAGAAATTGGTGGGGGTTGGCACCTTTCAACTGCTGGCAGGAGATGACATTTCATTGCAGCTTCTGAGTTCACAAAGTAGGAAAGAGAAATAACAACTGACTTCTCTTCTATCCCCTTGCCAGACTATTCCTGTCAATCCAGCAAGAATCTCCAGGTGCAAAYGCACTTCTGACATGCATGGAATTCCTCCAAGATACCAAGTCTACAGAGGAAGAYTTCTCCCAGCCACCTGAAATAAGCAACACCACTAAACCGGCCCAGGATCCTTTCAGCACTTAACTCTGCGAGAAACAACAAGCAGAGCAAACGTTACCTGCTTCTTCAGCCTTCCTTTGTCTTCAGTTTTCACATCTGTAGATTCATTAAAAATCCTGAGGCACTCTTCCATTGGATCCGACTCAAAGTCCAAGTCCTTCTCAAGCATGGAATAGTCAATGTCATCGGAYGTTGAGGAAGAGGAGGACTTGGACAATTTAGAGCGCTTCACACTCTTGGTTTCTTCATTTTCACTCTGAGAGTCCGAACAACAGCCGTCACCATCTGAGTCCGAGCTCACATCAAGTAGCGTGGACGGCAAAGGTCGGCCTCTGTCATCGTCATCCCCACTCTCGTCCCCAAAGAGGTCAACGTGACTCAAACTCCGTTGCTTCTGACCCTTCTTTGGATCTCCCTTTTCTTTAGAACTGACCTTGTCTTTCTTTCGTTCCAGGGCTGGAGCTTTGGTCCCTTTGTTTTTATGACCAGAGGTTTCTCTACCATTTCTCAAGTCAGCTGTTTTTATTTTGGAGTCTTTCTTGCTGCTCCCCACCTTCTCTGTGCTAGAGCTTTTGCTAACACTCTCATTCTTGTTTTTCCCTGAACTGCTGCTGGGGGACTTGGATTTTTCTTTCTTAAGCCCATCCACTTTTTCCGATTTTTGCTTTTCGTTTTTTTTTAAATTCCCATCAGTTTTGACTTTGCTACTTTTCTCTTTACAGTTTTTCTCCTCATTTTTTACTTTTATCTTCTCTTCCTTCTTGCCCGTTTTCTCCTTTTCTGCATTTTTACTTTTCTCTTTCTTACCAGATTCATTGAGGCTAGGCGCTTTACTAAGATCCGATTTCTTCTTCTTTGCTTTGTCTTTCGAGTCTTTGTTATCATCTTCAGTACCCTGGTCATTCTTGCCAGAACCCAATTTTGCTGCTTTTGCATTCTTTTCCGATACATTTTTGGCCAGGTTTTTCTGCGAGCTTGGAAGGTCCTCCATGTCAAATTGCACTGTCATTTCCTGGGAAGCCGAGTCGTCCAGCTTGGTGCTCTGCTCGTTGTTGGATAACCCATCGTTTGATTCACTTTCAGAACCAGTTTTTGATTGTGAACTAACAGAAGTCGGCTTATATTCCGCATCGGCCTCATCTTCAGAAGAAGAGAACCTGGCACACACCTCGTAGTCATCGAGATCTTCACAGAGCTTCTTTGGTGAAGGGGAGTAACACTCCTCATAACTAGGCACCCTACTCCTTTTAGACCCCTTGAGCTCCTTTGTTGTGCCTTTGCTCAAGAGCCTGGCTGAGTAATTTGAAAGTGGGTCATATTCCAAGTCTGTGGAAGGTTTGGAGTCATCAATCACATATTTATTGTTAGTGACTGTGCAACTGTATTTTTTAGTCTGTGCTACAGCCTTGGGGACGTATTCCAGCGCACTACCCTTAGATCGAGAAGTGTCCAAAGTGTATTTACTTGACTGACTAGCAGCAGCTAGAGGAGTAGGGTTGTAGTCTGTGTTATTTAAGTTGTAGCTACCTGGATTATACTCTAAGGAGATAAAAGAATCAGTTTCTGTCACAGCAGCTGACACGGGGTTTGGGGAAATAAGTGAAGAGGCCTCTGAAGCGCCAAATTCCTTTGTCGTTTCTAACAGTTCCTCATACTTCTTCTGCTCTCTCTCAACTTCGTTTTTGACAGCCTCGATGGCCTTGTTGACCAATTCCAGCTCCAGAATGCTGGGCGTCATGTCCGTTATGTCGGCCAGAGCACCATTCTCCACCTGCAGCGACGGCCTCGGAAGATCAGGATTATAGGGATCATAGCCACGTTCTGCAAAGGAGAAGGAGGAGAAATTCACAACCAGTAGTTTTGGGGAAATATCTGAAAGACTAAAGGCCTATTGACAAAGTCCTTAGATTACTCATGGAAAAGCTCTATAARTGAAATATTCTTTCTGGGATCAAAGGATAATCACTGTACGAGGACTAAGAGGAACCAAGTATGTGTAGTATTACCTGCCTCGTTCAACAGAGTGAGCAAAATATAGAGGATTCTAGCATAAAATCTGTGGATTAGGTTCCCATTTGATGCTAACGCCCAAAGTCCAGTTATAGGTTTCAGTATTCACACAGAGCTCAGTACTTCTTGTGACAGCAGTGAAAGAATCAAGACTTCCTCAGATGAGGGACTGTTTGCTAATAAAAAAGCTACAGATTACACTACAAAAGCAACCCCAYAACTCAACTGCATAGAACAAAACACTCGGCTCAGGAACAGAAGATGCTCAGAACTGCAACCCGACGTTTCTCTTTGCACATAACCCCTCCAGGTGGCCTATGGCCTGCAGATATTTACAGGCCTGTGAAGGGAGCATCTCCATTTTCTCTGTTACAGATGAGTAGAGAAGAAGCCTGGAGAAGGAATTTACCCCCTGTCTGGATGTCTCTTGCAAATTTGCTTTTTTTCTTGAAACTGGAGTACGTGCCTTTGCTTTCAAAGAGGAGCAAGGAAGCAGCAGAGCAGGGGGCTCGCAGAAGCTCCAGTTTGGAAACCCCAAGCAGAGCTTCCTTCGTTCCCAACACCTTCGAAGCAACTCCCACCGTCTTCTCCTGCATCCCACCCTTCCCCCTTGCTGCTGCCTCCTCGCTCCTCTGATCTTGTTTTTGGCCTCCAGCCTTTTCCACCATAGCACGCAGGTTATTAAGCCCGACTAACCCTACTCACTCCGTGCTTCATGGGTGATGTYCAGCCCCTCACCAGAAAGGTGAGCTCATCAGCAGGACCTGCATGACATCCAGGGCCTGTATTTCTGTAGCAATTAGGTGACCACCATGGCGCTAACAAGGGGTAGTAGTGGGATATTAATGGAAGCTCTGGCAGGAATTCCCAATTACCACCTGACTCAGGAATAAACTACGTGTTGTTTATCCACCGGGGTTTCTAAGAAATGAGTAAGAGCTCAACATTGCAACAGGTCTCCTGAAACAAAGACAGCAATCGTGCAGGAAAAGCTTGCAATTTCAGACTGAAAGAAAGGTGTATTTTGGAATAAAAAAAAAAAAGGAAAAAGGTTTGGTCACATATTCAGAAACCTCCCACGTACAGCCTAGAGCTCTACAGGCCAAAGCCCATAGTTTTCATGCTGCTGGCTCAGCAAGGACGCAAAACAAGGTAGCAGAATCATGGGGTGTGCGCCACCCGTTTGAGTTTTTTATATGTCATGGGCTCAGAATTAAACAGCAGCGTGTTCTGTTTTCATAACACACGTTTATTGCTTACGAGTGGTCACAAACACGAARCAGAGACAATCCCATGGCAATAACCTCCGAGAAAGCTCAATTTGCCACGCTGGGCTGGGGCTTTCCAAGTGCTCCTGCTCCAGCTTGGAGTCGCCTGACCAACGGATATGAAAACGCATGGAMGAAAAGGTGGAATCCTCCTCATTGTGGAGAATTAGAATAGAGCCCTGCGATGGAAAAGCCTAGTAATAAAACATGATAAAATGACTCCATTTAACAGAGTATCCACACGTAAGTTAAATACTGCTTTTTGACTTTCAGATTGCTTTCGATACCTGCCTGATCCCAGTGGATGCTGACTATTCCAAAGCAGCTTTTCGCTCTTTGCTGGAATGAGAGCAGTAAAACTACATCTCTAATTGGACGATGTAACAGACTAAAACAGTAAATGGAGAAAGATAAGAAAAAAAAAAAGAAAAAAAAAAGAAAAAAGAGAAGAATCTCTTGGGTCTAGTAAAGGATGAGAAAATTTCTTATACTAGGGCCAGCAGTCACAGTCTCCCACAGTCTCCCACCCTCACACGCGCATCAGCTTTGGCAGATTTGGGTGGGTTTTATTTTTTCTTGGGATTTTTTTCTTTTTTTTTGAAGATCTATAGATGTTTAGTTCCCTTTGGTCATAACAAATGACATTGCCCCTCATTTGGCAGAATTAACCTCCAAGCAGGGTAAATCATAGAGAGTGAGTGAAAATAAAGGCATCAGCTTCATAAATTCCTTTACCTTTTGGGTTGCAAAGGGTTTTATTTATTTAATTATTTTTCTCAACTCAATTAGATCCCAGTTGAGCAGGGAGTCCGGGGACACAGAGCCCAACGTCACCACCTTGCAAACAACGACCTTCACCAGGTTCAGCACCAGAAACATGGGAAAGAGGAACCGAGAGGACTATTTCCCAAGCTCTTTCTTTCTCTGCTATTCCAAGGGGCCCAAACCTCGAGTATTTCCAAAATGCAAAAGCAGAAGGTCACACAGGATGACACGCACTGGACAAACAGACCCCCCAGAGACTACACAGAAAAAGAAATCATGCAGAAACGCAGATGGAAGAAGAAAACCAAAGATTAAAGCAGATACAAACAGCTTCAACATCAAGAAGGTATACATGAATTTCTGAAAATAACCGTTACCCTAACTGCTGAAAACAAAGTGCAAGGTCTCCACATATCCTTTCTCCTGGATCACCACCTCAGTCCTCACCCTCTTGTGAAACATCAACTACAGAAAATACCAAAGTGATGGGCTGGAGGAGGCAGCTATTGCCTTCAAACACAAGAGGGGGATCTAAAACTTGGCACGAGTCTAGTTAGAAGGGTGGCAAGTCTGGCAGTTTGCTCAGGGATAAACGGGAGGTGGTTAATAGGAAGCTCWGAGAATGCCCAGTCTGGACCCAAACCCAACTGAGAAAGAGAACAGTGAAACAAGACAAATGGTGTCGCCTGCACAGACCAAAGCACAACTGTTTTACATGCTTCAAGACACAGGAAAAGCAAAACACGAGCTCGGCATTGGCTCCAGGCATCTAACGAGAAAGTGGGCGCAGTGCAATTGCTCCATATTTGCAAATGGGAATAAACAATTCCAATAGAATTGCAACTCTACTGTCCCAATAAAACTACCAGCTTAAACCCAAAAAGGTTTGTGGCAGCTACTGTTCTGATGCAAACCGAATACAATGCCTAGAGCAGGACTTCCAGGCAAGTCATGTGATACTCTTTTGATCATTTAAAACAATAATAACTAAAAAAAGCAGATTTTCTCCATGAAAGATGCTCCGGTAAGCGGGCTCCACTCTCCTCCTTAGGCCTGTACCCTTTGGTCACGAAGGATTCGCAGCTAACGCAGTGCAAATACAAGCTGAAGATTTGATATAGAGAAATCCATGTATATATGTGTGTGTAGATATAAAGTATATCTACCCACAGAGTGTCAAAGTCAGAGAAATTAAACACACTACCTGAAATGAGGCCACCTATTCAACACCTAATTAAACTGCGAGGAAGCCSGGGAAGGGAAGGAGCTCTTGGGTGCCCGAGCTGGTCGCGCAGGTAAAAGTGCCACGCACACGAACACGGCTTCAAACAACCGGTATGCAAGATTCAAATGAGCCTTCATCAGCTTTTTGCATTTATTACCCCCCTTCTTAAGCATTAACACAAAAACTCGCACTGTAAAGAAAGTTAACTACAACATGAATTATGTTGTTTCAGCCATTCTGCTGTAGAAAATGTCTACAGTGTTTCTGCAGAAGCAAAATGGGTGAAATAACTCGTTTCGGTTGATGTGAATTTGATATTCCACCCTCTCCTTTGAGGTTCACAAGGTAATGAGCTTTGAGAGGACAACTCCTTATAGGACTGTTAACAGGAATGTTTGCATTTTAAAGAGTGTCGCCACTGCAGTTTTTATAAATTTTAATTGTGTGCATTAGAAATTGCATGTTAGAAATGTAAAACAGTCCTCCCAAGACATAAAAAGGTGAAGTTAAACACGAACACTATAAAAAATAGGTTAAGAATTCATATGGGGCCACAAGATTAAGCTACGACTACTTTAGAAGATATCAGTGTTGTCCAAAATGAATCCAACTTCAGCAAAAAGGATATGGAAGTGAAAAACAAGCTTCTCCAGAAAACCCAGGTTGATTTTCTTTGTTTTCCTGGTTATAGTTATGTGGGTTTTGGAAAATTAGGCCTCAGCTCTAAGGTGGAGCTGCTTTATTAAAGGGCTTTCCTAAGCTACGGGCTCCTCGCTGTGCACTGGTCCTTCTAGTTATTGCAGCAGAASACAGCAAACACGGGCTAACCTTAAACGAAAGCAGAGAAGCCTTTAGTACAAGGTCACCTGTTGGCTATTAAAACTTATTTTACAGTGAATCATTCTATTAAAAAAATACTATCTTTTGTCCAAGCAGGCTAACAGAGCACATAGTTGAGCAGCTTTATAAGCACTGGCCTCTCCAAACCTGGGGATTTTGGAAGAGTCATCAAGTTTTTGCATGCAAGGAGGACAAGAGATATTATGAGAGTGGCTGAGCCCCAGCAGCTGCTGCTAAGGAAAAGGGAGACCAAAAATTAGAAACGGGCAAATGGGTGACAAGTCAAGTCTCAAAATGCAGAGGTTTGCTGGCCAAACTGCAAGAAAGCCAGCAGAAAAATGCTAAAAGACGGCAAAAATGCCCAGGGTTCTCCAAATGCACCCGTTTTCCTGACTCACTGGAGCTGGCAACAAAAGGTGCATTCACCAGGAGGGGAATAGGGGGAAGGCAGAAGCTGTCAGGAGGCCTCTTTGGAAAGAGAAAAGGCCTTTTTTTTTAGCACAGTCAGAGCAGCTCTGTTAGCTTAACAGCTTGCCTGTGTTTACAGTGTCAGTACTTAGTAAATGGACCGGCTCTGCGATTACGGAAAAATTATCACCACTGGAAATTTATTTTAAGCTTTTCATTTAATATTTCACAGAAGAGATAGTGGTTTCTCAAGGTCAAAATGTTTAAAAAAAAAAAAAAAACGGCAGCAAGATGAATGTTGCTATTGGTTATTATTCAACAGCACAAAAGAAATGGCAGCTTTGGGCTCAGATCTCACTTGTGAGTACCCAAGGCAAATTTCTATAATACCCAACCACTTAAAAATAATACTGAGATCTAAACTATGGCATTTCAACTAATTATCCAGTGTAAATGAGCTGGGAGAGCATGCAAGAGGAGCCAAGTGAAATGTTTCTCCCACCTAAGGCATAAGCCTGCTGATTTTGTGCTCCTTTCTAAATACTAAAAAATATAAASATATAGGTGACCTTGTGCTAAAGCACGCGAGGGCAGCCAGGTTGTAGGAAGACATATCTCAGCGGCTCTGAGGGGAGCTGAGCTGCCCCTGTGCACTTTATTCCTTGAAGTTTTTAGTCCTTTAGGGGTGTCTGATGCATCAAAGTGCAATATGAACCGGCGCAGTCATTTCTGTAGTGGAAAAAGAAAGAAGGAAACAAATAAGAGAATAGAAAGTCTTGTATTAGTGAGGCTGAGCACTCACAGCGCAGTATTTTCACACTTGCTGTGACGAAGCTGCTCAGACCCTAGTTACGGTTTCGCCAGATGCTGTTGGCCAACGTTGCAGCTCGTTTTGGTGGAAACTGCTCAGGGAACAGCCCGGAAAGCAGCTCAAAAAGCAGCTTTTCCGGGCCGAGCTATGCACAGCCTCTACTATCAAAAAAMCAAGGCTGCAAAAGCTAAAACAACCTGCAAACGATCGTTTACACTTTCTGCTGCCACGGTGCCTTAAACGCTCCCGTCCGCTCCGGAGCCATGAGCAGGGAAGAGGCCGAGAGCATCGGAGCAGCAGCAAAATCTGCAATAAATCCAACGTTTTCTAAAGGTGAGGGGGGAAAAAAAACAACCCACACACTGCAGGATTTCTTCCTAAATCCAGGAAAGAATGTGGAGATTAAATAAACGGCAACATTTAGCAGGAGGAGGAGAGGAAGGAAAGGTTGGTACCCAAAATACCATAACAGTGTCCAGGCTGACAGCCTTTCATGGGACAGAAGCCACCTCACCATGGAAAAACCACTGTCACACGAAGGTGGATATTCAGCACTTGGTGTCTTTGGGGCTCTCTCCATTCCCTCTCTCATTTTAGCTTTACAGGCGTTCCTCAGTCAACATGGCAAGCTGAAATWACGTTTGGAAAAAATATTGAGGACGGTGAGACTTGCAGGAAAAAAGACCAGAAAACATTTCCATGTCTCTTACACAAGCCCTAGGTAAAAATAAGGATCTACTTCAAAACACAACGAGTATTTTCAAAGACAACAGAGGAAAGAATAAATACTTAGAAGTATTCTGCTCTTGCCTTTTCTCCCCTTCTAATTGTGCCTTGAAATTTTACTTTTACCAGCGCGGCCATAGGGTGTAATTCCACTCCCGARCCCCCATCTTTTTGCAGCACTTTGCAGCCTCTCTCCAGCTAGCTCAAGATAACTTATCTTCTCAGCACCTGTCTCATTTCTGTAGCTTTTTACAGTAAAAGGCTTCTATTAAAAAAAATAAAAATAAAAATAGGAAAAAAATCCCCCAAGATTTCAACAAGGTCATTACAGGACCCTTTGAAAACCAAAATCAAATAAAGGAAAACCCCTTTCAAGCTACAACACACTTAAAAATTTCAGTTTTTAAACTTTAAAAACTGCAACAGATGAAARACTAAACCCAAAACTTGAGACTCTGGCTGGTTTTAGTCCAGGTTTAGCTCACGCGGGAGCCCACAGAACACGCAGCTGCTTCATGACTCGGACACCTGCAGCTCCACCGACTAACTCAACCCACGCCTGGATTTTAGTGCAGACCCTCTCTTTATTAGAGACCTGATCTCACAGAAATCAAAATCCTTCCCAGCTAAACCCTCCAGGGACAGCTGCGTTYTGCTGCAGCCCCGCATTTCGCTCCGCGTCTCCCATTAAACGAACGCACGACACGTGAGCTCCCGAACGTCCCGCTCCGCACGCGGCGGCCTCCGCGGGGAGGCTGCGACACCCCAGAGAATCACCTGAGCTCGCTGCCGACAGCAAATACTGCAGGTACTTGTTCATGCCGGGCGCAGGGCGCTCGGGCTGAGCTCGGGCCGGCCGAGACGTCCCGCCGAGGCGGCCCCGCAGCGCCCAGCACGTGCTGAGCCAGCGCGTCCGGGCCGCGCAGATAATTAGGGCAGGACTTACCCAGCCCAAGTCCCGCCTCGTTTGCTCCAGTCAGATGGGTCCTTCCTTCCTCGGGGCTCTGACAGCGCGGCCGGGCCCGGCCGCTCGGTGCTTGTCCGGCGTGGTTGCCTCTCTGGTAGGACACAAGCGGATCCTGCGGGACAGGCCCGGCTGCTCCGTGCTGGGAAAGCGTTTGGGAAACCCTGGGCTTGGGAATTTCCCTGTCCGCTGCTGCACTGGATGGGGGAATATCAGAGCAAGTGCTTAAACATAAGGCAAGGTCACTGCATGGTGCAAAGCTCAGGGCACTGAGAACAACCCCTGCGCCCRAGCAAGGCAAATGGGCACCAAACGGCACCGCCGGGGCTGGCGCGGGGCTGCGGAGCGGGAATCGCCAAGGGGAAACGCTGCTCCCTGGCTGCAAGGTGCCTTGGAACACGCAGCCGAGACCTGCAAAGCCGGGCAGGTCGGCTCCAAAACCCCCACGTCTGGAAAACCTCTCCGCAGGCCTCGGACCCTACGAGAGCTCCTGAATACTCGCCCGCCTGCGCGGGTTGAGGTGCATCATTTCCAAGCGCAGTTTTAGAGTAATTATTTCAAGGCAAGGCACGGAAAGGCCCTGTTTTCCCATCCCGGTGCTTGCAGTGGGGCCCGAGCAAAGATGGACTCGCAGCTCCGGACCCGGCGGCGTCTGCCTGCACCGGGCTCCCTGCGCCACCTCTCAAGCACGCTATCACACGACAACAAAAGAGAACCCTAAGAGCTGGGCTTCCTTCAGATATTCATAAAGAGTCACATTATGCTGCTTTTGTGTCTTTCAGCACCCTCAGGACCTGGGTTTGAGGCAGAGAAGGGGAGGAAAAACAAAGAGAGAGGGAGACCTACTTGGCTCCTCAAGAGCCACTTTCCAGACCGCAAGCCGCCCTTCCCACCTACTTACGCTGCAGCTTTTACAAGCACTTCACACACATTCAATAATCTTTTTATCCTGCTCAGAGGCAGGTGGATTTTAGTCGTTCTGTAGAGGGGAAAAGCGCTTTTAGCAAGTTAGGATGGCAACTCACAGAGAGCTCCCCCATCCTGCAAAATTCCATGGCCCACCCGGCATCGGAGAGCGCTGCTGTAGGGAAGAGAGGGATGCGCTGCACTACGGACACCCCAACACCTTGCTCCCCACCAAGAGCAGAGCGGCGATGGGACAAGGAGATGGAGAGGTGCCAAGAAGCAGCAGCAGGATCTAGTGCATCCGGCACCTACCCCCGGCCTCTCCCACCAAASCCTGGTAAGGAAGTTGGTCAACAGCGCCTGAAAACAGGAGTCCAGCTGCAGCAAGAGGGTTGGACCCGTTCTCATGAGGAGCTGAAGCCCTACCAAAACTTTTGGGGTCAGCGCTAGCCCTGAACTGGCCYTCAGGGTCAGCATCAGCATGGAATGAACACGCTCAGCAGCTTCCTCCTTCAGACAGGGCCCTTTTCATCACTCTTTTTACTGCTGCAGAAAACCCGGGCCAGCACCACAGCTCTCACTGGACATCGCCACCTGCCTCGCGACAACAAAAGAAAACACAAGCTTTTAAAATGTATTTACAGAGCAACACAATTAAACAGGTTCAAAATGCCCAAGGGCATTTCCACGGGGCTATTTAAAAATAAATAAATGTCAGGAATAGACAAGCAGCTTCTCTTGCAGGGAGCAGCTCCTGCTGCAGCGAGCGCCTGCTCTCAAGAAGATGGTTGCCCGTTTGCTGCTAAACTACTGCACCCTCTAGTGCATAACTCCAAAACATCTTTCCCGGCTAGCTGAGCATCAGGAAGCTGGAGGAAAGGGCAGGAACACTCAGCGTGCACCTATCAGGCGGAGTCAAGCTGTAATCGGGCTCAAAAATAACGGTAAAGGCGCATTTTGCTCCTACTGACACCAGGTATTTTGTATAATATCCCCTTGGAGACCTCTTGGAGAAGATGGTGCTTTGTGGCAGGTTCCTAACTCTCGCTTTTCTCAAKGCAAATGGAGGAAAACACAGAAAAAAACTAGTTGAAGGGCAACTCTATGGCTGGGCAGAATTCCGAGCTGCTGGGGGGTACCACCTTGGGAAGAGCTTGGGACAGAGGTAGGAGCACGTGCGGAGACTCCTCTGGGGGAGCCGGGGACCTCGGGCACAGCCCTATGGCCACGAGGGGCTGCGTGTCTGGGGGTCTCAAGCAAGGAACGAGGCTGGCACCAAAACGCTGCCAAAGCCAAAGCCTCCCTGCAAGACAAAACACAACAAACCCCCCCCTCCAGAGCCCAGATTTCATCCCCCGAGTCCTTGGGATCATTTCTGCCATCAAATACRTCTCTCCTTCAGAGCCAACTCCTACAGCAGCAACGTTTTTTAGGGTCAGCATCAGAAGCTGTCCAGGCCCTTCCAGGTACACGTGAGGTTTTAACGAAAGGTCCAGTTTCTCTTCCCTGGTTGGCAACCAACACCTGAAGTCATTCAAAAATCACGCTCGGCACCGTTCTTTATTTAGCGCCGCAGCAGCCGCTCTGGGGGGTTAACCAAAAGGGGCAAATCTTGTCCCAAAATTGAGGCACTTGCAGATACGTGAGGATGAGCTGAAGTAACACAAGGAAAGATGACTAGAAGGTTACGTATCTACAGTGACTGGCATCCACAGTGACCCAGCAGCCCTGACCCTTTGATAGAGATTTGAAAATTCGAAAGATCCCCCCCAAAAAACAGATTTTAAGGTATTTAGCGTGAAACCTGTCAGCCTGTGGAACTCTTGTGCACGCCTGGGTTTGGGTCGTTTTGTTTGTTTTTGAGATTAAACCAATTTCCTGGTAAACGGACCTGTCATCAGGGACCCCCAAAATTATTCACGTTCCCTTTTGTGAACGCCCTGGGATCAAATCAGCACAAAATCTCCTCGCCCAGAGCGGGGATTATTGTGGTGAGGCCGTCAGAGAAGACCCCAGGGCACCGCGGCCTTCCCACGCCACGAACAAACAGCTTCGCTCTTCGACTCCCCCCTCGGGAAGAAGGAAAGCGGGTTTTTTTTTTGGTTTTTTGGGTTTTTTTTCCTCTGCAAATAAAACGTAGCGGTTGAAGGAAACGGCGCGGCTGGAAGCGCGGGGCGGACGAGGCCTCGCGGGCCCCTCCTGCGCCGCGGCCTCCCCCGAGGGCCCTGGCAGCGCCGCGGCCTCGCCCCAGGCCCTGCCCGGCCCCACGAGAGCCCCCGGTACCTGCGCCGTGGGCGAGCGAGGCCGCCGCGCCGGGCGCTCCGCACCGCGCCGCCACCGGGGGGTGCCGGAAGTGGCAGTAGGGCCGGCGGCAGGACGGGCCGCCACCCGGGCCGCCGGCGCTCAGGAAGGGGCAGTCGATGCCGCGGAAGTAGCCGCTGGACCGCAGCATGGCGGCGGCGGCTCACGGCACTCCCGCCTCACAGCACCGGGACCGCCGCCATCTTGCGCGAGCCGGGCCCCCGGCCGCGAGGCCCCCGCGAAGCCGCTGCCCGCACAGGGCTGCCCGCCGCGCGCCTGAGCGCAGCGGCGCCAGGGGCGGGGCGACGGGGAAGGGGCGGGGCCGCCGCCCAGGGTTCTAGGCGGGGCTATGACGTGGGCGGGGCTAGGGGCGGGGGCGGGGCTAGGCTGGGGCAGTAGCAGGGGTCGATGGGGAACGGGGCGGCCGGGGTGGAGGCTTCGCGGCAGCTCCGTGACCCGCCCGCCTTCCCGCGGAGGGGGGTCCCGTGTGTGGGAGACCCGGCTGGGAACAGCGTCAACCGCAGCCGTTTGCGGGCGTTTTGTAGCACCCGTGGGCGTTGGTGCGGGAGGCGCTGGTCCGATGAGGCCGCGTGGGAAGAACGGGGGCCCACGGGAGGGAGCCCCGTCCACGGCTACCCGCTCCGGACGCCAGCGAGGGGCCCCGCACCCGCACGTCGAGGGGGAGGAGGAGGAAGAGGGGGAGGAGGAGGAGGAAGGGCCCGTGGCCTCGGTGGGGATGAGGTCCCCAAACCGCATCCCGAAGTGTCGCCGAGAACAAAACGGAGGGTCCCGGCTCCTCCCCGGCACCCCCAACCCGAGGAGCCCGGAGGGGATCGGGACAGGGGCTGAGCGGCCCGGAGCCTCCGCCGGCCTCTGGAGCGGAACGCGGGGGCCGTTCCAAGCACAACAGAGAKCGCGGTTGTTTTTATTATTGTTTATTTAAAACGCCTGTGCAGATGGAAAGGGCTGATCCACGGCTCTCCCTCCGGGGCAAACACCGGCACAAGCGGCTGTACTTGGTCCGGGGACCGCCGAGCACGCCCCGGCAGCTCCCGACACCTCCCAGGGCGCTAGAAAAGCCCGTTTTCCCCACGAAAGGACAGTTTTTATTTGTCCCGACGCAGACACACCCGTTTTGTACAACCGCCCTGCGCGCACGCGCCCCGAGGAACGGGATTAACCGCCCCCTCCAAAGGCTCCCGCGACTCCCAGGCTGGCGGAGACGGGATGGAACGAAACGGACCGGCCGATCCCGCCTGGAAAACGCGCGTGCGGCCCGGGGCCAGGCCGGGGCCGGGGCGTCCCCCGCCCTCCCCGCGTCGCCCTGTCCCCGTGTCGCCGCGTCCCGGCGCTACCGAGGGAGGCGCCGCTCGGGCCCCGCCCCATGGAGCGGGCCCGCCCGGCCACGCCCCCAACAATGGCCACGCCCACCACGGGAACGCCCATCCGACCGTCTCGCCCCGCCCCTTTCCCCGCCCCTGTCCTGGCCACGCCCCTAGGCTCCGTTCCCCGCACGGGGAGGGGACCGAGGGCGGGGGGGGGTGACACGCGTGGACAAGGGCCCGGAGCGGGGAGGGCGGGGTCCCCCCGCGAGCTCCTTTCCCCCATCAAACCCCGCTAATTAGTTTAATGACGCCCCTCCCACCCACCTCCAGCTCCGTAGGGGTGGGAGTTTTATGAATTTTTGGTTTGGGGGGGGGGTAAAAAAATTAATTAAATAAATAAATGAATAAATAAATGAATAAATTAATAAATAAATAAACGAGAGTCCTACTCACAATTCGGTTTCTCCAAAAGCAACCCCTTGTTCCCCCCACCCGCTTGTTACCCCCAACGCTAATTAGCGCCCCAGCTCCCTCCCCAAGTGCTCGTTACCCCCCCCAACGCTAATTAGCGCCCCAGCTCCCTCCCCAAGTGCTCGTTACCCCCCCCAACGCTAATTAGCGCCCCAGCTCCCTCCGCAAGTGCTCGTTACCCCCCCCAACGCTAATTAGCGCCCCAGCTCCGTCCCCTCCGCCGGCTCCGGGTGGTGCCGCTGGCGCTGGCCCGGCCGTGGGCTTCCCTTCGCCGTCCCAGCCTCGAGGCTCCGCTCAGGCATAGGATGACAAAGGGAAGCTCACAGGGACGGGGCTCCAGGGACGGGGCTCCAGGGACGGGGCTCCTCCCGGCGCGGATCCTGCGGGCAGAGCGGAGAGATGAGCCGGGATGGGGGGAAAAGGGGCGCAGGGGGCAGCTGGGGACGTTGAGGGGACGCAGGGGTGCGAGTAGGGGACGCGCTGCGGGGCTGGGGGGGGTCAAGGTGTGTTTGTGCGTGTGCCATGTGTGTTTGGGAGGGTTAAGGGGTTGTGGCGGGTGCACACACRTGTGGATCTGTGTGCGCATCTGTGTGTGCACGGCCGCACCCATGCGTGTATCCGTGCGCTTGCACGCCCATGTGCACGTCAGCAGGCATCTGCACATGTGTGTGCACATACGTGTGCACGTGTTGGCGTCTGCGCGGTGCCTCTCCAGGGGGCCGTGGCAGGGAGCGAGCACCGGGCTGCGTGTGCGCCCTTGCACATGGCCCTGCACATGCGTGTGCACATCCACATGTGTGTGCATGCACCCCATGTGCACCTCTGTGTGCATGTGCATGCACCGCTGCGTGCACATGCATGTGTGTGCACCCCATGTGCACATCCATGTGCATGCACCGCTGCGTGCACATGCATGTGTGTGCACCCCATGTGCACATCCATGTGCATGTGCATGCACTGCTGTGTGCACTTGCGTGCGCGTGCACCCTGTGTGCATGTGCATGCACTGCTGTGTGCATGCACACGCATGCACTGCTGTGTGCATGCACACGCATGCGCTGCAGCCCTGCCTGCAGTGGCCCCCATGGGACAGCCCTGGGCACATGGGGACACCCTGTGTGTGGTCCCCGGGGACCCCAAAGCCCCCCAAGCCCTGGCCCCGGAGGCAGCCCCCCCCCGCCGCTGCTCACCGGGCCCTGCAGAGCGATGGTGCTGCCCATGGATCCTCTCCTCTTCCTCTCCTTCCTCCTTCCCTGTATCCCGGGCAAGCGCCGCGCAGCGCCCGTCACCCCGGCCTCGTGCACCCGGCTCCTTCCCCTCGCCCTTTTATATCGTCCCCGTTCATATGACGAGCACGTGAAAAACGGAGCCAAGCTCGGGGGGGGGAAAAAAAGCTCCTTAAGGCGCTTTAATTCACTCCGCGGCGTCCCATGACCGAGCTCGGCCTGTGAACGGGGTCTCATGACCGCGGCGCAGGGTCCCGCCAGCAAAAGCCGCRTTGATGCCCCCCGCTCACCCCGCAGCCGCTCCAACCCCCTTGGCCGGGTCCCCGCTCGGCCCCGGTGACGCCCCCGTCGCCAGTCGGGTCCCTCGGGGGCGCTCGAGGCCTCGGGGAGCAGCGGCTGCAGCTTGAGGCCCAGGATGTCCCCAGGGACGCGTCCCCTTCCACGCACATGCATTGCACACGCATGCACACRTGTGCACATGCATGTGCACCAGGAGCCCGTGGAGCCCCCCCGCTCACAGGGGTGGTGGCTTCAGGATGACCCAAGTCATCCCTCCCTCCTGCCGGGAATTTGCCCCATCCTCAAGCTGCCCGGGCTCCTCTTGGCTCCCCCAAACCGGCGCCAGAGGCTGGAAGGCGGCTCAGGGCCTGGGACGGCATCAGCACCTCCCATTCCCTCTGGGCTCCCACTTCTTCTCCCTTCCCTTCGAGCCTTCCACTCCTYCTTTGCCTTCCCAAGCACACAGCGCTCATTCCGACCCCATTCCCGGCAGCCACCGGCGCGGCCGGGACGGGGACGGWTGGATCCCAGCCTCACACGGGGCAATTCGCGGGTCTCCCTTTGGGGGCACTTTCCCACCCTTGTTTTCTCCAAGCAGTAACTAGGGAGCCAGAGGAGCCGGGCGCCCCRTCCCGGAGGGCCCCGCGGTTCAACAGGAAACAGGCACCAGTAAGAGGATAAAAATACATTCGCTGCAAACAAAACGTCTCTGTGCCGGGATTAGGGAGCCGCGGGGCTGTTCCGGCCGGGCTCGGCGGCRCCGCCGGGGGCCGGGCACCCCGCACGGAGCCGCTCCCGGTGCCACCCACGGGCACGGCGGGGGACACGGGCGCAGGAGCCGGGGGGGACTGAGGGGCTCCCCGGAGCGCCGGGCTGCTCCGCGCGCCGCCTAAGGAGATTACGGCTCCGCACGTGACCGCGATGGGCAGCTGGGGAGGAGGGGACGTGCAGGGGGGCCCRAGGGGCCCCGGGGTTTGCAGGGGGCCAGTGCGGAGGGCAGGGGCTGCCCAAGGCCTGGACGCAGCTCAGGGTGGGATGTCAAGGCAGGTCCCGAGCCCAGGCGGGCCAAGGGGACAGGGCGCCCGGGCGACACCGTCGGTCTCAGCTCTTTATTCACGGCCCCGTTCCCGGCCGGGCCCTGGGAGCAGCAGGACGAGGGCGACCCGAACACAGGGTGGCTGCTGCAGAAGGGCAGCAGGGACAGAGCAGAGGGGACGTGGGCGGGGAGGCGGCGCTGGCACCTCCCGGGCCTGTCCCAAAGGTCCCCCTGGGCTGCCGGGCACCCCGTCGCCCCCACACCAGGGARGCTCCATCCCAGGCTCCATCCTCATCCCAAGCCGGGCACTGGTGCCACGCAGCGATGCCTGGTGGAGGGGGGAGGACAGGACCCCTCCCCTCA
Source organism: Eudromia elegans (assembly GCA_003342815.1). Lineage (NCBI taxonomy): Eukaryota > Metazoa > Chordata > Aves > Tinamiformes > Tinamidae > Eudromia > Eudromia elegans. The sequence continues at coordinate 272,942 of PTEX01000245.1, forward strand.
GCCCAACCCCTCTCCCCTCGCCTTATTGCTATAGTCAGAGCAGCAGAGCAGCCAGGAGGAATCGAGGGGCTCCTTGTTTCCTGGAGAGGGGATGGCGACACGTCCATAGGCCAGGGGCACCCATCGGGGGCTCGCGTCTTTCTCTTCCCTGCTGCGGGGGAACGGAGGGAGCTGCCGGGCGGGCGGCCCGCGGTCCAAGCGGCGTCCGGGCGCAGCGGAGACGGGGAGAGCCGAGCGGGAACGCGCCGGCCCTCGCGGGGCTCCAGCCGAGCCCGCTGAGGCCGTGCAAACTCATCCCACCTCCAGCAACAGGGAGCATGTGGAGAGGCAGGTGGGGAAAGAAAGGGACAGAAGGGCCCAGGAATCCCCGTTCCCAGCCCATCCCGCCCTGCCCGCTCCGGGGCTCAGTTGCGCTGGCTGGCCAGCTCCTGGGAGATGAACTTCCGAAGGCGCTCGAGGTACTGGCTGTAGAGTTCAATGTCATTGTGCCCGGCCCCGTCCACCCAGAGCGGCTCCACGGCCTTGGGGCAGCGCTCGAAGAGCGCCAGGCCGTGCGAGAAGTCGATGACTTCGTCCTCCGTGCCGTGGATGATGAGGACGGGCGAGGTGATCTTGGAGATCTTCTCGATGCTGCCAAAGAGGTGGGAAAGGATGAGACAGGGGGGGAATACAGAGATTGAGCCCCCCCACTCCTTCCTCCTCTTTCACCCCAAAACATCCCGTTGGGAAACAGGATCAGGAAATGCCCTTTGATCCCAGTGCAGGGACAGGAGGAGCTTGAGCCGAGCTCAGCGCCAGGAGAGCCCCAGCCGCGTGACGTGAGGATCAGAGAGCAGGGACAAGAGCCCCGCGGGACCCCAGCGGAGGCCGACGGGAACGGCGCCGGGAGAGCGCGAGGCCGAGCCCCCCGCGCAGCGGGATGGAGCCGCGGAGCAGGGAGCGCACGGGGCCGGAGCAGGGAGCGCGCTGCCGGTTCTCAGGCTGGCCCCGAGGGCCCCAGGACACAGGGGCCGGGTGAGGCTGCGTGGACGCAGCGCGTGGGCTGCCCATCCCCAGCCATGTCCCATCCCTACCCCCTTCCAGCTGCCACCTGCAGCCACCATCTCTGCCACCCAGGAGGGGACAAACGCCCAAGGAACGGCCCGGAGAGGGACCGGGGCCCCCCCGGAGTTGCGACACCCAACGAGGGGCTGCTTGGACAGCCCTGAGGCCAAGGGGCAGAGCTGTTGGGACAGGATGGCCGGGGGCAATGCCACCAGGCACGTGCGCTGCACACATGGTGGGACCCTGGGGACAGGGCGCGGTGGGGAAGGGTGTCGATCCCCGCCCAGGGGACCGAGTGCAATGCAGGAGGATCCTGATGGACACGTTCAGAGCTCCTCAGGAAAGAGGTCCCACTTTTTGCTGGCATCCTTTGTCACAGCCCCCCGCCAGGACTCTGTCCCCCYKGSGRRKTKKYC
>PTEX01000245.1:288868-324006 GCA_003342815.1 Eudromia elegans
CCTTGTGCCCCCTGCCCTCGGCTATAGGGGCCTGGGGCACCCCCCAGCTATAGGGGCAGAAATAACCCACTCTCTATAAGGCTGGGGAGCTGGACCCCCCTGGCTATAGGGCTGGGGCTGCCCTCCAGTTATAGGGGAGGGGACTGGAACCCGCCCACCCAGGCTATAGGGGAGGGGGCTGCACCTATAGGGGGGTAGGCTGGGACAGAGCCAGGCTCCGGCTACAGGAGAGGGACCTGGGACCYCCATAGCTATAGGGACCAAGGACCTATAGCTTGTCTGCCCACACTTGGGCCTTGGCTATASGGGGCAATAGGGGGCTATAGGGGCAGCAATGCAGCTTCTCGACCCCCATAAGCGAGAGACTGGAAGTCCCCAGGGCCCAAAGAGTTATAGGGGAGGGGGCCGGGACCCCCGGGGGGCCGTCGCTGTTTGTGGTGGGAGACACTTGTGGGTCAAGCAGCAGGAGGCTGCACGGACACGTGTGTCCATCGCGGACGCGTGTATCCCGGACACATGTATCCCGGACACGTATAGCCCAGACACGTATATCCCAGACACACTTCCAGCACCGCGCGTGGAATTCCAGGAAGCAGGAACTCCCTCGGAGCGCGGACGGTGTCTCCAAAGGGGCTTGGAGCGCGCCGGGGCTCGCGGTGCCCGCGCGGGTGGGACGGAAGCGCCACGGGCCGGAGAGCCGCTCCGGAGCACCCGGAGCGCCGTGGGCCGGAGAACCGCTCCGGAGCTCCCCTTGGAGGAGCCAAAGGAAGGCTCGGGCTGCAAGGCAGGTTTTCCAGATGGGAAATCATTCCTGAGGATCTTCCCGGATCCCTGGCCAATATTTTCGGGTTTTCTTCCCCCCCAACAATCATCCCTCAGACGTTACCGYGGGGGCCCGAAGTGCCCCCCGGCCACGGGCGCACGGAGGCCCCTGGGGGCGCCACGAGAGCCCGAGGGGCCCCCGCGGAGGCAGCCCCGGCCTTCCCGGCCGCTCAGCCGGCAGGTGGCAGCTCCGGCCGCTCTCTCCGCGGCTCCGTCCTCCCTTCCGCRCGCGGGGCCTGCGCTGGGAGCTGCRGCCCCCGGATCCCCTCGGAAGGGCAGGGGGACGGCGGCAGCCGCAGCAGAACCTCCTGCACCCCCGCGGTGCTCCAGCCTCCCTCCCGCTCCAGCCTTCTCCATGCTCCATCCTCCCTTGTGCTCCATCCTCCCTCGCGCTCCATCCTCCCTTGTGCTCCATCCTCCCTCATGCTCCATCCTCCCTCGTGCTCCATCCTCCCCCGTGCTCCATCCTCCCCCGTGCTCCATCCTCCCTCCCGCTCCATCCTCCCTCCCGCTCCATCCTCCCTCCCGTTCCATCCTCCCTCCCGCTCCATCCTCCCTCATACTCCAACCTCCCTCCTGCTCCATCCTCCCTCCTGCTCCATCCTCCCTCCTACTCCAGCCTCCCTCCCGCTCCATCCTCCCTCGCGCTCCATCCTCCCTCCTGCTCCATCCTCCCTCCTGCTCCAGCCTCCCTCATACTCCATCCTCCCTTGTGCTCCATCCTCCCTCCCGCTCCATCCTCCCTCGCGCTCCTCAGCCTTCCCTCGCTGACCCTTCCCGTTCCCTGCGGCACCTTCAGCGCCTCCCCCGGCAGCTCTGCCCATTAAGGAAGCTCCTCCGCGGCGCTCCCTCSTTACCGGCTGTCCGGACACGCGGGGCGTTGCTCCGGGCACCGTGCGGTTGATGCTGCAGCCCCATCTCCTCCCTGCCCACATCCAGACCCCAAAAGGGAGCAAGGGAAGAAATAACGGGGATTTYCCCCCACCCCCCTCCTTTCCAGCGTCTCCTTTCCAGCCTTATTCTGGCGGCTCCTGTTTTGCCAGGGTGGCGGGAAGCTGCGGGAGGAGGCGAGAGCTGGCGCTGGGCTCCGTGGGAGCAGGAATTGCCTCTCCGCCCCACGGCCGGATAACGGGAATAATTCCAGGCTGCTCTGGGAGAGGAGCTCGCGAGCCGCCCTGGGGCTCCACGCGGCTTCGCGGCCCCTTCCCAAAGCACGCGCTTAACGGCACAGGACACGGGTGCACGCGACGGGTTCCGCGGCCGCTCTCCGGCGCCGCGACGCGTAAACAGGCCAGTTCGGACCTAAAAATAACCTGTCCWCGGAGGCACGGAGCAGCTGAGCCCCCCAGGCCCCGTGGGGACGCTCACCGGCRTTAGGGCACCTATTTTCCCTTATTGGGGCCGTTTAATCCCTAATTTTCCTAAGCAGCAGAATGCTCCGACTTGGCGCGAGCGCCTCGCTGGGGTCTCGCTCCATYCCCGGCGGTGCCTTCCCACAGTAACACAGAGAGCAAAGCCCCTCTGTTAGGGGACGTTGCCGTGGGGCTGCCGGGGGCTCCGCGGAGCCTTTTGGGGTTCAGCCTCTYGGCATCCGCCCGCTGCCGTCTGCATTGGACACATCCCTTTTCCAAGGCCCTCGTTCGGCTCCTCCTGCCGTGCTGCTCCAAAGGGCCTCATCCCGGAGGGCCGGGATTCCCCGGGGTCGCTCCGACCCTCCGGCGCCGGGGCGAGGTGCAAGAGGGGCTTCTTTGCACATCCCTGCCATGAACCATTCCCCTCCCCGTGTCCTCCTTCTTAATGTTCTGCCTATGAATAATTAAGTCCCCCATTTGCCACCAGAATCGGCTTATTCAGCTGCCGACACTAATTGTTAGCRGGAGGCAGAAGCAAACACCAAACTGCAGCTTTGCCGCCCGGCGCCGGCACCGGCAACGCAGCGTCTCTCCCTGTTCCAGCACAAGGAGCAGGAACGGCCCGGTGCTGCCGTTCCTCGACGCGCTCAGAAACCCTTCCGGACGCTCGCTAGAGCGGGGCAGGCGAGGGGGCGGTTGCGGAAGGCGCTGCTGATGGATGGGTTTTCATTAGGGTTTCCACGGGAAGCGCCTCCCAGGGCCGTCCATCACCGGGTCCTGCCGTGCCGCAATAAAGGACTCGGAAGGAACGCCGGGCACGGGGCAGATCTGGTGGAAAGGACTGGTTAGAGACTCCCGGCTAGGGTGAGAATTGCCAGGAGGAGCCGTGGGGCAGAGGAGCGTTAGGGGAAACGGCCTCAGGTCTCCTCGGTGCCAGACAAAGGACAGGACGGGGAGGCCAGCGAGGCCGGGGACAAGGACAGAGGGAGACCCTGCTCTGGAAAACAGCCTCTGGTCAGGGCAGCTCCTGCGGGGAAGCTCCCAGGGGCGGACGGAGCTTTTTGTCGGCAGGGAAGAGGCTGTTCAGGGAATGGGCTCTGTCCATCCCCGCTCCAGCAGGGCTCCTCATGCCGGCGGAGCTTGCACTTGACGGCGGGTTAATATTTGAGCCGGGTGCGAGACCCAAAACTACCTCCTCATGGTGCCCAACGTCGGGCTGCTGGCGCTGGGGGAACACGGGGTTTTGGGATCCCTGTTTGATGCTCCCAACGGGATCTTCTGTRCTGTAACGACGAGACTGCTCCAGGGCTGGGGCCGCTTCCATAGGCGCAGGAATCACACCCCAGCTTTGGCTCTATGGGACGGACCAGCATAAGGGGCAGCCTGGAGCTTTTCCAGGGCGTTGTGGCCTCTTTCCCCAAGGTGTTTTCCTCCCTAGCCTGGCATGGAGAGCTCCGGCTCGGGAAGGCGCAGGGCGGGAAAGGCAGAACACATGGAATGGTCTTAACTCCCCTTCTGCCCCAGCCCCAAATGCCCCTGCCATCCCCCAGGGCTGCAGCGAGAGAGATCCAGACCAAAGGCACCTTCCTTGGAGCTTATCTCTATTTCAAACGGGGCTGTTCCCGCGGGAACGACACGCGAGCGCTGACGCGGGGTAGTAAACGAGTCCCTAGGGATTCCTGCCACCCAGCTTCCTTCCTTCCCCCCCTCTTAAACACGCTGCAACAAGTATTATTATTACAGCAGCCCCAGCTCCTACAGCCATGGGAGCAGATCATGCCAAAAAGAAAAACAGAAAAGGGAAAAATGGAAAGAAAACAAGAACAAACCAACCAAACCCCCCAACAGGCAACCCCTTCCCCGGCCACGTGGGGCTGGAAATCTCAGCATTTCCTTATCCTCCCAGGAGAGGGACGGGCTGTGGTCACCAGCAGGTCTCCCCTCCAGCGGATTCCCAAGGTGCCGGAGCTGCTCCTGCCCGGACTTGCAGGCGATGCGTGGGAGCAGCGGGCTCCTCGCCCGGGCACCTGGAGCCGGGGACTTGGCATCCGTGGTTRCTACGTGCCGGGAGTCCTGCAGGCCTGTGGAACGCTCCCGGGATCACGGCTACCTTTGTCTAACCTATAGCGGCTAAGAGAGCCAAAAAAATAATCAGCAAAAAGGGAAATTCCAAATCCAGCAACACTCCTGTACGGGTAACTAACTGCTTCTACATAGACGCTGCTGGGCTGAGCGTGAACACGGGCACCTGGAGGGGACCTTGGAGGGCACCATGGGGGTGACATCCCAGGTTTCCACAGTTGCCCCCAGGCCTCGCTCCGCTCCCATTGCGGAACAGCAGCGCCGAGAGCCCAGAGACGCCCCGCGGCGCCGGCCGGCTCCAGACGCTCCATGTTCTTGCTTTGTCCGGCCAAGAGCGGCAAGCTGGGACCTGTCCCATAGGAACCCTGCCCGGGCTGACGCGGAGCAGGGCAGCACCGTGGGCTGCCTCTCCATTAAAAAGGAAAAAAAAAATATCCATGAGCAACTGCAATTTGCTCCATTTAATCCCACTTAACTGCAGTCTGTAGAGGTGGGGAGAGAAACCGATCTAGCAATGGGCTGGACATGCCCCTGGCGAGGGGCGTCCCGTTTCTCAAATGCCCCTGACCCAACCGGGACGGTGCGCTCAGCTCAAAGCCGTTTCAAGAAGCCCTAAACCCCCACCGTGCTAAAGCAAAAAGAGCTTCCAAACCTGCAGCTCCTTTTCCTCCGGGGGATGTGACGGAACAGGGGAAAGGATCTGTGGGCAGACAAGCCCCTTTGGACTTCTGCTACATCTGGGACTCCTGACAGTGACCAGCGTTAGCGGATGCTCCTAAACGTGCTCGAGTCAGGGCCAGGGATGAAGAAGAAAAGGAGCAACCGGTGTCCTCGGGGAGCTGGCGCCTCCGCTCCCTGCCAAGGCAGGCAAGCAGAGGCAGCGTGTTCTGCAAAAGGCGAGTGGTTCCCTAAAAAACTACTGAAAAAACACGAAGGCTGCTCAGCCCCTTCCCTAGAAAAGAACTGTAAAAACGTTGGAGATGTGAGTGTTGGCAAGAGGGAGGCCGGGGAGCAGCACGGGGACAGCCCGCTGCCTCTGGGCCGTGCCAGAGCCCGGCCGCGGTTTGAAGCCGCTCCTTGGGGAGGATTCCGGAGCTCGGGCGGCTCTGCCCTCTCCCTGGGTGTTCGGCAGGCGGCACGTGGCTGCGGGGGCCTCCACGCGCTCCGGGCGGCTGCTGGTATTTGGTGTCTCCCGCCCGAACGGGCTGCGAGGCTGTTGTGTGTGGCTCTACGTGCTGTCGGTGACCAGCCCCAGCTCGGGGTCCCCCTCTGCGGGTGCCGTTTCTCAGTTGCTCTCTACCAGCTTGGCTAGTCCCTGGCGGATCTCGCCGAGCTCGAAGATCTTCACGTCCATGATCTCGGCCACCTTGAGCACCTCGCTCTGCATCTTCTCCCGCTCCGCCAGGCTCTCGGCCAGCGTCTGCTCGGCCGCGTGCAGGCGCCGCTCCAGCTCCGCGTTGCGCGTCTCCAGCTCCTGCGCGGGGACGCGGCGCCGTGAAGCGGCTCCCCGGGCAGCCCCGCGCGCCGGGGGGGCCTCGTCCCCCAGCCCGGCAGAGCCCCCGGTGCCCCGGGGGGGCTGCTGCTCCCGCCCCGCGTGCTCCCTCTCCCCAGCACCGCAGCGCGAGGGCCTCCAGCCCAGGCGCCCGCCCTCGGTTTGCACAGGGGCTATGAGGTTTACCTGCCATCGCCCCCAACCCCGATGCCCTGTATAACATTTGGGGTTGTTACCCACCGAGACCCGGGGAAACTCGCTCGGTGGGTGGGCAGAGTCCCCAGGGAGCACAGAGCAGATCTCCCCTCCGCCCGTGCCTTTGCCCGAGGTGCAGAGCAGCTTGTGCTTCTCCCGCCTGCCCTTCCCTGCCAGCTCTGCTCCCCAAGGTGGGCTAGAAGGTCTCGATCCCCCTCCAGCATCCCTGGCCCTCCAGCGACCACCTCGGAGGGATGTGGGTCACAGGATGCTCCAGTCCCACATCAGGGGCTGCAGCAAGCACTAGCAGGGAGCGTTTGCGGGCTGCGTTTGCTGCTCATTGCATCCTGTGCTGCGTCTCCGAGCGACGCAGGAAGGATGCAGGAAGACAGAGACGCAGGCAAGGACTAGTCCCCGTCATCCAGAAGCAGAGACAGGCCTGGCAGCTCCGCAAAAATCGCTCTGGTTTAAACGAGAAATGGGGACAGATGTGTCTGCGCCGAGCACAGAGGTGCCCCAGATCTGCCATCCTCACCTGCAGCTTCTGCAGCGTTTCCTCGCGCTCACCCTCTGCTTCCCAGCGGCTGCATTTCTGGCTCTTCAGCATCTGAATTTCCTAAAACACAATGAAAACGAGCACATCGCCAGATCCAGCCCATCACAGAAGGACCTACTCCCACCATATATCTCACCCAAGGCACTCTGCCTCACTCCAAGGTCACATAATCACCTCCAGCCCCCGAATTCGTCTCATTTAATACCCTGCTTTTGTGACCTTCCACTTCTGCTGTGCTCGTCACCTCTTCTAAGTGCCTGGTGTCTGGCCAGGACGACCAGCTGAGCCCCAGGGCGGCCAAGGGCCTCTGCATTCTGCTCTGCACCCCTGTCCTTGCAGGCTTGCAAGGCCGTGTCCACCTGCACTGCAGACGTGCAGCCATGGGAGCGGCTGCCGCTGCGTAAACCCCAGCAATTCTCTACACATTTCCCCTCCCTCAAAGCCTCCATGGTTAAAACTGCACTTTAAAGCATCCATTTGACACAAGAGGGAATTATTGCACTAACGGCCATGAGAGGAAGGGGCTGAGCCTCTCTGTTGCGCTCAACACTGTTTGCAGGGGGAAGTCCCTGCTCTGCATCCCTGGGGAGGGAGAGCCCTGCAAGGCTCCTGCCTTGGGCATCACGGAGCGGCCGCGAGGATAGACGGGCTGCGGAGCAGCGTCAGCCCTGCCCGGCCCTTGGCTCTGCTCTGCAGGGTCGTTACCTCGTCCTTCGTCTTGATGAGCAGCTCCAGCTCCTCCAGCGTCTGGCTCAGATCTTCCTTGTTGTTCTCGCTGGCCGAGTCGGGAGCTCCCTGCGACTCCAGCTCTGCTACCTGCACAGGACAAGGATGTGGGTGGGATGCTCAGAGAGGCGTCCTGACCCTTGCCAATGACGGTCGTGCCCGGCTGCATTTTGGCTTTGTGGCAAACCAGGCTCACCAGAGGGTGGCAGCTCCCATCCTGGCAAGAATCCCCTCCTTCCTCTCCGTGCAGATCGTGCACGGAAACGCATCGAAGCGGAAATCTGGCTAGAGATTCTCTCTCTACCTTCTCCCGCAGTCTCACTCTTGCAGCAAAGACTGGCTGACACCAAGCACAGACTTCATAAGGTTGCAATCCATAAGGATTGCCAGATCCAGCTCCCTTTACACTCGTGGGCAGACCCTGGTCAAGGACAACGGACTTACTGCAGCTCTGTGACCTCCAAGCCGAGGGAAGGGTTTGCTCAGACCTCYCCATTCCTGAAAAATGCATCCTCGTAGCTTAAATTATTCACGGAGAAGATTCATTTTTAAAGGCTCATCAGAGGGTCTGCAGCAGTTTTGCAGGGCCCTGAGCTCTCACGTGGTCTGCACTGAGCTTTATGAGTGCAGCTTCAGGCAAGGGATCCCTTGCATAARTGGGCCTTGAACCCCAGCGTGACACCTTCTTATAAGCTGGGGCAGTGTGGCCATGCTGGGGCTTGTGTGACAGCGGTCACGAGCTGCCAAGCTTGTGGTCACAGCCAGAATCCACCCTTCATGAAGCAGATCCTTCCCCAAAATGTGCTGGTCTATATCAAAGTGGAAACAGCTGTGAAGTGCTATAAATCCCTGCTGTTTTTTGAATGAGTGATCTAGAAGCAAAACAGCTTCACGCCTCCTTCACCAGTGCTCTTGAGTCCCTCCCCAGCCAAATCCCAAAGGTCCTAAAACCCTTTTCCAGATGCTTTGTGGCTCTTCCCTCCCAGGGAGCCTGACCGTGTGACTGTCACTCCTCTGCCCAGGCACACGGGCCTCCTCAGTTGCTCTGGGACCTCTCGGACRTGACACAGGTCAAAAGACCCGATTATTCCAGCCAAAAAAGGGGGTGCTTGTACTGGGCCACTCGGGTTTCATGAGGGTGCAGCTTGGATCCAAGCTAATCACAGAAGATAGAGGGATCCTCATCCRGTCCAAAAGCCTGCCCTGATGCCCCGTGCCTGGGGAACACAGCCCTTGTTCGATATTGCCAGCAGCTGGGAAGCACTTGGAGAAATATCTAAGGGGGAAGCAAGTATTCTCTGGTTTTGTGGCCTGGTTTATCCATGGGGAGATGGGGCTTCCTCTGACCAGCTCTGCAAGAACCCTCCCCGTCTCACCCGCTGCCGCAGCGTTTCCGTCTCCTCCTGATACGCAGCCAGCTGCTTCTTCCACTGGTCCACGTTGGCGTTGGCTTCATGGAGAGCAGCCACGAGCTTGTTGTTGTTGTCCTGGAGGCTGAAGAACTCGGCTTCCCACTGGACCTCGCTCACGGAGCTGTGCGAGAGAACAGGAGAGGGTGCAGGGATTAGGAGGGGGGGTCTCAGCGTGAAGGTTTCCTCCCCGCAGCGCAAACGTGCGCCGAGCCAAGTGCTGAGCAGCTCCCTGCTCCTGCAGCGCCATCGCTTCAGCTTTCATTTTGCTGCCCAAAATTAAACGCGCGCTCCAGCCCCAAATTTGCATCTCTTTTCTCTACCCCCAGATAGTACTTTTCACGTGGAGCATGTGTCTCACTGGAAACTGCATAAATCACACTGTGAGTTTAGTGATTGGGGAGAAATCCAGCTACTAGAAATAGGGCTTTGCAGTGTGGGATTGTGAATCCATCTTCAAACCCTTGTTAGATCTGAGTTTGCTTTKAACACAACCACTACCATCCCACAGCTAGGAGAAGATAGCAAGAGACACTTGCTTTCAATTTAAAAACATTCCAAATGTTTAGCTGGGAGCTCCATTAGAGCTACAGGGCAGGCTCCAGTCTGGAGTCTTTTTGATAGACAAAGACCAGAAGTAGCAGAGACTTTGCTGGAATCATCAGGGGAATTAACACAGATGCAGCCTTAGGCCAGCTGGAAAAGTGTGAACATCTTCTGGTATCACAGACTACTGATCTGTAGATAACTGGCATCAACCCATCGCCGCTGCGGGCACAAAGCCTTGTCTTTCCCACAYGCCTGAGCAGCAGATTTCACCTCCAAGCTGGAAACACCTTCTCTTGGGSAAGAATGGAAAGGGGTTTGGTAGGGGACCCGGGATGCTCCTTGGCTGTGTGAAGAGGAAACACCGAGTCAATGGCTTTTGGGCTGGGACCTCTCTGTCATTCAGGGACCCTGYGAGCATTGGGATGACAGAAACATTCTCCAAATTCTTCTGGAATAGCCACGTTAGGAGCCGGGGCAGGGAGGCCCAGGCAGCCTCACCCTTCCGAAAGCATCTTCTTCAGCCGCTCCTTCTCTGTTGTTATCTCAACATCAGCACTTTGGCTTCGGAACAGCTTGTCTTCCCCTGGTCCATTGGAGCTGATGATGGGGCTGGGAAGCACCTGGGAGGGAAGGAAGAGGTGGTCATCACACAGCAGCAAGGCCCAAGACCCGTGGCCACAAGCTCTGCGGAGACTCGCTCCAGGCTGGGTTCCGAGGCTGCTCCGGGGCTGGTTCTCAGCCCTGCAACCTCAGCAGCATCCCTGGTTTGCGTCCCGCAGCTTCCAGGCAGCGCTGCGCTCGCCGTGACGAGGGCTGGCGACGAGTCACGGGGCGATCGCGACGTCGGCAGCACCTCTCCCAGCCCAGGAGCAAGGACCGGAGCCCAGGGGAGCCTCCTCCCGGGCACACGAGCCGCTGTGGCCCCTGCTTGCAGATGCTGCTCGGCCTCCCTCTTCCCGGTCCCCGTGCCACGGGGTGACGGGCAGCCAGCCCAGGGCACGGACACCCCGAGCAGGTGGGATCGGCGCCTGTTCCCCCCCACCTTGAGGTTGAACTTTCAGACCTTTGACTTGAAAAATGCCAGCGGGATCTGAGCCTCGTGGCTGGGCCCAAAGCCACCAAGCTGCTCAAACTGCCCGTCTCTGCCATTTAGGGTTTTGCTGAGCCTTATAATGGGATTTTTTTTTTCTGGCTATCAGTGCAATGAAAAGACTTGAAGTCAAAGAACAGACCTGAGGGGTTCCAGACCTGGTTCCACTCTGAATCCAGCTTCTCTACCCGGGATTAAGACACCGGCTTAAGCGAGGGGAATGTTATGGCTCGGATGACTGCAGTAACCCCTTTCCAAAGGCACAAGAGGAGAGGTTCAAAGTCCCTGCACCAAAGGATGCCCAGTCCCACAGCTCCGTGCTCCTGCAGACATCAGAGCTAGCAGAGACGCGCAGTTCATGCTCACAGGCTTGACAGGGGAGCAGATGTGAAAATACAAAACTCGGAGCTCTTCACACCCTCTGGAAGACCCTGTCTTCACAGCTTCCCCTCCAGTCTCTCGCAGCAGGGAGAAGACTTGGCACAGACAAGGCAAACAGCTATAAAAAGAGCGGCTGCACGCTGAGCCTGGGGGACAGCGGAGCTGGGGGCTGAGACCAGGCGGCTGGCGAGCCCGCGGGCTTGATTGGTAGCCCTCAAATGCCAGCGGTAAGGACAACCACAGCCACCTGCCTTCGAGGGCGGCTGACGTCTATAAATAGGGGGGGAGACGTGTCCAACACTGGCCTCAAGAAATCTTCCAAGAGCTTCAAAACACGGGGTCAGAAGTTTCCTGTTCTGAAGCCCGACCCCTGCGATCCAGCGAAACCGCATGACAGTAAAAGATGCTCCACTTGGTTCGGTTGCATCTGTCATCCCTGCTGACCTACTCTGCGAGATGCTAAAAGGGATGACGAGCGGCCTGCAAGATCCTAGAGAGCGGCGGGGGAGAGCTGCTCTCCAGGGATTTCCACCGCTCCGAAGGTCTGGCGTCTAAACAAACCGGCAGAGAAGCAGGAAATCGGGAAGACCTGATTTAATCACAGGAGACAGATCCGCTCTCCCCTCCCTGGCAAACCGCAGCACAATCAATTATTCAAGGATGAGACTCATACGTGCAGCTCTAGCAATGGAAAGCCTGAAAATGAGCCGAGGACGGTGGAAAAGGAGCCCRTGTGTGTGTGTGTGTGTGTRGCAGGTGTCTGGGCTGGCGCCTGGGCACGGCGCGCATGGCCACGCGCGGGGACGTGGCATGTGTCACCGCGTGTCCCGGCGCTGGCGGCCGGCCGCCTGCGTGCCGGGGCCCTGCGTTCCCGAGCGCGCGCTCGGAGACGGGCTGTGCCAGCYGGGAAAGCTGCAGCGGGCGGGAACGCGGAGGCTGAGGCTATTCCGCTGCTCCCTGCTTAACCAGCGCTTCCRACCGCCTCATCCCTCCCGCTGCCGGCAGCACGGGGAGGAGACGCACGGGTCCTGCTCTGGCTCCTGGTGCACTTTGCCTGGTATAAACAGCATGAGGAGTATCCCAACTCCCAGCCTCCATCCAGCCTCCCAGCCAGGGAGCTGCAGCCAACTGTGAATCACTGTCTTGGACAAGAGCTGCTGACCAGAGAGTCTCCTGGCTAAAAGTCTGCTGCAGCTATTCCTGTTCCTCTCTACTCCCATCTTCCTTCCCCACCCATTGGGATGGGGCAYGGAGTCCGTGGCAGCCACGAGCTAGGCAGATTCGCCACTTTTTCCCACCCCACGTGGCACTTCCAGGCTCTGCGGAGCCACTGCCTCCACCTCCTGCTCCATTCCCTGCAGGCCAAGGTGCTGTTCGCACTCCCTCCTCCTCGGCTGCCACTCCATCTGCACTCAACCCAGAGAACACCGCGTCCTCCATCCTACAGATCCCTCCCTGTTGCCTGGAGCTCGAGGAATCGCACGGTCACCTCTGGAGAGCAGCGTTTGGGAGGGCACCTTCACCGTCACCTCCGGATTGCTGCACCGTAAGGAAAAGAGGGAGTAAAACTCCCTGCCAYGTGTTCCCTCCCCGAACGTCCGGCTGCTGCTGGAGCTGCTGCAGCTGTGCTGGTAGAGAGGTAACGATCACGAACGACCCACGATGAGCTGAAGATCGCTGCGTCTCCCAGGGGAAAGGGAATTGAACGCCTGGCTGTCATCCTGGCGGGTTAATGGAGAGCTGCAAACCGGACACGGTGATTTCTGCTCTCACGTGGCACCTACTTCTTTTCCACAGCAGAAATAAGACAGAAATGGGGAAGAGTTTGGCCAGGATTCCTTAGTCACTAGCTCTAAGGACTCACACCCAGAAAGGGGTAAAAACAAAGCAGTTGCAAAAGCTGCATGTTTTCCTTCCCACGGCCTTCATCCTGCACTCCCATATGCTGCGTGCCCATGATGGTCACATGGAGCAGAGCGCAGGGAGGCCAAACAGCCCTGGACAGCCCTGAAGAGCAGACCCTTTCCCCCAGAGCCACCTTATCAACTGTTTTTGACACCTTAACCAGCAACAAGGAAGGGGTATGAACCCTCCCAGGAGCCCCACTTAAGCAGTAAATAATTAATCTGCCTCGCCAGAGTGATCTTGGGACCATAAGGTGTCATCCAGATGTGAACCTCCGAGCCCCGCGTGGGGCAAGAAAGCCCTCGAGGGGGATGGAGGAGGCGGCTCACACACAAGTGCCCCGTGTTAACACGGGCGGTCAGCACAGGGAGGCCTCTCTCCGCCGCGCRCTCCTCCCGCCGCCGCRGCCGCGCGGTACCTGGTGAGACGCGATACTCAGGGCGGGATTGGTCAGCTCGGTTTTATCCTGGGACTTCTCCCTTGCCAAGCGAGCCGCTTCTTTCACTTCCTGGAATTTCTCTGCAAACTAGAGGGGAGAGGTAAAGTCAGCTCTGCTGCTAAACCAAAATGCAGAACAAGCTAGAATTGATGTCCGGGCCACCCTTCCTCACTTTGCTACTTTCATTTAATGTGTTTTTACTTTCTATTCGGTTCAGCCCCAGCAAATAATCCCTTGCCACCCCTATCCACAATGCTGGCAGCCAGGTTGGGGAATTWGCTGAGCAGGGACTCAGCAGGGACAATATTTTTGAAAGCGATTTCGACATCGAGCCCCAATTCAGTTTGTGACATTCAAAACASTTTGCAAATATTATTTTACAGCTTTTTTTCTTTCCCCCCTATCATCCTTGCATTAGATTTTAGCACAGTGGGAGCAGGACAACATCAGGATCCTGAAGTCCCTTCTCCTGAAGGAGATTTTCCGGGGTGTTCCCATGCTGGGATCCAACCTACGGCATTACCTGGGAGAGATGTTGCTCCGAAGCAAAGCCCAAGCCATAAACCGTGTTGGCTCGGCTGTCCGCCCACTGCCCAAACTTCTGGGATGTCTTCGTGAAGGTCATGTTGGGGGTGATAGTGCTGTTGATGATCGCCTGCACAGAGAGGGAAGAACAAGAGTCAGAGGAACCTCTCTCCTGCTGCCCAGGGCGACAGCATGGGATGCTCCCACCGCTATAATCACTGTGTCCTCTAGGAAACAGAGGTAGGAGCCTTTATTTTAAAAAAAAAAAAAGTTCTTTGGGCTTGTGGTGACCAAAAGTCTTTTTAGGTCTTGCTGTGTGACATGAAAAATAGCTCCGTTTTGCTGCCTGCTGCAAAAAAAAAGAGTCAGCTTCAGCGAGCCTCCGTTGCTGGAAGAAAAGATAAGAGACAGAGCATCTCCAGGGACTGAGCAACTTTCTGATGTTCCCCATTTTCACGGGAAGTATGAAAAATAAAARAGGAAAGGGCTTAAACAGCACTCAGAGCAGGCTATTAGGAAGCACGCTCTGGTGGTTAGGGTAGAGCCAAAGTAAATTGCCTGGGAAAAGTGCTGCATCCCGGCCACCGGAATTCTTCAGAAAAAAAGAAACTCGGGAGATCTATCAAGAATAGTTTAAGGGGAGTTAATCTCATTTTGACTGCACTGACTGTATCCGAGAGTCCCTCGGCCTCTGTCTTTCTATGATTTCATTACATCTATGGACGTTGTTTTCTGCGTGGGGCCACAGCTCTCGGAGAGAACTTGTGCTCTGCCCGTCGGCACCGAGTCTCCTGTCTAACAGAGAGCACCCCTGAGCACACAGAGACACCCTTTTACCTTCCATTCCCCGAGGGGAGGATCYGGGAGCGCCCTGTGCTGAAAAATCGATCAGCTTCGCACCAAAAGCATCGATCCCATAACCGTTTTTGGCTGCGTGACGCCGCCAAAGCGCCCTACCTTGGTGCCCCCCACGCTGATGATCCGGTACACGTTGCGCGTGGCATCGTAGAAGTAGGAGACGGTCAAGGCGTGTTTGCTGGCAGGGATCCAGTTCCGCTTGGTGGCCGGGTCGATTTGGAAAACGTGGGCCCTGGTGCTGAAGATGGGCTGCTCCCTGCAACAGAAAGGGGCCGGGGGGAAGCTCAGCAGCACGGCGGGCGCGCGGCTTCCTTGCGCCGGGGCCGCATCCCGCCCTGCTTGGAGGCACTTCTGCTATTCGCCTCATCCGCAGGGATCCAAGACACAGCTCCCACGGTCCTGGCACCTCTCACGCCTCTRAATATCTTCAGATATTCCCAGACGCTGCAGCCTGACCGTGCCAGCAATAGCTGGCTGCCACTCTAACCTCTTTTATGTGCCCATACCCAAGGAGGAAAGCGCAGGTCACAGAGGTGCAAAGAGGGTGCCGCAATGTCACCTTTTGGGCACATCAGACAGCCCTGCGCACTGCAGCTGGAGGGCCAGAGTTAGGCATGTGATTTGTGGTTACATGATATTTTGCCCGATTTGGAGCTTTCTCTCCCTGTCTTCATGCACTTTAGCTCATGGTGCCTTTGCTGCACGAGCTTCGCTTCCCGGAGATCTGCAAAGCAGCTCCAAGAGAGCAGTGGGATGGAGGCACGAGCATAAGAAGGGCCGTCCGCTCGGCACAGCTCTTCCTTCCTTGCCTCATGCTCGGGAAGCGCATCCTGCATTAAGAGGTCACATTGCGGGATTAAAAGCGGGTCACTGCAGAATGAATTAAAGGAAACCCTCCAGCACACAACGCGCGGCTGCTGGGGGAGCCCCGAAGCGAGCGCTGCCCGCGATGTGTGACCAGGAGCGCGCGAGCTCAGCTAAGGAACCGAGTCTCGGGCAGCAGGATGTAACTTGAGCATTTCGGGAGACAGGAAGGAAAGTTTCCATGATCCAAGAGCCCAGGTGCATCAGGGCTTGGGGGTCTTTGGCTTTGCTTTAAAACCTCAGGCTCTGGCTACAGTCGCATTCCTGGTGGGATCTGGTGTGGGGGAACATCCCATGTCCCCTCCCCAAGCCCAACAGCTGCAGCCAGGGCACGGCCACCACCCTGCGACGCACGAGCCCCTGAAATCCAGGGATTTGTGTGTGGGCTCCATTTCAAGCCCTTGCAGTCGCAACAAACAAACCTTCCCCTCCGACCTGGTGCTTTCCCAACTCAGCACCACAGCTCTGGAACGAAACAAAATCCTCCCTTCTGCCTCCCACTTACAGCCTCATTCCCAGATTCCAATCCTGCGCTTGGATCCCTTGCTCAGGAGGTCTCGACCAGCCCCTTTGCAGCATCCTCTCTGTCTGGTTTCACCCAACCACGGTAGGACATGAGTGAGACCCGGGTTCTCCGAGCTCTGCTAACACACACTCTCCTTTCAACAGCTCATGGTCAGGCCCTACCTCTTCCTTGGGGACACAGCACCCACAGAGCTCAGCAAACAGACATTCCTGCACCCTAAGCCCCAGCGCAGGGCCAGACGGGACACCCGGAGCACGTTACCTAGTTGTTGACATTTGTTAGTAGGGGTAAGACAGACTAGAGGCCCGTGGATCTAGCGCACGTCTCCTGCGGCAGCTCCCTTCCCGGCTCTCCTAGCTGGGCCGAGGCTCCTTTGGGGTTTTGCCTCCACCGGGATTCATTTCCTAGCGATGGAAAAGTCAGCTGTTATTTATCAGGCAGAGAACAGGCAGAGCGTTCAACCAGGCAGCCTTTCAGGGGGGTTGCTCCTCCTCAACTCCCAAAGCTCGTAATTTGTCATGATTTCCCATTGCCAAAAAAGCTTTTGTCGCTGTGCGGGGATAACGGGTTGAGTGCAGAGCTGGAGTCAATCCCTTTGGCAATCCGCGCTGGCTGTTGGGACAGGGCCGGCGGGCGGCCCTGGCATTTCCAGCACCGCGCTCAGCGATGGAAAACCCTCCCACGAGGGCCCTCGCTGACAGCAGCCCCTTTAAACCAAACCACACACCAGACCGTGACCAGGATGCTCGGCTGCTGCCCCACGCTCTCCCCCCGCTGCTCATTTGCTTTGTAAGTTAATCTCTTCAGTAAACGGCCCCCAGCCTGCTCTGCCCCTCACCATCCGCCCTWGAAACTCCACATATCTCAAAAAGAAAGAGCAAGAAAGGGGGAAAGAGCAACCTGTGAAGGATGCCCTAGAAGGGGCACGGAGCCCACACATCAACTGGGATGTCTCAGTAACYGCCCGCACTTTTCCTACTGACCACCCGACATTGAGAGGATCAGAGGGACAATTAGGACATCCCTGTCTTGGAGCGACCGCGAAAGCCAGCGCCGCGTTCCTACCAAGCACCAGGAATGGGAAACAAACCAGAACAAGGGGGAAAAAAAAAAATAACTAAATAAAAAGGGAAAATGGGAGCAGCGGCAGCAGGGCAGGTCTGCAGCTTCCCCTGCCTGCCCGGAGTCAGSGACGGCATTCCTGCGCTCACACACTTCCATAGGAACAAAACAGGTGGCGTCACTTGCAGTTATCCTCCACGTCTCCCCTCTTGTCACCGCAGATGGGACTCGATGCTGCCAACCTGCACGTCCCTGATAACGGAGCCGAGCGGCTCCGTTATCTCCCTGCTCGAGCTCCGCGGGTGCCGATCCCGGAGGACTTTGTGCTCCGCTCTGGAGCGCCGCAGAGGTGGTCGGGCTCCTTTTGGCGCGCTGGTGTTGTAGSGAAAAGGATCTGCTTTTTAAACCTGGCAAACAATACAAAACGTATCCTGATGATATAAAAAAATTCCTTGTAGTGGGTCCGGGCTAGGCTGATAACCCGCCCTTCAGCCCTCAGCTGCTTCTCCAGCAAGGTYAGAGCAAACCCCAGCAAGCAAAAGCTGCCCGGGGTCTAAGTGCTGGAGCACAATCCRAACAGGAAGAGGGAGAAGGCAGCAGTGAGAACTCAAAGAAAGAGAAGAAAAGCGAGGATAAGGAATTAAGAGGAATTAAGAACATGGGACAGGAGCTGAGAGGAGGCCCCATGGATGTCCAAATCCACAGCTCCAACAAGGTGCAGGTGGAAACGGTTCAACCTGGRCCCTTGTGCAGCTCCCGGGGAAGCAGCAGAGCCCGGCCCAGCTGTTGGAAGTGCCGCTGGCTCCAGGATCCGGGCAGGAGGAGGCCAGGAGAAGCGCAAGAGACCCATGGGGAGCAGAGTCACCTCCAGCGAGCTCCTGTTCGCCGCTGACCTCCTGCTTCCCCCGAGCCCTGCCAAGCTTTTAAATAGAGTCCTGCAGGCGCCGAGGAAGCAACTTGCCACGTTCTCCCTCTCCACAGCCCTTCTTCCCGCTCCGTGTTTCACGTGCTGGATACTCCACACGTCACTAGAAGCCGATGCTGCTTTCCCAGCTCCCAGCTGGGAGCCCCTGCGACAACCCAGGCATTGCACTGAAAAGGGCAGTGTAAATAAAGCCACCGACACCCCCCCCAGGGATGTCCCTCACAGATAATTAAGAAAAAAAAACCAAAGCAAAGGGGTGAAAGGATAAAGATCTGGCTTAAATACAGACATGATCAGCAAGTGCCTGATGGCAATTGGAAAGGAGCCAGGTCTTGTTTCTGCCGACATTTGTTTCCAGCCCAAGGGGGAAGGAAGGGCAAAATTTAGCTATTCCACATCCCACCTATAGCTTTAAAACGACCTGTCCCCATGGATGGTCTGTAACGTTTGGCAGCAGATGTCCAGCTACGAGGCAAAATGGAAAAGCTCCAAGCAAACCRAGGGGGTGATCTGACCTAGCCGTTCCCAGAGGCTTTTTCATGCGATTTCATGCGATCYTGGCGATTCTCCTCCAGGACAGAGGCTGAAACACAGTGACTGGGTGTTTGGGGAAGACACGTGAACGGAGCGCGTGGATCAGCTGGCTTCAACGTGGTCACCGACTGGAGTCTCTGACTCATCAGTCACCAAAACGTGTAAAACTGCATGCTGGTCTCATTTCCACCTTGGTTCTTACGTTATTGCCATCACTACGGCACCTAAATTGATTTCTTAAAGAACAGCTGCTTATTTCACRATTTCCAGGACAGCAAATCATTATTTGTCCCCTTAATTTATGGTTGCTGCAGGGCAGCAAAGGCCTGAACAAGCCAAAGGAACTGAGTTCACTCMCTGGACGTGTGTTCAGGGTACAAGGACATGTGATGGGGACCCTGTCAGCACTACCCTATGCCAAGGRGGGACAGATGGCATCAATTCAGCCCCTGGCACCACTGCCACACTTACCTAGCAGGGCATCAACYCAAGGAAAGTCCAGGGAAGACTGAAAACCAGGGCTAGCCTCCTGCTCCGAACACGTATGTCACCAGGTACATGGACCGCTCCTGAGGGTCCTGCCTGGGTATGGCTCTGCCTTCCTTGTGGAAGACGCTAAGGGAAGGCAAATAAAAAGTTATTACCTAAAATCAGCTAAAATAATCCAGCCTACACCGAGACCAGCCCGGAGGATTTCTCTCGCAGTAGAAAGGGAGAAGAGCCACCTCTAAGAGGGGTCATCCCCTCGCCATCCCAATGACRTAGAACCCTATGGGGACACATTTCCCCATCTTAAGGGGGAAGCCTGGTTAGACGAAGGGATGCCCTTCGAAAGGGCTGCGTGGCTGAATTTCTACAGCACTGCGGCAGCTCTGGGGCTTCTCACCACGTTTTTCCTACTCTCTTTCCCCACAACGTCAGTCTCAGATGCCTGTCGAGGTTTTTACGCTGCGCGGCCTCCTTAGAAGCAATAAAACACAATTTTCTCTGCTTTTCCCTGGGTATTGCCAATGCAAATTACACCTCTTCAGGCAAATCTTCTTTGCTAGTCGCAGGCTTGATCTCTTCAGGCAGCTCCTAAACCTAAGGGCAGCTGCTGAAATGCAGCCTTTCCGCCAACCCTTTTCACAGGGAACGGAGGGAGAAGAAGAAACCAGGGGTTTACTGCTCGCTTTAGATCYTTTGTTGCATTCAGTGCTGTCTGTGCTGGGCAGGTTCCGCCGAGGGCAGTGGTGTCTTTCCTGCTGCACGGCYGCATTTGGCTCACACATTGTCCTTGTTTTTCTCCTATTCTTTGTGCAATCTGGAGGATTTTTTCCCCCTTCACTCAGAAATGCTTTTACTTTGCATCCTCATTAACTTGAGCCTCCCTAACCCGTCTTCATGCCGGTGACAAGCCTGTCTGGTTAACTGAGTTACTGTCACATCCTGCTCCCCTTTGCCGAGAAGCCCCTTTGATATTTTCACTTTGGAGAAGCTTTCAGCGCTGCYGTTCTCCAAACGGATGCTGACGTTTCCGTCCTGTTCTCACTTCCAACACGAGGCACGTGACAAAGGACAGAGTTTTAATCCTAGACACAATAGTTATCTATAGATTTGGGAGAGAGAGWGGCGTGGCAGGCAAGTCTCGGGATAAGTTATCTCCCTCGAAGCATTCCAGGGACACAGATACCCAGTGAAGAGCTCTGGGGTTTAGGAATCGGAGCTCGCAGCCCCCGAGGCAGCAGCAGGGACGCGTGGTGGGGGGGCTGAGCTCAGCTCTCATTAGCTGCTCTCACCTTGTGCTCCTGGACAGGGTTCAGCCAAGGGTATCCCTAGGAAGGTCGTCTCCAGCCTCACCTCCCTCGCCGCAGCTGCTCTGCGCAGGGATACTCATTTACTTGGCAGAGGAAGGAGCCTCTCTGTACTCGGATGCAGACAGGATAATCATTTTAATACCTTGCTCCGGATCCAGGCAGGTTGCGATCCCCCTCCATCTAAAAACCCCAGCGCAGGTGCCTGGGAGGCCACRAAGCACCGAGCGGGCAGGAGCAGCCGCTTCCACGAGCGCGGAGGGACTCGGTGAGGAGCGCAGGACAAGCCCGGCAGGGTCCACAACACGGGTTTCGGTGGCACATCTCCTCCGAGGACCACAGCACCCTCAGGGCTCCTATTTTTGCCATGGGCACAGGCTCAGTCAACAGCCACCACAAACAAGTCCCCAAATGACAGGTCCCTTACGGACGATGGCCTGGTGCTAGACACAGGGACGAGCATCTTGTCRCCGTCGCCGCAGGAGCTCCTCACTTGGCGCCAGCGCCTTCTCTCCGCAAACGCCCGGGTTCCCGCGGGGCGGCCGCGGTGCCGAACGGGGCCGGCCGCAGCGCGGAAGAGCCGCGGCTCCGCACGGAGCTCGGCCCACGGCCACGCTGAGTCAGCCCGCGGCTGCGCCAGGGCCGTGGCTCTCCCTCCTGCTGCGTCCTCCAGCCCGTGCGAGGGGCCTCCCCGGGCCTGCGCTCCATAAAATACATAGAGGTTTTTTTTCCCAAGGGAAGAATGAGGTTTCAGATCAACAGTCTGGTATTTCAAGAAGCAGAACTGGGGCACAGAAAGGGCAGCAGAACTAACCCCCCTTCCTCTCCTCCCCACCCTGCTTTCTTTGTTTCCCTCTGTCTATTGCTGCTGCTGCACGGCCGCACTGTTTGGGGAGGAAATGTGGACGAACCTCATCCCCTTCTTGCTGCATTTCTCCCCAAACCCTTCGGCTTGGTCAGGGCAACTGCCTCCAGAGCCCTCGGGAATGCCGGCTCCATCGCAAAGGAGCCTGGAGCGGGGCAGCTTCCATAGAGCCTGCCAGGAACTTGGGCGCTGCCCACTGACACTCCACTTCCAAAGTGGAGAACGTCAGTGCTCGGGATGGCTCGCAGCCCCTGACCCCGGGCAGGATTCCCAGCCCTCCTGGCTGCAGCTTTGCTCTCCATGCTGCATAACGTCACTTTGGGGGAATGCACAGATGCCACTTGTGTCTGCATGGGACCAAAGGAGGCCAGACCCRTCCCACGGCCACAAAGTGGAGGAGCAGCAGGACAGCTCCAGCGCTGGAAGCGGCCGCTTTCCCTGCCGCCTCCCCCATTCCCAAGGGATTACCCAGCAGGGCTTAGCGCAGGAATGAGAAGCAGCTGCCTCCCGGCCTGCCTGCAGATAAAGGGCAGCGCAGGAATCCCGGCTGGACGCGCTCCTGCCGGAGCCGCGCAGGGAACGCGGCAGCCGTGCAAGGTCAGGCACGGGGAAAGGGCAGCGGGGAGGGACATTTCATCTGCTGGAAACCCTTATCCGGGCCACTCACCGCRTCGCTCCCGGCTGCCTACGGCCCCATGCGCACGTCCGCTTTCTGGGACAACTGCTACTTCTGCTAAGCTTCAGTAGCTCTTTCTTTGACACACGTAGACCATTGCTGGAAGGCTGAAAAGCACTTAAAAAAACCAACAGAGCCAGACTGCATCTAATTCCTTATAGATCCTCCAAAAGGCAGCCAGCGGTAACTGGAAGCAGAGAGGAGACACAAGTGCGTTTCAACCCCTCCTGCACAAATGAGATGCAAGTGGCATCTGCCCGTGCTTGTGCTTGACAATATCACRAGCAGAAAATCAGCACCCAAAACACAAGCAAACATCAACCCGAGGCTCAGCTAGGGCAGAAATAAATTCCCTTCTGTCAGGATCAAGAGTTATTCACAACTAGGCCCTTCAAAGAGGAAGGGCTAATGCATTAATGCCTACAATTAAAGCCTACAAAAGAGTCCAGGGACACTTTATCCATGAAAACCAGAACACGATGTTACATAGAAATCTCATATGGAGGAACAAACACCATAGTGCCCGTTTTAAGAATAAGTTACCTAAAATCAACTGTCAGAAAATGATGTAAGAGGAAAGGCTCTGCTCATCTCTTTTGCGCCCAAAGGAATCTAAACGCTGCTGAAAACCACTCAATGCTCCTATGTGATCAATGCGCAAGCAAAAAGACACTGTCTCAGGCATTTTAAGTGAAAATAAGGAATTTGAGGTGGAAATGCCACCTCTGCTTTAACAACCGTCTTGCTGATCCAGCACTGTAATTACATAGTGAACTCTAAGCGGACGGGGACGATGACACAAGTTTCATGGGCGCTGGCAGCCCTCTAAAGAAGCCACTGAGCTTCTGGGTGCAGCCACGGTGGGTCCAAGCAGGAATCATCCCATAACCCCAGGGAATAAAGTGCCAGTCCCAACCTTTCCGCTTGCTACACCCTCCCCGGCAATTCCAGGAGTTTTACGGTAACTTCGCGGATCACTGGAAAGTTACAGGAGAACAGGGACACTCTGATGTCACCTGCATCAGCTCATACTCTGCCAGCTTTGGAGGATCCAAGCCAGAGGCACCCTGGTGCCACTTGGGTTTCTCTGCCTCTTTAAGGTGTGTTTTAAGCTCAAACGTTTTATCTGGGTAGCTCTTGAGAAAAACCAGCAACAAGACAACAAGCCACYGAGAATTTTACTTATTCCTCTTCCAGTGTCAAACCCAGACGTTTGGGGAGCTGATCAGACAGATCCGCTCTTCCTTCAAGCACCCAGGAAGAGTTTCTCGTCCAAGAAGCTCCCAACAACATGYCAGCTCCTTAAAATTACATGGTTGAGGCTTTTAACTAGGGCATAAATTAGATACCAGGCTAAGCTCCTATTTCCAYTCCAAAGGAAAAAAAAAATCCACTGCCACATTCACACAGCACATTTCACCCTGGGAAAACCAGGGAGTTTAAATGTAAGCACCAGGGATTTTCAATCAGCCATTTATCCTTTTAGAAATGCAAACAGGATCCCTTGAGCTGGATGCCATAGTCACAGCAGCCAAACAAAATTGGGAATTTCTAACTTCTGGGAAAGTTTGTAGCTATAGCGCAGCTCCARCTCTCCCCAAAACCTTCCAGTTTAGATTTAATCCAACACATGGATCACTGGAGCCTTCCCTTACACACGAGTTTATTTAAAGAAGTTGCAGTGAGTTGCAATTATCCACGTTCCACCCCCTAAAATAAAAGGCAAGCCTAAACTTTCAAGCTTRCAACAGGGAAAGGAAACGCATTTTAAAACCTTCATTTCTTTAACAATTGCCTTAAAAACAGCACAGCTGCCGTGGATAATAAAAGCAAAGCCAGGAAACAAACGGCCCCTCTCACCCCATGCTCGCCTGGGTGGCGGCTCCTTTCTCGCCGTCCTTTCTCTCGGCCGCGTTGGATTCTCTCCACGTTTTGATTTATTTCTCCCTTCCTCTTTCTTTCGCTGTCTCTCTCTCTCCGGATCCGGATGCTCTTTAAATTTCCTCCGGAATTTCACTTTGCAAGCGGCTACTTTCGCAGTTGCCTCGAAACGCCCCGTTCCCCCCTCCCAACGCCGGCTCCTGGCGGCYGTGCGGGGCAGCGGGGGCCGCCCCGGCCCCCCCGGCGGCTCCGCGGGCGCCTCGGGCCCGGCGCTTCCCCCGTTCCGCCTCCCCGGATCCCTCCTTCCCTCCGGCACCGCAGGGAGCGGCAGGAGCGGGAGGCGCCTTTGCAGCCCCGCGAATTCCCAGCGCCCGCGGCTCTTTTGCACCGCGATTTCTTTGTTCTATTTTCCCCCCCTCCTATTTTTTTTCCCCCCTCCTATTCGCTTCCTTCCTCTGCCAAGTGCCCCATCCCGGTCACATTTCTCTGCTCCTTCTCCCGACTTTATTGCGGGCGTCGGARCCGGCTCGGCGGCACCACCTGCCGGGCAGAACCGGGCCGGACCCGCGGAGGGGCGGCGAGCCCTTGAAAATTAATTAATTAAATCAATGATGAACGCCCCCGCCCTGCTCTTTTGTCTTAGTCTCGACACACCTGGAAATCTTCGTGGCTCTGTGTTTCGGGGAGTCCTTTATACAAGGGGAAAGTTCACAAGAGCCRCTAATGGCTTTTTAGGGAAAGAGGGGATACCTTGGGAAGAAGGGATGCAGATGGGAGGTCGGAAGGGCTTCGGGAAGCAGAGCAGAGAGGTGGGAATAGGCCCCCCCCGGCTGTGGAGGAGCTTTGGGCTCTGTGGTGCTGCCCAGGGAGCAAACTAGGGGGAAACAGAGCCACAGAAAGGAACAAAACCTGCTGCACCCTGAAAGAACCCAAACTGCGTCACCTGCTCCTCAAAGGATACGGGGTGGCTGCATGGCAGCTCCAGGAAGGTTCCCGGTAGGAATGCGTGGCCAGGGCGGGCGTGACGAGCACCCAGCGCTGCAGCAGAGGCCGAGCAGGGCAGTGTAGAAACGAGGCGCGTTGTTAAGCAGGAGGTAGATGCTGCAGGGCCGCAGCCTGGTGAAAGCCAGAGAGAACTGGGGGGTTTTAGTGTCTGCTCTGTTTCAGCATCACTTATGGCAGGTTCTCAATGGAGACTTTACCGATGTTGGTTGCTCCTGGCTGCTTCTGTAGGCGAAACACAAAGGGGGTCAACGCAGGTGTTGGCACAGAGTAAAACAAGGACGGGGCTGCATGTGGACACCACGTATTTTGGTGTGTTTGTGACAAAAAACCCCAAACTGGTCATTATCCACTATACTGGKGGAATCAATTCTACTGACTGTAATTATGATGGGCTTTAAATCAAATCAGTAATGGCAGAGGTGCGGACAGGCGTGTGAGCAACCAGGACAGTTTCAGAGCTGCCCATGCAAACGTGCCTGGTTAGGAACCTGCAGCTCGGCCTGGATGGGAAGTGATTTCCGCGTTTCCTTGTGGACAGCTCTGCCGACACACACCGATCTTGATCCAACACCAATGCTTCTCACCATGCTCCTGCTGGGCCACTGTTTCACTTGGGAATATTGCACCATTCGTTACGGAGTCTCCTACGTGGAGCCTGCCAGTGGTAACGAGTTCTGCTGCTATCAAAGGATCCTGGTCCCCTTCATACTCTTCACTTAATAGGACGCTTGCTTTAATAGGAAGTTTCTCCAGGACAGGTTTTGTTAATCCCAGCCCATTCTGCACATGAATTTCTTCCTGCATTAGCAGCTCCAGGTTACTGCTGTGGCCCGCACCAAAACAGTAAGTTGCATTCTAGTAACTTCATAAGAAAAAGTGGGAGTAGCTCTTCCTAATTCAGCAATATTATCAGAGTCCACATAACAACAGCGTGAGCACAAGCACCACTTCTGTCCTGTTTCCAAGACCACTTGGCTCTGTCACACTTGCAGTTCACATCAACTCTTTTTTTTGCCCCATATTCTCTGACCTTCCTATGTGCAATGTGGCAACCAATGACAAAAGGACTAAAATAAATGGCACTGAGGACAGTACTGGAAGTAGGGCACCATATCTTTCGTATCAACCTGTTATCTACAAGTCTTCTTAAGAGCTAATTATTTTACAAATTTAAATTAGGGTAATTAGATCAGCAGGAATTGAACTAAAATCAAGTACTTGTAGCCTTGTGAGGGTTTTCTGAAATAGGGGTTTGTATCCTGCCTCCCTTCTCCGCCATCAAGGGGAGACCATCGCTGTCCCCAAAGAACACAAATCTTCATCCCTTCCTATGCCATTAATTACATAGCCAGTCCAGGTTGCATCATTCATCTCCATTTRAGTCTCTGAATATAGGGGAGAAGAGATAAAGGTAAAGGAACCTTCTAAGGAAGTGGAATCCCTTTCAAACYGGGATACAAGAGATGCACCTCGGATCTGCTTTTCTTATCTATTTTTCATTTCTTCGCTTCATATCACACATCACATACCAGGCCCTGTTAAAACAGTGAGGCAGCATAGCCTTCTGTCCAGGGATTTCACTGGAAGAGAATCCAAGTTATTTTCCAAACAAGAAAATATTTATTTAAGAAAAAAGGTGTTTCAGGCAAAATTCTTCACGTTCAATGGCCTTTAACAAAAGCAGCTACAGTGTCTGAATTTCCAGTGCATCTCAGAAATAGATTTACATCAGCTATGCGGTACATAAGCTGATCCATGATGGTCTTTGCACAGAAGATGCCTTAAAGTTCATAAAAATGCAACAGATAATTTATGTAAAGCATTTTGAAAGTTTAAATAAAGGGAAAATAAAAGACATTAGAAAATTTAAAACGAAGGAAGCTGCCTCAGGAACTTCTGAAAGCATCAGATCTAAAACCTGTACTCACTCTGGCCAGTGACAAGTCATTTAACCTCCTATGTAAAATGAGGATAAAATCAACCTCCTGGGGCACTGCGAGACTTAATTAGTTGCTATTTGTGGAATAAGCAGAAAGTCTGAAGGTGAAAGCACTAAATGCCAAGTATTATTAGCTTCTGAAGTATTAATTTCTGTAATTAGTTGGGTGGGCAACCCCACCATTACAAAAAAAAAGTGGATCAGCATCAATTTTAGAAATAAATTTATTTTTATGGCTTTATCATGTCAAAAAAAGGTACCCAAACAAGACATTTTGTTTTTAAAAAGTAGTAACTGCAAACACATTTCTGTAATATACCATGCAGCTTGTCATCTTGAATTCTGAGCATCTGACTCCTCCCCAAATTCAGAATTCCACATCCCTTACCAAGAAACATGTTATCTTCAAGCAAACAGCTCTGCGAGCTGCAAGCTCCCGGAGCTCCCTGTAAAACTTGCCTTGCGCTGTGCATGAGGGCTGCACTTCCCTTCCAYGGAAAAGCTCACGAGCGGGATCGATTCATTAGCAGAAGCAGAGACGTTGGATCGTGTGGCTGAGCTTTTCCTCACGCAGCCTGATCCATCCGTGGCCAAGCCAGGGCTTCCTGAGCAATCTGCATTGGCTGTGCTTGAGACGGTTTTCCCCTTACCACGTAGAGGTAAATGCCCCTTGTAGAAGTTCCAAGCCAACAAGAAACAAAAAAGAAGAGCAAAGCTTGCCCCCAGAAGTTTTAAAACAAGCTTCTCTTTTTGGCTGTCCACGGATTTCTCTTTTGCTGCTCCCTTCAGTAGAGGAGTTGGTAGCGAAGACTTAAAACTCCCATCTGCTGTTTCATTAAGTCGGTTTGTTGCGGCACTAAGACTTGCCTGGTCTGTCTTTTGTTGGACATAAAGGACATAGCTGGCCACAGTGATAAGGAATTCTCTCCTTTTGGTTTTCTCTACTGAGAGACAATCATAGAATCCAGCCTCATCCATCGTCACATTAAATATTACTATTCCTCCATCATAGAGGAGGTATTTTGAGTCCTCAGCCTGCAGTGTGCTCCCATTAAACTTCCACACTACTCTTGCCAGATTTGAGAGAGGAGCACACTTGAGATGAACATTATTTCCACGGATAAAGAGGTATTTTCTCACACTATTTTCTGAAATTATGAAGAGTATTTTTAAATTAAAAACAGTGATGTTTTGTTTAACTTAAAAAAACAAATACAAAATCACATTCACTTCACTAGTCTGCCAATGGGTAATGAATAGGTAAGGGGTAAAGATTTTAATATGATTTTGCCTCACGTGTATACGCAGCGTAATATGTTTATTACCCTTAAATACATTCAGCTTTGTATGACTTTGTATTTTTGATTAAGAACTGTGTGGGTTTCAGTCACACAAGAATTCCAGTGACCACAAACTGAAAAAGCACTTTRAATTGTGTAAATTTGAAAACAAACGTTCACATACCTACACTAAGACAGCTGGAAGCATCTCCATACTTAACACTTTGAATTAAATTCCTAGGGGGGGAAAGAAAAGATGAAAATGTTCCAGCTTCTGAGATACCGTTTCTAGGTATCATGCTAGTTTTGTGTTGCAGACAGCCAGAGTGCACGTTAGGTGCAGGCTATAAAATACGCTTCTTCACTTACTTCAAATCCCTGGTTTCATTTGCCAAGCGAACACATTCACCAGTAGACTGAGCCCATGCACAGTAGGGATCCCGGGCCAAGACGCAATCCAGGCACTGCTTATACTGGTGGCATGCAGAAACTGGAAGCTGCACCACTTGGGATTGAGAGCCTGCATAGAGCATTCCCTGGAAATGCAGCAGGGAGTTGTTATTTTATATTGGTGTGTGGTTTATAATGGTTCTAAAACTGTTATTTCCTAATGTGGACTGTAAGACTTTCTGGTATTTACTAAGAAAGATAGTAACCAAAAAAATCTTTCAAGAATAGTTGATGATATAAAAATAAAGGATGACAGAAAAAAAACAGCTTTGCATAGCAAATTGACAGAGTTCCTTGCCTATTTTAAAATTAACATAAAAGCTTATTTCAGTTGCATTTTGATGCAGGAAAAAGAAATCTACAGATAAAAAGAGTTACTATGCTYTTGTTGTCAATGAATATGTGACAGAAATAGAATTATGAGACATTCACAGAGTGTTTAAGAGCAAAAAGGAAAATACAGAAGAGGAAGGCCTCGGGCAAACTATTACAGCAGTCATTTTGCATATACAGGGAYGGAAGTTCTACCTTCTTAGAAGACAGCTGGAGAGATTGTACAGGCTCTGGAGATGGAAACAGCTGTAGCTCTTCCACAATGAACATTTCCCCATCCCAACTGAAAGCTTTATGCAAATATCCATCAGCTGCATGAAATGAAATGTATTTCTTAAGGATAAATTTGTTTAAATGTTGCAGAATATTTTAGCTTTAAAATTAATGTCAAAATTAGACAGAGATTCACAAGTAATTCTCGAGTATAAGGAAATCTTGAGGTTCTTCAAAACATTTTTTGATTTCAATATGAGAGGCAAGGTTATTCTCAGCGAAAGGAAAAAAAAAACAATCCATGAATTTGCAAACAACACTATGTTGAGGCTGCTCTGATATGGAAAGTTTCTAATGGGAGCCATTAGAAACAAACAAAACAAATTCAATCTAACTGGAAAGAAAACAGTAAACTAGTAAAGCAACCTCTGAATGCAAAACTTAATCTAAAGTTGATGAATTTTTTTTGTTCAGAAATCTTAGGGAAAAATAAAGGGAAAAAAATCATAAAATTAGAATAGCATTTTCTTTTTCCTAAAATAAAAGTACTTACCTGTTGCTAGAAACATAACATCATACGTTTGTTTATCAAGGCCAGTGACCCTGTCTACTACAATCCTGGTATAGTTTGAACCTCTTTTCAGTAGCACTGGCCTATTACCAATTGGATTTACGGAATTAGCCATTAGAGGATGATCTCTAACAAACTGCAACACTTTGTCAGGCAAGTCAGAAGAAGTGTTATATCCAATACTCCGGGCAAAATTATCAATGCACTAGAAACAGAACATAAACATGATTACAATTGTTTTTACATTACACCCAAGTATTTAAACAAAAAATTTAAAAAAGGGTAAAAATAAGCTGTGTTTTGTTCTAAATGTGCACATCTTTCTATTTAGCAAAACAGTTATTTTCCTCATACTCTAAACATAATCCCAGCTTCTTTAGTGAGCAGAACTGCAAGTAAATTTGCTTTTCTAGGAAGTTCTATATACATCTCTATACAGATGTAATAGAGTAAGGAAGTAGTATGTCTTTGCTGATTATAAATACTGTATTTGTACTGGCAAAGTATGTACTTTAAAGAAAGAAAATCCAGACATTGTTTTGTAATTAAAACAATAAAATTCACATTTACAGCACCAGGACGGGGGACTGGCACTTCTCCCCTATATACCACCCATTTAACATGGGAAGGTTCCACAGTTACTGGTCCTTTGTAGCTTCCTTTGGAGAAGACTTCTTGAATATTTTTCATGTTGTATGCACAAACAGCTGATATGTCCAATCTTCCCCTTCAAAAAATTTTAAAAAATTTTATTAGCTTTTAAATAGAAAGAAAAGCTGTAAAACCATCTGCTCTCCATAGTATGCACTGTGGTATCTTTTTGAGGGCTAGTCAAAAGATATTTAATACTTAAAATAATTCCCTTTTTTTCTTTTTCCTCATGATTCATTAAGAGGGGAAAAAGCAGAGACATTTCTACAAGATTGCATAAATTTACACTGTTTATTTTCTTTAAAACCAAGTAACAGTCATCACATAAATCGAGGTGGCTGAGATGAGGAGCTCCTTTTGACTATCTCTTTTGAACAGATAGGCTTCCCCTATTCTGAGAATTCTGATGCTTATTATAAAATAGGAAAATGAGGTACCCATAGTTATTATGTCACTGCTAATTTCTGACACAAAGTTTCAATACACTCCCTCTGGTTTCTCTTCAGTTGTCAGAGCAGTGAGACAGAGCTAGTTAACAGGAAAATATGAAAGGAAGTAAACTGGAAATCTGTTTTTATTTTTACAGAACATCACTTTAGACAAGCAGGCTGTGACAGACACTGCTTTTGGAATAGAAAAGTAATTCTTCACCTTGAGATGTCAGCCTTCAGCAAAATCCTTTAGTGAAAATCCTTTAATGAAAAAAAAACCCTAGAAGAATCTAGAGCTTTCTTAATTATGCAATTTTATATGTAATTAGTTTTAATTGCTCCACCATCTGAACAGGCAAAACATTAAAAACTTGGCTTAGGAAGAGCTTTTGGTTAGTCTTTAATTGAAGGCTTTGGCCTAACAACCAAACAACATTTTGCTTCAGAAGATGATAATATTTGCTCGTTTGGATCAAGCTGCAAAGAAAACAAATGTGGTCTATTAAAACACACAGAGTAGCTGGTAACCTCCTATTCTGAGTTAAAGACAAATGGCTGCAATCAAGTCATTATCAGTGAAGTGAGAATGCTTTACTCAGCTCATTACAAACTCTAGCAGCAAATGYACTCCTGTCTCTCACCATTGTTGGAAAAAAATTCCATAAAAAACACTCTCTTGCCAGTCTGTTCTCCTAAGTAAAAAGATGTCCTGGATAATATTGAAATGGAAATTTAATTCTGGAATGGAACAGGAAAGTCGGGATTTTAAAAATGTTGTCCATCTTCTCTGCAATATGCGTTTTCCACCAAGATCACCCTGAACGAAAGAATAACACCATCACTGTGGAATGTACAAAGAAACAGATGTAATTTTCACCTGATAGCACTGTGGTAAGGRAAAAAAAGTTGGCTTTTCAATACAAATCTAAGGTCAAAATGAAAGAAAAAAAAAAGAAGCTAGTTAAGCTAGTTTAACAACAAAGGTGTATGAYAGCATTTCAATTAGTGATACAATGTAGATACCACTGTTAATCATTCAGCTATGAAAGTTAGTTTGAAATACATTAAGCATAATCTTTATGCTACAAATATTAACCTTGCAGACACGGGCAATTCTGGACACCAGAAGCTTGTCAAAGAATTCAAATTCAACGGCTGTTTCCGTGAAGAAAACATAAATTTTATCATCATCTCCGTTTGGATTAGATTCACTTTCCCGTACTATCTCCATACTGACAAAGCTTGGTTCTGAAATACAAGAATATGCAAAATGTTTCATGTTTATTTATAAAAACCCACAAATGCCAAATATTGTTTTAAAATTAAGTATCCAATTCACCCTTTTTGGAGAGCAATGGATAGGAAAAGGGCAGGAAAATAAGTATGAGTTAGAATCTACCAAAAATTAAGGAAGAGACAGTGCTTTCACAAATGGGAAGAGTGGTTTGTTTCAGTGCTGCAGTTTTTAGTGACAAATTTATATAAAATTTGGTCCTTGGTTTAAACACTCACACTTGGTGGACATTGCAAATTTAATACATAATACACTCTACAACATTCTACAGATAAGTCACACACCAAAAGAGGTTTGAGAGACTGAAATATGTGTAACAACTCCTTACCATTTAGCCAAGACGCTTTAAATTCTGTTCTTACAGGTTTCTTCATACTGCGGAGTATTATAGGTTCTGTTCCCAAAAAATTATTTGAAGTAGCCGAATAAAATGCACCATCTTTAAATGTTGGAAGAAATAACAAAGCATAAAGTATTTAGTTTTATAAYGCAACGGAATAGCCCTAAGAAGCAAACTGGGCTGGATATTTCTTGCAAAAAATATAATCAGGATAACAGTAAAAATCAGGCTTAGATGAGGAAAATGTTGAGCTTGCCTAGCAGTCCAAACGTACCTACAAAGGCAGAAGCATATTTCAGAGTCGGTTCAAATGGACATTTTCCTCTGCTATCTTCAGCTTTTCCTTGCAAACTTATGTTTGTCTTGTGGATAACCTATGGTAAGCAAGCAAGCATTTTAACAGGGTGGTAATCAACGTCCCCCAGGAGCTAAAATGAAATGATAACCTTTAAAGGATATGAGCACAGAAAAGTTAACACAGAAATGCAAATTTTGAGCGAAAAGAAGTWACATTTGGTAAATCTTTTCCTGAACTTTCATGCTTCTATGAAAGAATCATAAAGGTTTCAAGTTTTTAAAAAGGAATATTTTTAGAAAGGTCCTTAAAGATCTGCCATAGTATTCAAACATTTCAGTACAATGTACCCCAATATAATTACCATGTGATCACAAGTTGGGTGATAAGCATTGGTCCCACAAACATACAAGCTAGAGTCATTTATCTTATGGAGGAACAGGATGTAGTTCTGGCATCTTATCTAAACCAGAAAAATAAAAAGACAGCAAATTTACATAATTTAGCTGGATTGCATTTGAAAATTTTCCGGTGTCTTAGCGGCAACAAACCAACCTATAAGATTTAAATGAAACCACTTTTACCTCTTAAATATAAAATAAAATAAATAATGACACTGTAGCTAGTTTTTGTCTTAATTAACAACTTAAGAGGAGGAAACAAAGGTTTTTGTTTACCTTGTCCTTTCCTCTGCGAATACATTCCAGTTGTCTTTCCTGTGTAGCAAACCAGTACTCCTATTAGCCAAAAATACACGAAAGTTGGTATACTGCATTTTTTAACAAAAAAAATTGTTCAAAATCAAAACCAAAATATGTGAATCTATTAAGGTAAGTTGGCATTTCTACATATCTTTGTAACATATATTGCATAATATAYTTTTATGAAGCAGGCATGAAATAAGATGTTTAACTTACGCTGGCTATTTCTCTAGAAATATTATTCAAGTCAAGAGCAAATACAGCATCTCTGCCTCCAACAAATAAGGTATCGGCTTCTTCATTCACAAGGAGAGTGGAAATATTGGATAATCCTTGTTTCATGAAAGTTTTTATAAATCCAGCTATAAATACAGACAGTAAGTTATTTCAAAAACCGCTTATGGCTATTATATAATCAAAATTCTTGACTGAAAACAAATAGTGACAAAACAAAGGTAAGATCTGCGCACATTCCCTAAATGTTTTCTAAATAATACAAAAACATTTGGCTCGATACATGGACAGTCTTTCCTTCTTTAATATAGTAGAAACATGTAATAACATACAGGATAGGAATGTATATGGTGAATTTACAACTACTGTTCAGGCAGGCAATTCCTCATTGGAACTTGGACAAGCACAAACACTGAGATCCAACAGCCCAGAGCTTTCTTTCCTCCCCCCTAAAAAGATAAAGCCCCAACCCTTTGCTGTGCTGCCTGGTGTCGATTTTAAATTACTATTTTTCACTCACTTTGGTATTTTACTGTTTTCCTGGGAATGCAGTTCACAACAGACGCTTCTGTCTCTTGCATTAATTGCAAAGCAAGATAAACGACAACAGCGGCGCTACCCATTTTGCCTAGAAGCTTTCTTTTCCAGTTTAAATTCCTTAACACTAAATAATCAGAGCCAGCAAATTCTTCATGGTTCTCGAGACAGTCTTGCCCAGGACCTCCAGAGGAGATACTTGTCTTCAAACATTTCCTGCAACGGGTGAAATAAAAGCAACCTCTTASATTTGCCTTTCCAACAACTACTTCKAGGCATTCTAGAACTACAAGCAATTTAAGTTCAGTGTAATATTTGGTTAACATTTTTTGTAAGAGATGAACCATGCCCTCTGTAGCTATTACCTATATTGCTGCTATACTCAACTAAATCCTACTTGGAGGGCAATGCCACAATTCTTTACACATCTTTTCTTACTCATTTTTCTTGAAACATGGTCATAGAAAGGCGAAGTGTCTAATTATT
Organism: Eudromia elegans; assembly: GCA_003342815.1. NCBI lineage: Eukaryota > Metazoa > Chordata > Aves > Tinamiformes > Tinamidae > Eudromia > Eudromia elegans. Next base: position 323,136 of record PTEX01000245.1, read on the forward strand.
TCTTCCCTCAATTACTGATGGAAGTATTTACTTCTTTGAAGGAGATATTTATTTCTTAACTTTATGCCAGGGGTGCAATTCTGATTTGCAACCTGAAATGTCTCAGGTTTTTTTACAGGGTATAGAAATAGTATTTTACAAAGAGGAGAAACTAGTAAGCACACCTGCAGCAGGCAGCTAAATATCTAGGAGAAATCATAGCTAAGATTGCTTTCTTCTCTATAGCAATTCACTAGTAGGTGTATCTATATACATACCTGCATATATATACCTATATTATCAGCCAGATGTTAGGAAGTATTTATATTTTATTAATTTAATGAGGTGACCTTATGTCTTGGCAGTCTGCAGATGAATGCGGCCTGCAGCTGATGTCAGGATATCAGGCAAAATTAAGGCTAGGTGGTCGTAATCTGCAATTACCAAAGCTACAGAGCAGGATTCCAGATCTGCTGCTACAAAGACAGGAGTCTGAGCCCTTTTGAGGCTTTATCTCCAAGCAAATGCTGGCAGCCAGAGAAACGGCCTGCAGCAGCCGAAGCCAAGCTAAGACAASGTTGCCGTTAAAGCATTTTTAAAGTGACTCCTGCTGCGCGTTTTGTCCCTTCCCCTGGCATTTAGGGGCAACAGGGCAGGCGGTTCCTCACAGAGACCCACAGAGCCAGGACCCCCAAACACACACACTCCGAGCTGCCCTCGCGCCCAGCACCACCGCCCGTGGGGAAAAAGGCYGAACCGCAACCTCGCGACGCCCCACGCGGGACACCCGCCCCACGCGGGACACCGGCCCCGCGCGGCCCCAAGATGGCAGCCGCCCGCCCCGCCGTCACCTCAGGGCCGGCCGTTGGCGCGCGGGTCACGCGGCCGCCTC